>CM045495.1:41358913-41709150 GCA_024704745.1 Rosa lucieae
TTGTCCCTCACATTTCTTTAAAATGAGTTCTCAAGTGACCAAATCTGTATAAGGGATATAGCTACATTCCCGCCAGTTTGGGAAGTAACAATTAACAAAGTGCAGAGAAAGTTGGGTCATCTCCTACTGGTGAGGTATGATCTTCACACATCGCTCCATCGCAACGGTAACATTTCCCTATTTCCCACTAAACCCTCCTACTCCCAAAACCCCAAACTTCACTCCCCTTCGTTCATTCAACAACAACAACAACAACAACAACAACAACAAAACCCTTATTTCTGTAAACCCTAAATCAAGCTTCCGAATTAGAGCTTCCGCCGCCAGCGATAATAGCCAACCGCCGTGGTGGGCGAACCTGTTGCCCGCCCAAGCTTTGGGATCCGATAAAGTTCTCAGATTGATCTCCGGTGCCACCGCTAGCCCCATTGGCCAGTACGTGTCGGAACCCGTCACTTTTCTTCATTCTCTCGACCCCAGAGTCAAATTGGTATGCTCTATTTTGATGGGTAATGCTTGGTTTTTGATTCTATTTGGTGGGTTTGGTCTAATTTTGGTTTTGCAGGTTTTTGACTGTTTAAGTTTTGGTGATAGAATTTGGTTTGTGGGTTTTGGGCATTGTCGGTTTGTTCTTCACGATAGAGTTTCACATTTTACGAGTTTGATCTGCTTATGATAAGAAACTGTTCCTTTTGATTTTCTAAGTGTAGAAAGATATCAGAAATAGTAAGGTAACTCTTGTAATAGGGTACAACTTGGGTCTTCTGAACTTTACATGTTTTTAGAAAGAAATTAAATGAAAGAATGTATTCTTTTCATGTTCTGGTGAAGCAAATAGAGAGTTACTGAATATATAAAGGCTTCCTTAGTATCCTAGTTGTAGTTTAAGTGGTGAACTTGGAGAAGTTTAGTGACATCTTATTAGCATGTTGCAAAAAATTTGAGATGATAGAGTGGAACCGGTTCCGTCTTATACACTTCAGATCACCAAAGATAAGTTATTTATTGAATTTGCTGACTCGCAGACCTTGTGGTCCTTCTCTGTTTAACTATAAAGTAACTTATTTCAAGGTAAAAACATCATTCTGAAGTAATTGTCAGTCAAGCAAAAAATAGTTAGTGAAAATGGACTATCAATCTATTGATAATGATAAGGTTATGCGTGCTGGAGAATTATCTGTTCTTAAATGCCTATTTGTTGTGACATCTCCCTTTTGGTAAACTTGCTTGACAAGCATTGTATTGAAACTGTACACATCTTTACTTCCTGTATATTCTGTTTTATAACAGTTTTAGATACAATATTGATATACTGTCATCTTGATCATGAAGGTTTGGCTTTTGGCTCTAGTTGTTTTACCAGCGAGGTCACACATAATACTTCGTTTTGGATTAGTTGTTTACTTGGCCATTTTGTCAATATGGGTTCTGCCGAGACATGCGTGGATGGTAAGTAACTAAGTACAATCGTTTTTCTAGTTCTGATTTGGTCTAAAATTCATTTGAATTATATTAATAGGGCCTTAGTGATGTATCCTGTATCTCTTTCTATTTTTTGCTTTTTAAATTTATTTATGAATAAATAGTCCTGTTCTAATGCAGGAAGTTTTTCTTGGTTGCAGGATCAATTGGGAAGAGTGTCTTTAATTTCTGGACTTTTGTTCATTATGCTAGGGCTGGGTGCAGATGGCGCACCAGCCCTTGTTCAGTTGAGAACTCCTCCTCCTGCAATCACAGGATTATCAAATCTTCCTGCATCTCTGGCAGGCTACTCATATTTAATTTTTAAGCTAGGACCAATACAGTTTACAAGGAAGGGCTTGTCTGTAGCAAGCACAGCTGCTTGTTTAACCTTTACGGTAAGTTGTTTCTATCTGGCACACCTTTTTCCTTTCATATAGTAAGGACATGCTTAGTTGCTGATTGATATAATAGAATATAGGGAAACAAATCAAATGGAGTGGTAAAACTTAAAACAAGAGCAGGCATATATATAGTTATTTCAATTATACAATTCATAAGAAGCAAAGTTGTTTACCAGATACATATGTAAGTATTCAAATTGAATACAAGCTTTTGATTATTCTGAAAACTAGGGCTCATTTTTTGTGAAAGGTTTTCCAAAGTGCGAGCCTTTGCCTAACAACCACAACCCCCGAAGAACTTGCATTTGCCTTGCGGTGGTTTATGCTCCCTTTGACAAATCTTGGAGTTCCAGTGGCTGAAGTTATTCTTACGCTCATGCTTTCGTTGAGGTTCATCAGTCTTGTGTTTGATGAGGTATGATAGTTGGTCAACGGTCTTTATTTTAATTTTAAAGATGATTTGAATTTTTTTTTTTGATAGAACACTGATGTTGATTTAGTTCTAAAATACACTCAAATTGATATGTACCCTGTTTGCAATATACTTATAACAATTTGTTGGTAGGTTCGTAATGTTGCATTGGGGATTGTGTCTCGTAGGATAGACTGGCAACAGTTAACAATGGTGGAGACAATTGATGGTAAAGCCTCTATTGCATTTGTATGGGAAGATTTCATTGTTCATTTTTTTTTCCTACTAGTTCTCTTCTTCTCAATTTTAGCAATAAAAATCAAATCTGAGTTAGGTTTTTCAAAACAGGAATAGTTTCCGCCGGCTAAATTTCATTATTAAATTTGTATGCTATTTGGATGGTACATCTTACAAGTGCTTTCTCTTGTTTTCGGATTTCAACAAGCAAATTCTGGCATATATCAAATGTCATTTTAGCTCCCCAGTCTGACACCTTGTATTTCATGAACTATGTGCTATGTTAAAGATGTGTCATTTGTGTTAAAGTCGGTAGTTATGGTATGCTTAGAGTATGGATGCATGCTTGTCAAAAATAACTTCATGGCTACACTCAAAATGTTTGAATGGCTCTTTCTTCTTTTGTCAACCATCATCAGTAGCAGGTAATATATCTTACCTTTCCGTGGCCAGTGGTAAGTACTAACCAACTTCAGCTAGAGCCACGTTGGAAGTTGTAGACGGTTTCTATCTTCCTTTCTTTAAATAGCAGTTACACCATCTGAGGCAGGAATGAAATGAATGGAGGCTTTATTTCTTTACATTTTCAGTTTTCGTTGTATGTGCTTTGTTCAAATCAGAGCCCTAGTTCCGACTTGGGCAACCCTCAACTTGACTTCCAGACCTACCCTAACTACATGGATGATCTCTACAATACCATGCATGATTTCTGAAAACCACCCTTGAAAATATATTGGTTCAGACTTCAGAGTAGAGCATCAATTGTGATTTTGTACCGGATGAGGGACCCTTTACTACTCCATCATTATTAACTCCACCCAAACCCAGTAACTACCACCAGTACTAATTATAGTTCACTGCCAACTGCCAATTCCTCATGCCCCCCACACTCAGCCATGTTATTGCGCCCCCCTCACACAACCAACCTTCTCCCCCCCCAAAAAAAAAAAAAATCCCACCATATTCTTACGCCTCTGGACAACCTGTGACCATGTTAGTCTCTTTATTTGCAATCTTGTCCACTAACTGAGCTCGTTCCACCATAATTTCTTCTTATACTTATTCCACCAAAAATGTTCCACCTACGAGATCCCGTGACTGTGACTCCTATGGCTCATGAAGAACAATGCACAATACTCATCAGTTCCTAGTTATGATCCACCATCCAAATTTCCTGATCCATATTCACCTACTCCTTTTATGTCCTTCGCTGATTATGTCCCCATGTTCTGGAGGACCCAACCTGGATCACGAATAGGAAACCCGACCAATTACTGCCACACCATCTCCAAATTTTCCCTGGATAGTTCCATAGTTGCTAGCGTAGCCAAACTTGGATCTCAAATCATGAGTTGTGGGGTAATTTTGGGCAATCAAGTTTGCCTCCTGATGAGACACTTGAGAAGATGGTATGGTATGCAAAAAAGTTGTTTAAGGATATGTGCAAGAGAGAACCTATCTCACTTTTCTTTGAGCCGTTTTTCACGCATGGATGACAGCCAGGTGCTTAATGTGGAGTTATTGATGACCTTGCTGGAAAATTCACTGGAATGGATTTCTTAGTTACCCAATATTGGGGTTTCACTCACCACCAGGCTCGAGGAGAAGGACGCTATGTCTGCCTCATTTAAGGAGCCCTGCAGATTTGTTTTGAGTGACACTGAGTAGACAACTGTGCATGCAAATCAGATGCTTTAAGAAAATTGGAAGAGCAGGTGATTTGGGATGGTCCAGCTTGACACAGGGTAATATAGCTGCAATAATTATGGTTATTGGTCAATGATTCTCAATGTAATTCCAGATGGGGCAACAGTATGTAAAGAATAGACAAAAAGCCCCTGTCAGTAACAGTTTTGAATTCCTCACTGGGAGATGCACCATTGATCTTGAGGGTTGATGTGCCTCCTGTGACTTTGGAATTGCTAATGGCTGACTCCTATAAGAGCAGAAGCATATCTCAGGAGCTGGCTCTTAAGGTCTTGGAAGTTCCGCTCATCCACTGTTAGAATCAAAACATTTGTTTGTAGGAAGATTAAAAAAAGAAATTATTGGAAAGCTTCACCAATGAGAAAGTGAGGAGTTTGAACACAGCATGCTTGTGCAGAATGTATTTGAGAAAATGTGTAAGCTGCAGGAAGAATGTTATGCAGGTAAACAGTTGCAACTTTGGAGACTGAGTGGTTTACTGGTAACTTACAAATCCACTTTTGTTTTCTGTCGTAGCTTGTGCACGACTAGTTATTCTTTCTCTGTTAAGTGGTTCCATCATTATGTTTTAGGAATGAATTAGAAGATTGGGATATCATTTTTAGTGTCATGCTTGACATGAGTGACAAGTGTGGCAAACATGAGACTGTCTGCATAATATTGGTTGGTATTTTGAATAGTGTAGTGTCATGGATTCCTTAATCACAAATTTTCTTGGAGTTTGTATTGTGAAGTCAACTTGGATTTAAAGAGCTTTGAGGGAGTGGTCCTCTGTTGGAACTATGGTTGGTACTTTGCTCCAAGAGAGCATGTTTGATGAAGCAATTGATTTTTTCTTGGATACTGCAGGCTGAGGGAAATAAAAGGGGACAGAATGACCATGGCTGCAGTGGTATCTGCTTAGTGATGTTTAGGAGATCTTGGCTCTTGTACATTCTCTTGTTTCCTGCAAGCATCTGTTGCACCTAATAATCTTTGATCATTGGAAAGACTTCATGCTCTAGCTTTAAAATACGGGTATTTCATGGGCTGTACTTTTTGACAAGATGCCAGAGAAAGACTTCATATCTTGGACAATCATTAGGGCTAAAAAAAATTGTCCTATAAAGTCTTTACCTTTGTACCATAATGTTCAGAACTTCAGATGGTAAAGATTCCTGTTGCTCTACCAATTGCTGAACACAAGCAAGTTGTAAATGAAAGATGTGTTGTAAATTTTGATTTCTGCTGTCGGATCCTGTATCAGAATTGCTCAATCTAAACGATGCTGCTCGGTAGTTTCCGATTCTGGAAATTTGGGAGGCAATACTTTCAGGAGTATGAAGACGAGTCATTTGGAAAGCAATTATGTTGTCAACTGGTTTATCTTTTCTGAAGCACTCACGAATTATTTCCAAATCGTTTCAGTGTCACTTCCTTCGAGGTAAATCTCAGGCCCAAAACTTTCAGCAAATACTGCCTTTATGAGGCTTGAGGTGGACACACTTTTATTGATTGGATTCTGCATATTCATAATCATGATTCAACACCGGAAGGTCTGTTTTGATTCTTCCATTAGGTGCATTAAAACCAGTGAGTATCCCCAGGTTGCTTGCACTTATTGAAATCTTTGCAGAAAATATTACGGTTCTGTTGGTAACATGTTCATTCAAAAAAGTATCTGAATCTTTGCTGCTTATCCATGCCACTATTGGATCCTGTATTGAAGGTTTTATGTAAATTTGGCATGAAAGTCTTGCTGCAAGTTCATTGTGAAGGTGGGGGGGTTGGGGTTGGTGGTATGGATGGGTTGGGGTTGGAGTTAGGATTATTGAGCTTATGGACCTTTTAGTATCAGGCCAGTGCAAGTGCTTACCATCTTGAGCTTTGGCCACGTCAGACGATCCAGACGGTTTCGATCTTCCTTTGCTTAAGTAGCAGAGGACAGCCATTATAAAGACAGGATTTGAATTGTCTTTATTTCCTTTCATTTTCAGTATCATTTCCTTCATCTATTCTTTGATCCTATGATTCCTATCCTTACTACTTCATACGCTAAAGCAGTTGAACTTAGGTGATGAGTTATCGATAGAGATATCTAATCTTTATATATATGAAATGAAATGAAATGAATCGAATCATTATTTCCTTAATTTCCTTTAATATTTCAGTGTTGTTTCTTTTATGTGTGCTTTAATCCTATCATAATTACTTCTAGTCATCATGGATGGAAAACTAGTTCACATGCTAAAGCACTTCAACTTAGTTGATGAGTGATGGAAAGATATCAAATATTTATCTATACGAATTCCTATCATATCAACCTTTTTATTTGATAAAATTTTTCTGTATGATAGTCTCCTGTTCTTATTTTGCAGTTTTCTTTGCCTACTTCCGTAGGATCTTCAAAAATATTTTTAGCCACGCAGAGCAGATTTCACAGGTTTGTACATCAATTTAATCTGTAAATACTTTTTCTATCTTCCCAATAATCTGATGTTGCGTATTGTATATTTTGTTTGAAGTCTCCCCACCCGCCCACCAAATAAAAGCATTAAGTTTGATATGTATGCTACATGCGTATCTAATATGCAAATTTTTTGGGAATAGCTGTTGGTACTGTGAGTCATTGTGTATAATGACAGGGTTGAACTTTGTTGCTTTGACTAGTGTCATACTAATTAACTCGCAAAGGCAAAGTGATTCCAGCTCAACACGTTCACCAAATTTTATGGCTTTTATAGGCGATGATTGCAAGAGGTTTCAGAGGGGACTGCAACACGCATAAAATGTACCTGTTATCAGATCCATCCATTGGTATAGCAGATGTTGTTTCTTTGTTATGCCTGGCTGGTATTATAGGTGCTGCGGTTTGGTCGGACTTTCACATTTGATGTGCAGTGGAATTCCTTGGTAATAATTCTTTTCTTCCCTTTTATTTGTATGCTGACAGTTTTCAATGAGAATATTGCTTGGCACTTAGCTGCCTAAGGTGCCAGAAATCCAATCTGAATGAACTGATACTCAGATCTTCTCGTTTAGGCTTCAATCCTGTTACTCTGTCTATGGCTGATCAAGTTTATTGACAGGGATCAAAAAAAAAAAAAAAAACTGTTCATGACATGGTACCATAAACATGTTCAAGTCATCTGTTAGCTGTGGAAGCTCTGTATTAAAGGCGATCAATCTTTGTGATGTACGGAAAGATGATTCATCACTCATGCATCAGCAATTCCTGCAGAGAAGTATGAGAGGTGCTGCCTAGCTTGTAGTAAAAGCCAAGAATGCTGCACGGAAAAGATCGGAGATATAGCTGTATTCTAGAACTCTAGCGTTCAGGCTATGCCGGCTAAACCAAAACAGGCGGATAACTACTTACAGTGGGGTGGATAGTTGAAGTAATTATTGAACTTGTTGTATTCGGAAACTAAACATTTCTTATGGTTACGTTTATTGTACTGTAATACTGGGAAGTTCATCTTCCTTAAAACCCAATAAGATAAATTCATCAGGGAGTTGGTTCCATTACCAATGTACAGACATATCAAATTGACTGAAGTAGTTATTGAAGGTTTAGGATTAAACCCATTGGTTTTTGGTTTTGTGTAGCAAGAGAATGTTGAATAAATGGTGGAGTCATAATCAAGGTAGGAGATATTTCCAAAGTGGAGGAGTCTAAATCGAGAAGGAAAATTCAAGAAAAGAAAGAAATCTCTTTCGATCTCGAATATTAGATTTCAACATCTTCCTAGGTATTATGTGGCGTTTTCTTATTGGCTTTAAAACGTGGACCAATCAGAAATTCTCACGAGTTTTTTTTTTTTTTCCTTTCCTAACTGGAATAGAATTTCTATTTCTATTAGAATTGGATGAAGACATGTGACTAACTCAATTTTATTTTGAGTTGTGTTCAGATGCATGACTAACTAAATTTTTTAGCCTGCAGTTATCCGTCTGCAGATTGTGTGCGACTGGTGTGATTCTTTTCTCTTCTCTGCCGCTTTTCTCTGCACTTTCGTATTCATATTTTCTCTCACTTTTTTGGGTATTTTGTTAAAGTAAAAATGGGATTGGAATGGTCTACTCATTTCATTTCATAACCCCTTTATATAGAGAGAGAATTACAATGGAAATAACAATTACAATAATGACATTAACTACTGATTGATTCGTAATCCATGCTGATTGATGTTAATCGGTAATTGCTTGATTCCCTCTCCGTCAATCACTTTGACGAAGGCACACAATATGTTTTTCCTTTAACACTCCCCCTTGTGCCAAGTCAAAGACGAAATGGTGCATGAGTTGTTGCCTCACTAAAAACCTTGCCAAGTAACAATAAAAACCCTGTGGGACAAAAATAAAACTTGGTCGAAGGAAAAGAGCACAACGCACCTTCTATATTTAAGAATGACATGTGTGTGTTAGACTCCCCCTGACGTCTACACCTCCCCCTGATACTTACATTAATCTAGGGAGCTTGGAAAGTCTTCGCATTCCTATGCTTTTCACATGTTTCTCAAATGTGTCCTTAGCCAATGATTTGGTGAACAAATCTACCACATTCTCCTCAGACCTTACTTGATTCATTTGAATCTTGAGGAGAGTCTGTTGTTGCTGATTGTAGGACAACTTTGGCGATATGTGTTTTGTGTTATCACCCTTAATATAACCTAGCTTCATCTGTTCGATGTAAGCTGCATTGTGTTCGTAAATGCAAGTAGGCTCTTCAGTGGTAGAACTCAAACCACTAGTCCCTCGAATATGTGCAATGATAGTTCTTAACCATACACACTCAAGAACCGGTTCATGTAGAACAATGATCTCTGAGTGGTTCGAAGGGGTAGCCACAAAGGTTTGCTTGGTTGATCTCCAAGATATCGCTGTGTTCCCATTGGTAAATACATAACCAGTTTGGGAACGATATGTGGGTCAGATACGTATCCAGCATCATCAAAACTGACCAAAACGTCATTTGGCGTTTTAGTGTAGTGAGTGGCGTTTTCGCCATCAACATTTCCTTTAGGGATTTCAGTTCCATCTGCGGTCCCTCTTGTCTCTCTGCAGGGAAAGAACAGTCCGAAGCCAATGGTTCCTTTTAGGTATCGAAAATGTTCTTGATACCATTCCAGTGACGCTGCGTTGGCGCTGAGCTAAATCTAGCTAACAAGTTCATTGAGAATGCAATGTCTGGTCGAGTAAATTGGACTAAGTACAATAATGTGCCTATTGCACTTAGATAGGGAATTTCAGCTCCCAATACTTGTTCGTCATCTTCCTTTGGACGAAATGGATCTTTCATTGCATCCAAACTTCGACCAATCATGGGAGTGCTAGCAGGATGTGCTTTGTCCATGTTATATCGCCTGACTTTTGGACATATGCAGACTGGTGGATTAACATTCCACAAACTCGGTGTTCTAGTTCACGACCTAGATAGAATCGAGTTTTCCCAAGATCCTTCATCTCAAATTCGGATTTCAAGTAGCTCGCGGTTTCTCTTATTTCATCAAGAGTACCAGTTATGACATATACTACTACAATTTGCAAATCCGGAACTTGTTTTCTTTATGAATACGCAGGGGCATAATTCATCGTTCTTATATTCCTTTCCAATCAAGTAGTCACTTAGACGGGTATACCACATCCGTCTGGATTGTTTCAATCCGTAAAGTGAGCGTTTCAACCTAGTTGCAAACGCACTCCGTGGTTTAGAGTCACTTGGCTTGGGTAATGTAAGGCCATCAGGCACTTTCTTATATATCTCTGAATCTAGATCCCCATAGAGATATGCAGTAACCACATCTATGAGCTGCATTTCCAGTCCTTTGGAAACTACTTAGCTAACTAAGTAGCGAAACATTGTAACGTCTATTTTGGGAGAGAATGTCTCCTCGTAGTCAATTCCAGGGCGTTGTGAGAAACCTTGCGCCATAAGGCGAGCCTTGTACCTTAGGACTTCATTCTTCTCATTACGCTTTCTGACAAAGACTCATTTATGTCCTACAGGCTTTACACTTGGTGGGATTAGTACTACCAGACCAAATACCTGTCTCTTTGTCAGAGAATCTAATTCTACCTGGATTGATTCATTCCATTTAGGCCAATCTGCTCTTTGTTGACATTTTTCAATAGAGCGTGGTTCGATATCATCATGCTCTATGATTCCTTGAGCAACAGTATATATCATCAATGTGTATGGAAGATCTTTTTATCAACTCATACGTACTCTCGTAATCCTTTGAGATTTCTTTGTTCTCTGGAATCATTTCAAACATCGGAGCGTCCTCCAGTATTGATTCATGGACATAACTGAAATCAGAGACAATCTCATGAGAGGGATTCTATACATTGATGATCGGTTTGTGCCTTACTCACCCTCTTCTTCCTTGGGTGAGTGTCAATCGAACCAAGTGACCTCCCCCTCTTCCTTGGGGAGCCACGGCCTCAACCACACCTCCACTAAGTGCGGTTGTAATGCCTTTATCTGCGGCATCGTGCCCCTTATTGGGGACTTCTAACCTTGCAGGCACATTTGCAGCTGGTATATGTGATCTCGTCACTTTTACGATATCAGTAAACGCATCAGGCATCGAATCTGCTACGTTCTGAAGATCGATTATTCTTTTCACTTCACTTTCACTTTATGAAGTGCGGGGATCAAGATGAGACAGAGTAGGGACAAACCACGACAATTCCTGTCGTTCCCTTGGAAAATCCTTTTTTCCTATCTCCCCCTAACGACGGGAAGACTGTCTCATCAAAGTGACAATCCGCAAATTTAGCGGTAGATAGATCGCCTGTCAAGGTTTCCAAATAGCGTATAATTGTTGGGGATTCGTATCCAACATAAATACTTAATCGTCTCTGAGGACCCATTTTGGTGCGCTGTGGGGGCGCAATCGGCACATATACTGCTCAACCAAATATGCGTGAGTGTGAAGTGTCAGGCTCATATCCAGTTACCAACTGGTACGCAGAAAATGGTTGGCTAGCTGTGGGTCTGAAACGAATAAGTAAAGCTGCGTGCAATATTGCATAACCCCATGCAGATATAGGCAGGTTGGTGCGCATAACCAATGCCCTAGTCACCATCTGTAGCCTTTTGATGGTGGCTTCTGCGAGACCATTTTGTGTATGCACATGGGGTACAGGATTCTCTACATCGATCCAAATAGATATGCAATAATCATCAAATGCTTTTGATGTAAACTCTCCAGCATTATCAAGCCTTATAGACTTGATAGGGTGATCAGGGTGGTGAGCCCTTAAACGTATAATCTGTGCTAGGAGTATTGCAGCATTTCTGGTGGACAATAAAACGACATGTGACCAGATTGTCGAAGCATCCACCAGAACCATAAAGTACTTGAATGGTCCGCATTCTGGATGTATAGGTCCACAGACATCGCTTTGTATCCTTTGTAAGAATGGAATGTTTTGTTTTGTATCTTTAGCATAGGAAGGTCTCGATCCTGTTTTTGCTAAAGAGCAGGCTTTGCAAAACGAGTGATGTGCCTTTGAAATCGTCAATGAGGCATAATGGGAGGGAGGTAGTGCTTCTGGTACTTCAGAAGGCAATGATTGCATTTGAGCAATACTAGAACCGACACCTTACAGTGTGGCGGATTTTTCTCCCATTATTTTTTTTTTTCACTCGAAAGAAGGGATGTCCATGTGAGTTCTTGAAAAAATATGGATCATCATGTTACGACCTCGGTGCCATAGGCGGTCATGCAAAAGCCTGTATGAGTCAGTGTCCCACATTTCATTGTTGGTGACAGTATAGGGTTCAATGATCCGAATCGTAGTGAGGTACAGTCCACTAAATTGACTCATAAGCTTCTCTAAGATGTGTTTCCTTCCACAGTCATTAGATGTAATATCAAGGTATTCAGTTCCATTCTCACGGTGTGTTTTTACTGGATAATCGTTGGCACAAATAGCTTTGAAACATTAACAAGGTTCGATTAGCTCTTGGTGCATATAGAGCGTCTGTGACTTGAAATGTTGCGCCATTAGGCAACAAAAATTTGGCAGTTCCTCGCCATTTTATTAGTTTTGATAATCCAATCATCGTAGTCACAGAGGAATTATAAGCTATTGGTTCAATGAATAATTGCCTATTTCTTAATATTGTGTGGGTAGTCCCACTATCATCTAAGCACTGAAGTTCTCCTCCATTCATTCCTACAAATAAATGGGAGGTATGTAGAAAATATAACTCATATTCTTTAGAGTATTTCTATTTGCGTAGAATGGTATTCTTTTCATTCTAATAATTTTTCTCTAGATGTATTGCTTTACATCTTTATAGTGCTATGTCGAACCATGTAAATATGTGTATAGTAAATAAATTTGAATAAATTCAGTGCTTCAGAATAACATTCAAAATTTATTAATAAGCCAACGATAATCAAATCAAGGTCTTGTTCAGAAATCTTATTCATCAATCCATGATTGAAAATAAACTTTAAGACCAAACAATAGTCTAATTAAAAATGAGGCATTATGCCTTCACAACTGTCTTTTGGAAAATAAAATGAATAAAGCAGATCAGTCAAGATTGAGAGCATCCATTGACTTAGCAAGTTCCTCTTTGCCATTGGAGTCTGCAACTGTAAGGTTGACGTCTAGGTCATGACCTCCTTCTTCCATATAGTGAGCCTCTTGTTCTTTAGACTCTCTATATCTCTTGTAATTGGTTGCTACTCTGTTGTTTGTTTGGTAGTTCTTGTACCAATGCCCAATGAATCCACATCTATAGCATGGTTCATTGTCAACTCTTTCCTTTGGCATCTTGTTTCCATGATCCCCATGTCCCTTTCCATGTGGTGCATTGTTGTCACGTGGGTAGGGATCAGCACGTCTAAACTCCCTTGCATTGGAGTTATTTTCATCTTTCATTTTTCCATAATTAGCCTCGGGAATTTTCTTTGTCCCAGTGGGCCTGGCATTGTTATTCAAGAGAATCTTATTTTGTCTCTCAGCCACTTGCAGTAGGCTTATCAACTTATTGAAGGTTGTGATTCTTTTGTTGTCATAATCCAACTGATACTGGTTCGCTAGTATAAAAGCTGAATTAGGAAAGGTGGTTAGAGTCTTGTAGATCATATCATCTTCTGTAATTTCCCTTCCACAGAAATTGAGACGTGCCTTTAAGCGCAACATGTCCTTGTTGAAGTCATTGACCTTTTTATAGTCAAGCAAGCGGATTCCATTCCACTGAACAGCCAGTCCTGGGAGCAAAGTATCATGAATGTTCCCAAAACGTCCTTTAAGGGCATCCCACAGTGCTTTGGGTGTCTTCAACTGAAGGTACTCCCAGCGTAGGCTAGGATCAATATGTCGCCTCAGAAAAATTAAGGCATCTGCTTTCACCTTATTAGATAGTTCATCATCTTTGGGATCAGTAATGGTGGCAGTGTAGTCTTTTGCCACAAAGGCAGTTTCCATATCGGAAACCCAACGATGGTACTCAAGTCCTTCTGAGTCCAAAATGTCAAACTCAGGTCGAGTTGGATCAGCCATCTACATAAAACAAGAGGGAAGATATAAATTACGCAGTCATAAAGACATCCACGTGAATTATTTTCCAAAAAATATGAATTAGATTTCAAGACCAAGATTCGTAATGGTCACGGTTTTTTTTTTTCGATGCTATGTGAAAATACTTTATCACAATAAGTGTGTGTATAATGCGCATGAATTTTCATTATCATGGCAAAACGCAATTTATATATTGTATTCTAACAATAACATAGCACATTTAATAATAAAACATAGCATATAAGAAAAATAAACTACATGGCATGCTCAAATGTCACAAATATACAGCAAATTATATACTACACATAATAATAGCAAGAATATATCATGCATAAAATAAACTGTAGACAATAACATAATACGAAGCATGCGTAGGCATAATTTATATAAGCGTAAAAAGAAAAACATGCTGAAAATGTTCATAAACAATGTATAACAATATATATAGATATATATAGCATGCTAAAAAAATAACATATATAATCATGCTTAAAGATAATTATATGAAGCATAAATGACAAAGCATGCATAAAATGATTAATATAATCTATAAATCTAACTAAACATGCTTGAGAATTTTATAATAAAAGCGTATATAACAAAATTTAAAGCATGCTTAAAAATAGAAAAATAAATCAAATTCACATGCTTGGTTAAAAATAAATAAATAAATAAAACATACTTGATTTCGATGAAACAATCCTAGCGCACGCGCGTGTTGATGCAGGCGTGCGTAGCGATGTTTTTGTGCTTGAGAAAAACTGGGCCGCTTCCTCTTTTTTTTCAGCAATGGGCCACAAAGACTTTTTTTTTCTTTTCTTTTTTGTTCTGGGCCTCAGGCCTACTTCTTGTTTTGTTTTTTTTCTCTGCTGGGCCCCAGGCCCTTTTTTTTTTTTTTTGTTATGTTGGCCGCAAGGCCTGCTTCGTTTTTTTTTTTTTTTGATTGGGCCGGGTCCTTTTCTTTGGGCCAGGTCACACTTTTTTTTTTTTTTTTTTTTTTTTTTTTTTTTTTTTTTCGCTTTGGTCGTCTTCTTCCTCTCGTCTTCTTCTGCTCTTTTTTCTTCTGATTCTCTCTGCTGTTTCCTTGAGAATGGGCCGAGGCTACGCAGGGATCGGGGCTGAGACTGCTGCAAGGCTCGGTCTGGCCGGCTGCTGCAGACCGGTGCTGGGCAGGAATCGCCGGATCCGTGTTGAAATGGGCTGCTGGAAACGACGCAGGCGTGGCTGTGGTTGCTGCCGGATGCGGGGCTGGAGGTTGAATGATCGATCTGGCTGTCCGGCGGTGCAAGTTTGGATCGGAGGCGCTGGGCGAGGACCCGGGAAGCCGGTGGGTGCAGAGAGGCTGGGCTGTGCGACTGGAAACAAGGTGGACTGCAGGTGATCGACTGGGGAAGATGAAGTCGATCTGGGTCACTGGCGAGCAGAACGAGGCCGCGCCGGTGAGCAGGATTGGACCGCGTCGGAGCTGGGAACGGAAACCGGACCGAAATCTCGTCCGGGTCAGGTCGAGGTGAAGTCCGTGTGGGGCTTGGGTGTCCAGAGGGGAAACTTGGGTGTCCAGAAATTCACACTTTTTGGTTTTGTTTTCTTCTGGTTTCGATGGGAAGAAGAAAGAAATTCAGAATTTTGGGGTTTTTTTTCTTTTTTCTTGGCTATTGGCTCTGAGCGTGCTGATAACGTGTTAAAGTAAAAATGGGATTGGAATGGTCTACTCATTTCATTTCATAACCCCTTTATATAGAGAGAGAATTACAATGGAAATAACAATTACAATAATGACATTAACTACTGATTGATTCGTAATCCATGCTGATTGATGTTAATCGGTAATTGCTTGATTCCCTCTCCGTCAATCACTTTGACGAAGGCACACAATATGTTTTTCCTTTAACATATTTTATAATATTAGCCCTCTTTGATGTCTTCTATTTTAGTTGAACTGTATCTCTGTTACGGGCAATTTTACTTGAATTGTATCTCTATTACAGGCAAAATCGAAAGTTCAATTTTTTGGTCTCCCTTTATAGGAGTAGAGATATGACATTTGTTTAATATTAAAATTAGGTAAAAACGTGAAAGTTTTACAATAAATGAATATATAGATACATTAGACTATTTGATACACAGATAAATTGACTCCATACATTTGTAGACTAGCTTGGCTTAATTATAAAGATGCCACATAATAGAATTCTAACAGAAGCAGGAATTTAATTATATTCCAAACAGAAATTTCATGAGTTTCTTCTTTTAATTAGAACAGAATTCCTACTTCTATTAGAATTAGATGGTCATCCTACACACCTTCAGACGCACAACATCAATGCCGCCATCCTCTCTTATCGCAGGATTCACGACGGTTAAGAAAATTTGGCATCTCTTGAATAAATCATGGCTTGCTCTATCGCAGGGAGAAGAGAGGGAACCAACACAAGCCAATGCTGCTCCGAGGAAGCCACGGATTCTACTTGCTGCTAGTGGAAGTGTTGCTGCCATAAAGTTTGGTAGACTGCCATTCTTTTTCTGAATGGGCTGAAGTAAGAGCAATTGCCACAAAAGCATCTTTGCATTTCATTGATAGAGCAGCACTTCCCAAGGATGTAATTCTTTACATGGATGAAGATGAATGGTCTAGTTGGAACAAAATAGGTGATATCGCGCCGACGAGATCCGAGTGGTGGCAGTGAGCAAGACGAATCTAGCCGTTGTCCTCTACCAAGTATATGACGCCGGCCACCGCTGCTTCGGTGAGAACTTCGTCCATGGAATCGTCGAGAAAGCTCCTCCAGTTTCTGCTCTGAGCAAGATAATTGAAATAGGTATGATTTTGATGACTATTGGTTTTTGGGTTTTTCAAATTTCTGAAGATATAGAGAGGCCTTTTGTTGGAGGCCTTTTGTTGGGAATTTGCAGAGCAATAAAGTAAAGCCTCTCTTGAGTATAAATTTTTCATATCTAACTCTGAATTATAGTTGATGTTGATTATTCATAATCATACATAAAGTTTGTGTATTAAGCATTGGTTTCCAGCAAAGGAAGGAGCTTTTTGGTCTTGTGTGATTGCAATGGTGCTTTTGAGAATATCCCATTTAAATTTCATCTCAATGCTTGACAGTTTTAAGTGTTCAGAACTTTTATTGTACTACGTTAGCTTGTTTGAATCATTTTTTTTTCAAGTGCAGTGTCTACTTGCTAGACTTGATTAGCTTGAGTTGAGGTTCTATCAAGGTCTTTCTCATTTGTCGAACTGTTTGCTTCTCCGTTTTTTCTTTAAGCACTTTGCCAGATGCTTCTGCTGTGCAGCTTAATGTTTATGAATAATGTGTAATCTTTCAGTTGAAAAGGAAAAGCATGGTTTGTTAAGAGTAATGACTTTGTATTTGCCAATAACGTAATTGTTTATAAAGTATTTGAGTTTGCAGAAAGGGTATGCTTGCCTTGTTAATTTGAAAGATGCTCAAAAAAAAGTAATACGTATTTTCCCACCAATCTTTGTTATCAACAGAAGCTCTAGCTACCATCTTTATTTTAATGTTACTTGGTTGTTTTTTGCCAACCCCTCCATATAATCTTTTGTTAATATTGCACAAGATAGTTATATCTTCTGCCTAATTCTCCAATGCAGTGCTATTTCCATATTGACTCTGATGTTGCTCCCTATTTTCTATGTGATACTTTATTTGCATCAGAGGTATCACTTCGAGCCACTTAGAATTCTCATCTAGATTATGTGGAACAATTTCTTGATTTATATGCAATTTGTACAAAGGGAACCCAAGAGCTCATAGTTGGTTATCTTTGTGCAAGTTTATTTATTTGTAGTTCATGACAATCATGGATAATTATCTTTATAGTTGAATCAAGGCTTTCCAGATGCCTTCAAATATTTTATACGGGTCCTAATCTGTATTATATCTAGCAAATTTTCAATTATAGTTTCTGACTATCTCTCTTGTGTTTAAAACCAGGATATCAGAGTTGATTAATTGAGTGGATCAAGGATTGAGTGGATATCAGTCGTAAATCTACATGATAATACACATTGGAGTATGTGGGGTGGCACCAGAATGCTGCAACAGCGAACAAATTCTAGATCAGCATTTTAGAAGCTTCAGATCTAACCCCTCCCTTAATAAAGCCTCTAGTCGTTGATGGGATTAGAATTAGCTAGGTTTAGATAATATTCTTTTCAATAAACCTATAACCTAACATTTGCTGGTTGTTGTGATCAATGTTTTAAAACGTTGAAGGCGTACCCGAGGCGTTTTCGAGAGAGCCTTGCAGCCTTGAGGCATAAGGCGCATAAGGCGTAAGCCTTACGTATTAATCACCTATATTCATGTAATTTCTACTCTTATACATACCACATTATGATTCAACCAAAAGAACATGAATTCACTCACAATAAATGAAGTATTAGAAGCATATGATCATTCAACAAAATTACCAACATAAAATGAAATCAAGGATTTAAAGTTCAAACACCAAAGATCAAGAAAGTTCAAACACCAAAGATCAAGAACAAATGTTGAAATCTACTTCATGCTTAAATAAGGTTACACAGGAATATATGAATTACTTTTTGTTGTTGTTGTTAGCCTCTTGCCCAATTAAAAGCATATCAACAGTGAGAGAAATTGTTAGAATTTGAAGGTTTTTCAGACGATGTACATATAACAAAGCATGTGTCTATAATATTTACAAAGAAGGAAAAAAAAAAAAACTATCTACTCCTGTTCATCCTGCTGCATAAGTTTTGATGAATGTTCGATTGGATGGTGGTGATTTCCCACAACAGGTATTATATTACAATACATAGTACAACCCTATGAAAACCAAGAAAATTAAATGAAATCATTTTGTCACCTTATACATGTACAGATTAGAGACACTGTACTTGGCATTGATTAATTTGTGTATGGTAGGAAACTAGGAACTGATGTGCGTTTTTATGAGGAATGCCATGTCACACTATGCAGCATATACATACGAATATCTTTCCCTTCTGCGCCATTAATTGGAGAGTATACCATATAATGAAAACAGAAAAGACAATATCAAATGAAAACCCAGAATTGATCATCTACAAAACAGAGTTTATCTCAATGACCCATAATTCAAAATCAAACAGAGTTTTGAAAAAGAATTTACCCGGAATTGGTTTGCTACAGTTGCTGTGGGTGTTGTTGTTTTCTTATTGTTCCTCTTCAAGTCTGCAAATCGAACTCCAAGTCTGCAAATCAAACTCCAAAATCCAAATCGAACTCCAATAATCGAACTCCCAAGTCTGCAACTCGAACTCCTTGGTCTCCTTTACAGCCAAATCGAACTCCTTGGTCTCCATTACAGCCAAATCGAACTCCTTAGTCTCCTTGACAGCCAAATCGTTGAGAAAGATAATGGGTTGATTGGGTTCTATGAGAAACAGAGAAGGGGAGGCTTTGGAAGTGCGAAACAGAGAAAGGGAGGCGACTGATGTAGGCTACTCAATGTCGCGACCTAGATAGGCAGCTCAGTACCCAAAACGACGTCGTTTCAGAAAAGACCAAAAAAAAAACCACGCTGCGCGTACGCCTACGACGCCTCAGGCGTAGTTTTTTGCGCCTTTTGCGCCTTGCTCGCCGCCTTCTCAGCGAAGCTGACTCAATTTAGGTGCTGATTTTCGCTTTTTAGGCCTTAGGCGCGCCTCAAGGTGCGTTTTTTAATTCATTGGTTGTGATTAATTGTAAGAACTTTATTGTCATTCTTCCTCATGTACCTTCAGAGCCATATTTGACTAAAGAGCTTACTACAAGTGTTACAATGTTGGAGATATTTTGTTACTTATGAGAGGAGTACTTTGTTTCTGGTTCTACATTGAACTTATTATCTTGCATATAACATTACAAAATAAGGAGATGCATTAACTAGTTCGATGTAATTAAAAAGGTAAATAGCTGGGTTGAAATGTTAATACATGTTGTCCAACAAATCTCATCAAGCTATATTGTTTATCTCAATCTCATCATGTTCAATTGTTTATCTGCTTCAAAATTTTCTTTTAGTCGAGAAAAAAAATGCAGGATCTGAATTCTCTTTTGATGCTATGCAACATGCAAATTAGGAAAACCCTTCAAAGTAACAATCCATGAATTTATCAAAATCCAAACAAATCTTGCAAAATACAATACATTAGAATCTGTTTAAATCCATATGGAATAAAAACAATCCATGAATTCTGCAAAATCCATGACAATCCACGGATTATAAAAAATCGAACAAAATCATTTAAAATCTAGATTGAATACACCCCCCTTAGACTTCCTAAAAAGTTTTGTCTCTTGATTGTTTGTTTTTATTTTTTTAGCTTGAGTCTCTCTTTTTGGCGTGAGAAACCTACATATAGTTTGGCTATTACGCTTTCACTGGTTTTGTTCCAGGAATGAATGGAATTCTCTTTCAGACTCGGGGAGAAACTTTCGCAGTCTTTTTTACACACACGTTCTGGGCACTTGAAGCCCTCACTTTCTTGAAAACTCACACAACTATTACAAAAAACCAAGAACCATTCCAACACTCTGACAGAATATAGTTGAAGTAAGAGAAGACGCAGACATCAAGGAATTGGATGAGCTGTTCATTTGTGCACCTCCAGCCCCAGCTGCCACTCCACCACCTCTTGCACGTCGTCCACCACCGCCACGTCCGCTAATGCTTCCACCGCCACGTCCGCTAATGCTTCCTCCTTTGGCAGCCGCTGAAGTGATAATCATGATCAACAAAAACAGAACTTTCCAAAGCATCATTTCGAAAGTGGAGAGCTGAAACATTTGAAACAGTAGTTCAACTGTACTGCCTAATTAAAATGAAAAACTATAATGAAATAGCTCGGGATTGTTGAACCTAAGTTACACACACACATACAATACCGAGAGATTTATAATTCTTAACACAGCTAAAGTTAACAGAAAAATTAAACTAAGAAAAGCTTACAACTTAGAGTTGTACAATTCAGTCCCTTCCAACTAAACATTTTTCTTTTCTGTTTTCATCATTCTGAAAACTTGCAAAGTCTCCTTCACCTATTCTGTACCTATGAGCCTTAATTTTAAAGAACTACATCTTCTTGAGCTATTTCACTACATACAAGAGCCCGAAACTTCTAGGTTGATTATATCTAAATATACTAAAGGTAAATCAATCACAGTCTCAAATGGGTTTTCAAATTTGCAGATGAGTATCTGCCATTGTTATCACTAGAGAAATTAGATCTTCTATGAGCACGTTACTCTGGTGGACCCAAATTCGAGATATCGATCTATATGTTTAGCTAGCTATTGTACGTGATAATTTGTTTTTGCGATGAGTAATAGCTTAGCATTCAATTATGAGGGAAATAATTATTGGATCATGTATATGATGCTAGCTCTAAATTCGATCTTCAATCAACAGCAGCTTAGATAGAAAATATTGTCAACAAAAACAAATAATTCTAGAAATGACTGCATGTGCTGAATCATATATAAAAATACCATAGAGTGGTATCACATATCAGCTTAAAAATTCTGGTCAATCTATAATAGGTAATTTGGTTTCTTTCAATTCTTGAGTGTTCTACTGTAGTCTGTATGTGATAAATAATTTCATCTTTCATGTTCACTTTAATTCCCTCAGTACCGGTGTGCTTAGGGTCATAGGGTAAGTGTCCAATTGAGCTAATCAATCATTTCGGTGGCGATTAATGAGATTTTCTTTCAACTGATTACAATAAAATGCAATTGCATGTAATTCGAGAACATAATCAAACTGAACAGAAAATCGCAACAAATCCAAAGACTGAAGCATGGTCAGAAAATGAAAGCACCCAAAATCCAGACGCAATAAAAAAAAATGTAAAGAACAAAAATCTCAGATCTAATTAAAAATTGCCAGAGAACTAAATCAGGAGGGGGAGAGAAGTGAACCTTAAATAAGGTTTGATTTTCTTTCAATGCCTTTCACGTCTTGATTAAATGCATGAAGGTGCCAAGCAACAACATTTTATTTGCCTTGCAATGGATGGATTTGGTTGAGGAAGGGCTTAGAGAGAGATTTAGCGTCACAAAAACTTATTAGGTTCTTTTCAATTCATTTGTTAGATTTATATATGCTGAGATGAGAAGGAATTGACAGGTGATTTCCATTCCGGAAAAACAGTACAAAAGTAAAATTTGTAAATATAATAAAGAGTATTTCGTTCGTAGTTATTTGGCAAGCCCCAGCTAGATAGGTTCCACGAAATAAAAAAATTAATGTAGCTCAAATATTAATGGGGCTTCGACCACAGCGCGTAGGTAATGCAAGGTCAAGCAAACTACAACTCACTCACCCAAGAGGGTGTGAAGACATCATCAAGGTATTGGAGGATGAAATGCTTTTGTGTCCATAAAGAGGATGATCAGCACTTGCACAGCCACGTCCACCACCGCCACCATGTCCACCGCCTCATCTTGAATGTCCTCCGCCACTTGCATGCATGTCCGCAACAAAAACTAGCCATTGAGGTGATGACGATCCTGATCAACACAAAGAGAACATTACCGCATCATAAGGAAATAGTTGAGGGCTGAAATTAAAAGAGTGAAATTTTACAAATTGAAAGCTGTTTTAGAGAAATTGAATTTGAGAGGAATTTGCTGTGTATTCTCATTGATAATAGGGCCCACTTTATATAGAGGATTACAATGCATAGAATCTCAATCATACAAGGAAAGTAATCGTACATTGAATAGGAATCTAAATCCTTCTAATTTAACCATATTACCAGTAGAGCAAGTAACCTAGAGTTTGGGCCAAACAGAAACTAGGGTTTTACTTGAACACTCTCCCTTGTGTTGCCCAAACGCGGTGCTTCTCTCGTTGCCTCGTTAAAAACCTTGCCGAGTAACAAAAACCCAGTGGGACAAAAATAACCTCGGTCGAAGGGGAAAAAGAGCACAACACACCCTTCACGTTTCGAGGTGAATATGTAGACATCTCCCCCTGATGTCTGCGTCTCCCCTGATGACTACGATCATGGGAGTTCAGATAATTTCCGCAAGCCAATTCTTGCCACATGTTTCTCGAACGTGGATTTGGGCAATGACTTAGTAAACAAGTTTGCCATATTTTCCTCAGATTGAACCTAATTCACTTTGATCTTGAGGAGAGTCTGTTGTTGCTGATTATGCTTGGTGTTGTCGCTTTTGATGTAGCCTAGCTTCATTTGTTCAAAACGAATAGCATTATCCTAAATGCTCGTAGGCTCATCTTGTGGTAGACTTCAAACCACAATTGTTCGAACATGCGTGATTATGGATCCAATCCATAAACATTCACGAACCTACTTCGTGAAGAGCAATAATCTCTGCATGGTTCGAAGATATAGCGACGGTCTGTTCTGTAGACCTCCAAGATATCATGGTATTTTCCCATGGTGAACACTTAACTAGTTTGGGAGTGACCTTTGTGTGGGTCAGAGAGGTACCCAGCATCAGCAAAACCTTCCAAAACACTTATATCGTTTCGGGATGGGGATAGAGAACGCAGGCCAACGGCGTTTCTGGTGTGTGATGGATCTAAATCCATCATCTCTCTGTAGGGATAGAACAAGCCCATATCAATCGCACATCTCAAGTACTGAAAGATATCTTTTACACCAATCAAAATGGCGTCGCGTTGGCTCAAAGCTATACCTTAGCTAACATGTTCACTGCAAATGAGATGGCCGGTCTTGTGCATTGAGCTAAGTACAATAATGCGCCTATTGTACTCAAGTAAGGCACTTCTGCCTCTAGCACATCTTCGTCATCATCCTTTAGACAAAGAGGATCATTTTCAGGATCAAGACTACGGACGATCATGGGGGTGCTTGAACGTTTGACTTTGTCAAAATGCCTAAGCATCTATTGACACGATGCTGAAGTTCCAAACTGAGATATAATCGTGTTCTCCCATAATCCTTAATCTCAAAATCGGATTTCAAGTGTTCAGCGGTTTCCCTTAACTCTTTAAGGGCTTCTAATGAAGATCATGTCCAATATGAACTGCGATGGAATCCGAAACTTGTTATGGAAACGCGTGGGCATATCCCCTCCCAATCAAGTAGTCATTTTAGCGAGCGTTTTAACCTCTTTGTAAACGCGCTCCATGGTCTAGAGCCATTTGACTTGGGTAACTGAAGTTCACCATGAACCTTCATGTATATTCCGTATCTAGATCCCTATAGAGATACGTAGTAACCACATTTGTAAGCTGCATGTTCAGTTATTCGGAAACTACCAAACTGATAGGGTAGTGGAGTGCAATGACATCCAATACGAGAGAATATGTCTCATCGTAGTCGATTTCAGGGCGTTTTATGAGAAACCTTGCACCATAAGGCGAGATTACCATCTCTTTTTCTCACTACGCTTTCTAACGAAGACCAATTAGTCAACAGGTTTTATGTTAGGAGGTGTTGGCATCTCTAGCTCAAAAACCTTCCTCTTCGTTAGAGAATCCATCTTAACCTGGATTGCATCTTTCCTTTTAGGCCAAATCTCTCTACGTTGGCATTCTTTCATCAACGGAGCGTGGTTTGATATCATCTGACTCAACAAACTCATGCGCAACTACATCATCAATTATGATGGAGTTTCTATCCCACGTCTCATGTACACTAGTGTAATTTTTCATAGAGCTCTATATTCTCAGGAATAGGTTTTGACATTGATGTGTCCCCCAACGATAACCATAACCCGGAAGATTCTCATGAGACGGATTTTGAGTATCGATGATCAAAGGATTAGAGTGTGCCAAAGCATCCTTTGAACCTACGGGCCTCCCACGCATCCTAGCTGGGGCCATGGCCTGTAACGCTAGAGGGCCACTCTCTTTGGCATTGGCGCCATGCCTACCTCCGTGTAGGGTGGCACTACGTCCTCTCGTAGGGACGTCCTTCCTTGCAGCCATGTTTGCAGCATATTTGTGTGATCTCGTCACTTTAACAGGGATCAAGATGAGACATAGTGGGGACAGGCCACGACAATTCCAGTCGTTCCTGCTTAACATCCGTGTTCTTATCTCCCCATAACAACGGGAAGACTGTCTCATCAAAGGGACAACCCGCAAATCTAGCGGTAAGGAGATCGCCTTGCAAGGGCATTAAGTGGCAGACGATTGTTGGAGTCTCAAATCCAACGTAGTTGCCCATTCTTCTGTAAGGACCCATCATAGAGCGCTGTGGCTGGGCAATTGGCACATAAATGGCTCACTCAAATATGTGTAAGTACGATATTTGTACCCAGTCACTAGCTGTAACGTAGAGGTACATTGAGTGGCGGTGGGTCGTAGAAGAATTAGCATAGCTATATGCGATATTGCATTACCCCAAGCGGATATAAGGAGATTAGTGCGCATTACAATGTCTGGACTATCATCGTAGTCATTTCCGCAACACCATTTGGGTGTGTACATGGGAACATGATGTCCAACATCAGTCCCATTGCAATATCCATCGAAAGTCTTTCGATGTAAACTCTCTAGCATAGTCAAATCCAATTGACTGAATAGGATGATCTGGGGAGTGAGCCCGCTGTCATATGATATGTGCTAGGAGTGTAGCATAAGCAGCATTTATAGGTGGACAATGGCACAACACATGACCAGCGTGTTTGCGTGTCAACCAACATCATGAAATATTTAAGCGTCCGCAAGTTGGTTAAATCAATCCACAGAATCCCCATGGATTCTATGTAGGAACAGAATGAGTATGTTCATTTCCTTTGCATTGGACTGTCTTAGTCCTATTTTCCCTAAGGAACGGGCTTTGTAAAAAAAGCGAGAGGCCTTAGAAGCAACCAATGAATATTTTGGTTAGGTCTGAGCGTCTGAAACGCTATTTGAAGCAAGTTGGTGATTGCAACATCACTTGGGGCACCATCACCATGATGGACGCTATCCATGGCGTTATGGATATGGACTGTGCCAGCCCTAGGCTGGTGGTGGACGGAGGTGGTGCCCTAGGCAGCTGCGTCGGTCACACTTAGTCCAGAAATCAACTTTTGATTCATGCTTCGTTTCGCTCGAAAGAAATGATGTCCATGTGAAGTCTTTAGTAGGCGGATCATCATATCAGGACCAGGATGACCTATCTTGTCGTGACAAAAGCCAATATGTGTTTGAATCCCAGAGATCTTCTCTCATAACTTTTATTGGATTAATAGCTCGAATAGTGACATATAGTCCACTAGAGAGACACATAAACTTCTCTAAGATGCGCCTTTGTTCGCAATCATTAGAGGTATTGCAAAGGAACTCATTTCCGTTCTCTACATGCGTTTTCGCATGGAATCCGTTGGCTATTCATAGGTGCGATTGGCCCTAGGAGCATAGAGAGTTTTTGTGACAGTAATTAAGGTGCCATTTGGCAAGTGGAACATGGGCTATTCCATGTCCTTGAATTAATACTAATGGCCCAGCCATCGTAGTCACAAAAGTCATATGCTCATAATCAAAATGGAGTCATAAAGAACTCAAAATTTTATTCATAAGCCAACGGAGTTACATCATTGTCTCATTGACTAAACAAAATCTAATCCAAAATGATAGCTAATGCAAAACAATGGTAGTCGTCTAACTTCTTTCGGTAATTCCAAAATAAATATGACCAGGTGAGTAGAAAGATGTCGGTGGAGCAAGGCTCGCTTAAGTACCACTAATCTCATAACCTTCCTAGACATCACACTTACTTTGAGTGAGCCTACTTTGAAGAAAAGCTAAACCATTGGCATTTACTACAAAAATATATGGCAATTGCCTATTACATCTCTTGGAAAAATAAAGACTTAAACAGAATTGGCGATCTATTGATCCCAGCCAGATTTATAGTCTTCAACCCTTCACTCTAGATCAACTTCTTGATCTTCTTGTTCCATATAGTGAGCATCTCTTGCTTCACAATATGCTTTGTAGGCGATGACGATTTCTTCACGAGCTCTACAAATGTGTGCCCAATGATCAGACACTCCACATCGAGAACCTACATCTCTTTGCTCAAACTCCATTGATTGAGACACTTTGAAAGCGTCATTTAGATGGCTCTTAGTGTTGGTGGCACCACCAACATGGCCAGAGGCGTTACCTCCTTCTCTCTTTCCACGTTGACCTCTTCGGTTCCGTGTTCGCCTATTTTGGCGGTTACCTTCCCAAGTAGAGCAATTATATGGACCAGAACGTCCAGAAGTATCCCTAAGATTAGGGTTTCGCTCTTGGAGCCTTCTCTTAGGGGCGCGACTATAATTGGATTCCGGAATATGCCCTGTTCCCACGGATCTCGAATTATAGTTCTTCACAAGAATGTTGTCATGCTTTTCAGCGACATTCATAGCTCCAATGAGCTCATGAAACCTTATGATTCGTCTTGCTGTAACATCGATTCGATAGTTCTTAGCAACCATTAATGCAGAGACGGGGAAAGTAGAGAGAGTCTTCTCAATCAACATCGCATTTGTGATCTCTTTACCACAGAATTCCATTAAGGATTTAATGCGAAGTGCTTTCGAGTTGTAGTCAAGAACTGACTTGAAATCACAGAAATGGAGGCTATGCCATCTCACTTCTAGGTCAGGAAGTAGGGAGTCACGGACGTTGCCAAATCTATCTTCGAGTGAGACCCACAACCTTCTGGGGTCTTCTTCATTCATACACTCGTACTGGAGCGAATCATCAATATGACGAGTCATTAGGATGATGGCTTTCGCCTTATTTACCTCTAAGGCTGCTCTATTTGCTTCCAAAGCTTGAGCTTTCTCAACAGTTAACACGTCCTGGCTAGGCTCGAGAATCGTATTCAAGATTCCATCAAACTTTAGATGCTGGCGGATATCACGAACCCACCTGTGATATTCAGAGCCAATTGTTCCCAATAGAGCAAAGTCCAATTTGTTCAGGTTACTCATCCTGAAAGAGAACAAGAAATTAGGGTTAGTTTCTGAGTGAAAAAAAACTACCGCGAAAACAAATAAAATTTCTGAGCGTAGTCGCTTCCAAGAAATTTGATTCCAAGAGGGGTTGGATTAGATCGAAACAATGATGTTTGCGGTCGATCGTTTTATCTCAACAAACTCTAAGTTTGGAGAACTCTACAAGCTCCAAGCTTGGAGTGAGCACGAAGCCCCACAGTTCGGCTTAATTTGGTCTCCCCTATGATAAAGAAAAGGGGGGTAGAAGAAGGGAGGTTGCAAGTCCCCGAAAAAGAAGAGACATTGAATTTAAAAACTCTAAAAACGGGAACGTTTAATAAAAAAATACCTCGAAATAGGTCACCAGAAAATTTGACCGGAAAAATTGATCAGAAAAAGTCGCCAGAAAAGTGGCCGAAAATCAGCAGGAAAAGTTGCCGGAAAGTTGTTGACTGTTGACCATTGACTGTTGCTGACGTGGCAGTGGGTCCCTGTATGCTGACGTTTCAGTGGGTCAGTTTGCTGACGTGGCAGTGGGTCTAGGTGCTGACGTGGCGGTGGGGTCTGTGTCAGTGGGCTTGGGCTTCTGGGCTTCTTTTGCTCTCTCATTTTTTTTGTTTTGTTTTCTTCTCTTCGTTTCTGCCGGTTCAAGATGCAGCAGCTTTGGTGGTCGGTTCATGCATTTTTAGGCCTGGTTTTGTACTTTTTCTTCCTGTTTCTGAAACTTCAGATCAATGGGCTTCTGCTACCAAAATTTGGTGGAATTTGGAGGTCCGGAAGATGGTGAACCGGTGGAATATTTGTTGCGAGTTGTATGGAGCTTCCGGTAGCCGGTTCGGTAAGTTTCTGGCCGGTTCTTGGGGTGGGGCCGCCTGTTCTGGACTCCTGGGATCGAGTTCTTCAATGTGTGAGGTGGAGGCAGAAAAGGGTTCAAGGTTTTGTATTTGTATTCATGGTTTTTAGCTTCTTGAATCAGGGTTTGGCTATTTGTTTCAGGGTTAGGGCTTCGTGTTGATAATGTGTTTTAGAGAAACTGAATTTGAGAGGAATTTGCTGTGTATTCTCATTGATAATAGGGGCCTCTTTATATAGAGGATTACAATGCATAGAATCTCAATCATACAAGGAAAGTAATCGTACATTGAATATGAATCTAAATCCTTCTAATTTAACCCTATTACCACTAGAGCAAGTAACCTAGAGTTTGGGCCAAACACAAACTAGGGTTTTACTTGAACAAAAGCCAAATTAAAGAAAATTTGCCGCACCTTTTAGATTGATTTGATTATTATTCTCTAAAATGATCGAGGTATTTATAAGTTACATACTTTGTGCATAAGGAAACTACATAAATATTTGATCAAAGAATATTCAATAACCTATATAAGTTTAGACTCTTGTTATTATCTCAAGAAGTTCTCTTGATGCATATTATAATCTGGAGTTTAGAAACCATGTCCCCCCATGTATTCTGCAGTTTCATTAATCAAGGCTTAAGGGCAGCCGCACAAATACCTCTTAATATATATATATATATATATATATATTCAATTACCTATATATATTTTGGTGGATATATAAATGTCTCGCATGCACAACTTGTCATGTGATGAATTTAGACGTTTGTCTGCTTTTAACCAATACATTCTCTTGAAGTTGTACCTATAGACATAAGAAATTTAATAAAAATAAAATTCATTAAATAAATCGGTCAATTTTTGAAATTTTGACTAAACAAGCTTAGTTGGCATATGGAAAGGTGCACATGGATCTTACAAAAGGTACACATGGCTCGTATATCACCAAAATTATGTGAGCTTTGAGGATGACACATGTTGATCAAAACACGAGTGATCCATGGATTGAATGACGCGGAAGCATCAATTGTGGAAGCATCGATTTATTGTTGATTGATTATTGCTCGAGTTAAGCATTTAAAGCGAATCAATCGTATTAAACTGATTGATCTCGATGAAAATCAAGCATCAAATACAAATACCAATCAGATTAAATTGTTTAATTCTGAGTGAAATCAAGTACTAAACTAAATTCAAATATCAATCAGATTAAATTCTTTAATTCTGATTGAAATTAAGTACTAAATTCAAACATCAATCAAATTAAATTGTTTAATTCTAATGGAAATCAAGTACTAAATTCAAATATCAATCAGATTAAATTGTTTAATTCTGATTGAAATCAAGTACTAAATTCAAACATCAATCAAATTAAATTGTTTAATATCAAGTACTAAATTCAAATATCAATCAGATTAAATTGTTTAATTCTGATTGAAATCAAGTATTAAATCAAATCATATTTGATTGGCATATTCCTTAAATAAAATGTAATTAAATCAACGAATTTAAACTGATTAATTTAATTACATATTTACGGAATGTGATTAATGCTATGTCATCAATGCATTACAAATTGAGGGTGGCGACAACACTATAAATACCCCCTCTCAAATCAAGATGAGGGGAGGGGACGACAGACAGAGGGACGCAAGCAGACGGAAGAAACCTCTCCAAAGCTCAGAAGTCTCCCAAGCTCCTGAAGAACCATCAAGCTGCCAAATAGCCGGTCTCTTCACCTCACCAACTTTAGACAAGCAAGGGAAATCACCTGCAAGCTCATAAGTTGTCAAACTCGCGGAAAATCAACAAGCACAAAGAAAACGTGCCGATTCATCCACCATCAAAGCCATACTCGCCACGTGACACCTCTCGTGGTTCAGGTTTGATCAAGATCAAGCCTCTTCAGCCCTTGATCATCCGTCGTCTTCAAGTCGTAAACAAAGCAAAGCTTCTGCCAAGTTCTTCACCAAGCTAGTGGAGAATCAACAAGCACCAAACACATGTGCCGGTTCATCCCCTACCAAAGCTGAAGAAAGCTCACCACGTGACACCACCCATGGCCTAAATCTGACCAAGATCAAGGTTCTACAGCCCTTGGTCAATCGTCTTCCTCAAATCGTCAACATAGTAAGAAGTTCACACTACAACCGTTTGATTCAAGATCAAGTGCTCGCCACCCTTGCATCAAATCAACGTCGGAGATCGAATCAGAGGAGATTCTTGTGAAAGAGCATCTACAGAGATTGTAACCCTCAAATTCATTAATAAAAATATATTATTTTGTACACGTGTCCTTTTTTCATTCGTTGCAGGATTTTCGTGTTTACAGTACCAATATCAAGTGATGACAAAATCCATATAAATTCACAAATACTAGTTATACATTCTTAGGATTTTGAAAACAACGGTTCTGCTATGGATTATCAGACCTAATTAGTTCATATGTACCTACATATATACTATACATATACATTAAGAGATTTTGAACTTTAATTAACAGAATGAATTAGAGCAAAGAACTCGGAGTTCTTTTTAATATCGCATTCCCTAATTTCTCAAATAATTATTTTCCTTTTGATGATATTATCGTGCAAAATCTTGGGGACGAACTAACCGACCGGTCTTTAATTTTAAGGAACAACCTACATCAAATTTCTTCAGATATATCGATTTCTATTAGAAATTATCTAGATAGATGATCATATCATCATAAAATCAGCATGAAAACCAGAGTTAAATAAAGGCTTATTGATCGATAGTCCGAACTAAACGTGAAGAGTCTGGTGTACAATCATTTGTTAGTTCCAAAATTTTATCAATCGATCTGAGACAAACTCGATCTCTGCTGGTTTGAGAACTAATTTCTTAGTTTTATGAAAATTAATGACTTCCCATATGTATGTATGTATGCATGCATGTATGTATGTATATGTATGTGTAACTATATATATATATATATATATATATATTTGATATTGTTTGAGTTGTGTTAAACCTTACAACATACAAACATTATGTATGCATGTCATGATCACAGTTCTCTGCTTAGCTACTACCTACTGATCAGTACCTTTTCCATTTTAAGGAAACATCTCCACCTAGCTAACTTTGTTTCTTATTCAAAAGAATCGAATTACTTTTGTTATGTTTTTTAATGGTTAGGGGTATTTACGTAAAAAAACTTCCGTTATGGTTGGGCCGGGTCAGTAATTATATAGAATTATTGTGTTCATAGTCAAACTGATTAGATGATTTAGGTCGACGTACTATAGTATAATAGTGGTAATAAAGTCAATATTTTCAGCCATTCTAGGGTGATTCATCTGGCACCCTCAGACTCCGATCATGTTCCTGTGCTGTTACGTGCTAGTCAAGCTCCTCTATTTGCAAGACCTAGGGCCCATCGTTTTAAGTTTGAAGCCTTTTGGTTGCAGCATCCTAATTGTGATGGGGTTGTGAAAGCAGCTTGGGGTACGGATGTCTCGGGCACCCCTATGTTTTGTGCTGCAAAGAACATCATGTACACTAGGATTCACCTAGACAAATGGCAGATTAGAGGAATTGATGAATGTGTGCCCCTTGGTATCAATACAAGATGAGAAGAAAGAGCTAATGGATAAGCTTAAGAGCTTATTATTCCAAGAGGAACTATTTTGGAAGCAGCGTGCTAAAATTACATGGCTGAAAGAGGGGGATAGAAATACCGGGTTCTTTCATCAGAAAACGGAAAATAGGAAGCGCAAGAATACTTTGCAAGGTTTATTTGATGAGGAGGGGAAGTGGCATGAGGATGATGTGGGTATAGAGAATGTGATTACTTCATATTTCTCTAAAATGTTCAAAGCTTCCGAGATTGATTCCGAAGCTCTGAATTTGACTATTGAGGCTATTACTCCTTGTGCTACACAAGAAATGAATGATCAGCTTTGTGCCACTTATACTAAGGAGGAGGTATGCTTTGCCTTGTTTCAGATGTATCCTACTAAGTCCCCTGGTCTAGATGGGATGCCGCCTCTTTTCTTCCAATATTATTGGGAGCACATTGGTGATGATATTGTTGCGGTAGTTCATAGCTTTCTTCAAACAGGACAGCTTCTTAAGCAAATCAATTTTACTCTTATCTGTCCTATTCCAAAAGTAAGTAATCCATAACATATGTTAGATTTGAGACCAATTGCACTATGTAATGTTATCTATAAGATATGTTCGAAAGTCATTGCCAACAGGTTGAAGATAATTTTACCAGTGGTGATTTCCCCGTTCCAAAGTGCTTTTGCGCCGGGCAGATTGATCACTGACAACATATTAGTGGCGAATGACACTATTAGAATTTTGATCTTAGACATCACGAAAATTACATCGGTGAAAATTCGATTTCTATTTATATAATTAACATCGTTTATTACTATTGACCGATGTCTATATTTTGATTTCAAAATTTTCAAAAACGCTGAAAGACCAAGCATACACGCAGGGACAAAATTTTCCCACTTTAGCTCACTCACTTTATCTCCAACCTAAACTTGCGACCCATTGTCTCTCGCTATTCCCCGAAACCTGTCCCTCTACTCCCTCCCCTCCAGCTCGCGCTCTCTCTCTCCCTTTCTCCCCCTTCCCTCTAATAGAACCAAAACCACACAACCCTAGAAGATGGTGGCCGGCTCATCTCGAAGATGTAGCCTGGCATTGACTCGTCGGAGGAAGGCGAAGAAGATGGTGGTTACGGTGAGTCCACCCCGGTGGTATGAGGTCAATGACGGAGGAGAAAGATTCCTCCATATCCACTTTCTCTCTCCTTTCCATCTCTCTCGTCTGTGCTTCTCTCTTCTCTCTCATCTGTACTCTAGTCTCAAGTAAACATTGAGGTAAAAAATTCGGCTAATCCATCCACTTAAATCTTTGGGCCTTTATCAATTTTCACTCTTGAGTACTTGGACTTGGTCGGAATCAGTGATAGGGTTCATTCTGTTTTTCAGGCAAAGAAATCCAAGGAGGATCTGAAGGAAGCCTGCAGGTATGGGTTTGCTTAATCTCAATTTCAATGCTATTTAGGAATTGTGCTAGTGTAATCTCAATTTCACTGTGACAAATCATGCTCAGATGCTCTTGAACATCCTATGAATTTGGGCCGTCTCCTTTTGCAGGTCTTTCTTGTTTCATGATTTTGTGGCAAACTGCTTGACAAAAGAACATCTGGTTCGAGCGCGAAGAAGAGTGACGGGTCGGAGTTTTTGGAAAACGGGTAGGATCCGAAGCTCAGCTTTCCCATCACATTTCAGTTAATTGTGAGTAGTAGTGGTGCCCTTTGATTATGTTTTTGATGTTAAAGATTTAATCTTTAAGCCTAATTTAGTCATTGCTCAGTTTTGAATTGGGAATTTACTATGGATTACAAAGTGTCTCTGTTTTGCTTCTGTTTTTCAATTTCCAAACTTTAGTTTTAGCTGATTTCATGCTTTTCGGGTAATGAATATTGCAATGATTGAGAGGAAGAATGGTTTGAAAAATTTTCAAGGCACTGGTTCGATAACCATGGGGAATACTTGTAATCTCAATTCGGTGTTGCAGTGCTTGACATATACTAAGCCTTTAGCTGCCTACTTGCAAAGTGGCAGGCATCGAAATTATGTGAGTACTCCGCTAATGCTTATTTGTTTGTTGATGTACTTGGTTTTGGGGATTTATCTGTAGTTTAAGGTAGGTCATTATAACAGGAGCTATTGAGTTATTTAGTATTGTCTACTTAATTTTTTGTCCTTTTCTTTTGCTAGTTCAAATTAATCCTAATGTGTTCATGCTGCTCAAAATCCTATTAGGTTATGTTTGTTTGGACTGAAAATTAGCTAAAGAACGATATCCTAATGTCTTATTATATAATGGCCAGATACAAGTGCTCCAAGGATAAACATATGCGATTGTTGAGGTACGTCTCATATATTAGACATTTCAGCTTTCTTTTCCAAGTTTAATTGTATAATAACAATCAAATAGTTTGGTTTCAGTTCCGCTTCTACTAACAGCGGTGTTAATAATGTAGACATTCAAGGAGACTGATTGCAGCTGGAGCAAGAATTGCCTTAATTGATTCAGTGGTGATTTCTCAATCAATGTCTTGTTGATAATCTAGGCTAATTATGTGTCCTGAACTGTTTGGGTGATATGGTTGCATTGAAGTTCAATTGATTGTGAGACTCTTCTTCAAAAAGATCAAAATTTTATATGGTGTAAATCTCTTCTCTTCCAATACATTTTGTTTCTTATCTCAGGTAGAAGAGTCAAAGAACAACAGGGATCCACCTACTAGTTTTGCTAATAAGACCTCCAAGACACCATGCAATTTCAAAGGGTCTGATGGGGTTTTGTGTGTTTGGAAATATTGCAATTGCAGCTCATTATGCTCAACGTGCACATGGCTTGAAGGGTGTCTTTATAATTGATTTTGATGTTCACCACGGGAATGGGACAAATGATGCTTTCTATGAGGATCCGGATATATTCTTCCTTTCAACTCACCAAATAAGTAACAATTTTCGATACATTGTCTGTTCAAATTTATTTATATGTTCTTGTTATGCTAGTCTAGATTTGAAGTTTACTCCATGATTAATGACTGCTGATGGTAGTGTGAATATAGCCCTTAAAGTATGGATCTAGAAGATTCCAAATTCATCTGTGTGGAAGGGATAGCTTGGCATAACTTAATCTCATTTTTATTTTTGTTTTGCAGAAAGTAGTGCAAAGATGGCCTTGCTTATGGAATGGTACACAATAACCGTTTTACTTATTTGCAAGCCTTTTGTTTTGTATATGGAGAAGTTTAGGCCATATGTCCCATTCTCCCTGCTCTTTGTACACTTTTTATCAAAAATAGTATTAATAAGAAGTTTCTTTTGGTTACCACTTGTATTCTCATTGTGATAATTTTCTAGTGAAGAAAATGATTTATGCACATAAGAAGCAAACCACTTTTAAACTAGAAATTGAAGCAAAAAGAACGAAAACTCAACAACTTAATATAACAAACTGATGTCATAAATGACTAACAACATCAGTTCTATCTATAGAACATATGTCTAATATTGATACATAAATCAATTTCTTTCGTAAAACGATGTCACAAGAGGAAACGAAATCAGTTTTTTATAAACCAACCGATGTGTGGAGTCATTTTATACATCGAGACGTTATGATAAACTGATGTCTAGAGTTATTTTTAACATCGGCTAAAAACCGATGTCTAGGTTTTCATGATTTTTAACATCACCCACTAAGACATCGGACGATTTTTTTTTTTTAACATCGGTTTCTGGCCGATGTCAAAGACCAAAATTCTAGTAGTGTGAAATTGCACATTTTGTACATAATAAGCGGGATGGGGATGATGGATTTTTAGCTTTGAAGCTGGATTTGAGTAAAGCCTATGATAGGATGGAATGGGCTTTCCTAGAGAAGGTGATGACTCGGTTTGCCTTTGCTAGAGGTTGGATTTCTATGGTGATGCAATGCGTGAGTACAGTGCGGTACTCCTTTTTTATCAGAGGGCCGCCACGAGGATATGTTTCCCCTCGCAGGGGATTAAGACAAGGTGATCTATTGTCACCTTATCTTTTTCTTTTGGGAGCATAAGGATTCTCATCTTTACTCCAGAAGAGTCTAGTTGCAGGTACTCTGCCAGGTATTGCAGTTTGTGTTAATGCACCCCCGGTAAATCACTTGTTGTTTGCGGATGATAGTATATATGCTCTATGCTCGGGCTTCGTTGGAAGCATGTAGTGTCATTCAGGAAGTGTTGGAGACTTATGGGAGAGCTTCTGGTCAGGTGGTTAATTTTGCCAAGAGTTCGGTGGTGTTTAGGAAAAATGTACCGGTTGATATACAGGATGATATTTCTAAAGTATTGGGCATGGAGGTGGTGGAGTCTCATGCCAAATATCTAGGTCTTCCCACTTATGTAGGGCGTAAGAAAATAGCTACATTTCAGTATATCAAGGAGAGACTGTCAAAAAAGCTTACTTCATGGCACGGTAAATTATTGAGTGGTGCATGAAAAGATATTTTGATTAGGGTGGTGGCTCAGGCGTTACCTAATTATGCAATGAGTTTCTTTCAACTTACAAAGAGTTTTTGTGATGATCTGGAATAGCAGTGTGCACGATTTTGGTGGGGAAGCACGTTAGATAAACAGAAAATCCATTGGAAGAATTGGAATGCTCTTTGTAATCCGAAGGAAGATGGTGGGTTAAGCTGTCGAAGCCTTTCCAATTTCAACTCTGCTATGCTAGCCAAACAAGATTGGAGGATTGTGAATCACCCTTCATCACTTGTTGCTCGGATTTATAAAGCGAGATAGTTTCCGAATACTTCTTTCTGGAAGGTAACTTCTCATGCTTCTCCCTCGTACTCGTGGAGAAGCATTTTCTCAACATGAGATATGCTGAAAGATAGCTGCTACTGGCAGGTGGGCAATGGAGAGAATATTGATATCTACTCAGATAGTTGGGTAGTGGCTTTACCGCTTGGGAGACCCATCCCTTTAGGATTGGCTACAGTTGAGGTTAGTAAAGTTCACGAGTTGTTCAGTGGTACTGGTAGATGGAACATTCCTTTGTTACAAGAAATTTTCACAAGGGAGGAAGCCACGACAATTGCTGCAATTCCATTAAGTAGGAGAGCAGTCATTGATAGGCTTTGTTGGAAGCTTTTGAATGATGGAAAGTTCTCGGTGAAGAAGGCATATCGATATGCGTTTATGAAGTCTGCAAGCTATTCTCCGTTGCAACTTCCTGTCGGCTCAGGCTTTTGGAAAAAGCTTTGGAAGGTGGTTATTCCCAATAAAGCAAAAATTCATGTTTGGAGAGCTTGTCTGGATATCCTTCCTTCACTAGGTAGCTTGGCTTTGAAGCGAGTGGTCTTGGATTCGAATATTTGTGTTTTATGTGAGTCTCATACTGAAACTACGATCCACCTTTGTCGGGATTGCCCTTATACTAGAAGGGCGCTTCACACAAATGCTATGCTGCAACAGGTATGCTACAATCCGAATAATATGCTTGGTGATGTCATTCGTTGGTTGAGTCAGTGTGCGAATGAATTATCGTAATACATTTTGGAGAACTTTTATTCTCGTTATGGGGAATTTGGAAGGAAAGAAATGATTGGGTTTGGAATCAAAAGAGGTGTGAGGCCAGGGATGTGTGTTTGGGGATTGTCTCTAGGCTGCAGGAATTTAGGGTTCACAATTTGAAACCCTACCAACCTAAGGTTAAACGTGGAGCAGTGTGGAAAGCTCCTCCTGTGGGGGTGGTAAAGGTCAATGTTGATGGGGCATTCCATCACGCTTCCAGGAAGGGTGGCTTTGGTTTTGTTTTCAGAAATGAGAATGGAATAATGCTGGGTGGTGGCGCCTGGCCCTTGAGCGGGTTGAATTCCCCAGAACATGCTGAAATTTTGGCATGTAAGGTTGCTTTAGAGTTTGCGGAGGTGCACGGTTTTGGACATGTTATTTTAGAGACTGATGCTTTGGAGGTTCAGCGTCAACTTTCTTTGCATGACTCTGTCAATTTATCAGGGCTAGGAAGAATATATGATGACGTTGTGGCTCTCTTAGAGGCTCAGAGTGTTATCCAGGTGACTCATGTGGGTAGGAAAGGTAATGGGGTATCACATTTGTTGGCTAACCATGCTTGTTCTATTAGACAAAATGTTTTTTATTTTTCAACTCCAGAATTTTTACAAGTTGCAATTGCAGCTGACCTTTGTACTGTGTAATCCTTTCTTCCTTTAATAAATGGCTGACCTCCGTTGATTAAAAAAAAGTCAAATAAAAAATAGCAAAAATGTAACAGTAAAATGAGAATTGGAATTGGTCTACTCATTTCATTTCATAACCCCTTTATATAGGGAGAGAATTACAATGGAAAGAACAATTACAATGATGACATTAACTACTGATTGGTTCTTAATCCATGCTGATTGATGTTAATCGGTAATTGCTTGATTCCTTCTCCGTCAATCACTTTGACGAAGGCACACAATATGTTTTTTCCTTTAACACTCCCCCCCTTGTGCCAAGTCAAAGACGAAATGGTGCATGAGTTGGTTACCGATCACTAAAAAACCTTGCCAAGTAACAATAAAAACCCTGTGGGACAAAAATACACCTTGGTTGAGGAAAAGAGCACAATGCACCTTTTACATTTAAGTATGACATGGTTGTGTTAGACTCCCTGACGTCTACACCTCCCCCTGATACTTACGTTAATCTAGGAGCTTGGAAAGTCTTCGCATTCCTATGCTTTTCACATGTTTCTCAAATGTGTCCTTAGGCAATGATTTGGTGAACAATCTGCCACATTCTCCTCAGACCTTACTGATTTCATTTGAATCTTGAGGAGAGTCTGTTGTTGCTGATTGTAGGACAACTTTGGCGATATGTGTTTTGTGTTATCACCCTTAATATAACCTAGCTTCATCTGTTCGATGCAAGCTGCATTGTGTTCATAAATGCCAAGTAGGCTCTTCAGTGGTAGAACTCAAACCACTAGTCCCTCGAATATGTGCAATGATAGTTCTTTAACCATACACCTCAAGAACAACCTCAGTAGAACAATGATCTCTGAGTGGTTCGAGGAGGTAGCCACAAAGGTTTGCTTGGTTGATCTCCAAGATATCGCCATGTGCCCATTGGTAAATACACAACCAGTTTGGGAACGATATGTGGGTCAGATACGTATCCAGCATCAGCAAAACCGACCAAAACGACATTTGGCGTTTTAGTGTAGTGAGTGGCGTTTTCGCCATCAACATTTCCTTTAGGGATTGCAGTTCCATCTGCAGTCCCTCTTGTCTCTCTGTAGGGAAAGAACAGTCCCAAGTCAATGGTTCCTTTTAGGTATCGAAAATGTTCTTGATACCTTTCCAGTGACGCTGCGTTGGCGCTGAGCTAAATCTAGCTAACAAGTTCACTGAGAATGCAATGTCTGGTCGAGTAAATTGGACTAAGTACAAAATGCGCCTATTGCACTTAGATAGGGAATTTCAGCTCCCAACACTTGTTCGTCATCTTCCTTTGGACGAAATGGATTTTTCTTTTCATCCAAACTTCGACCGATCATGGGAGTGCTAGCAGGATGTGCTTTGTCCATGTTATATCGCCTAACTTTTGGACATATGCAGACTGGTGGATTAATATTCCATCGATGTTCTAGTTCAAGACCTAGATAGAATCGAGTTTTCCCAAGATCCTTCATCTCAAATTCGGATTTCAAGTAGCTCGTCTTTCTTATTTCATCAAGAGTACAGTTAGACATATTACTTACTACAATTTGCAAATCCGGAACTTGTTTTTCTTTATGAATACGTAGGGGCATAATTCATCGTTTTATATGCCTTCCCAATCAAGTAGTCACTTAGACGGGTATACCACATCCGTCTGGATTGTTTCAATCCGTAAAGTGAGCGTTTCAACTTAATTGCAAACGCACTCTGTGGTTTAGAGTCACTTGACTTGGGTAATGTAAGGCCATTAGGCACTTTTCATATATATCTCTGAATCAGATCCTCATAGAGATATGCAGTAACCACATCCATGAGCTGCATTTCCAGTCCTTCGGAAAATTACTAAGCTAACTAAGTAGCGGAACGTTATAACGTCCATTACGGGAGAGTATGTCTCCTCGTAGTCAATTTCCAGGGCGTTGTGAGAAACCTGCGCCACAAGGCGAGCCTTGTACCTCAGGACTTCATTCTTCTCATTACGCTTTCTGACACAAGACTATTTATGTCCTACAGGCTTTACACTTGGTGAGGTTAGCACTACCAGGCCAATATGCTCTTTGTTGACATTTTGTAACAGAGCGTGGTTCGACATCATCGTGCTCTATGGTTCCTTGAGCAACAGTATATATATCATCAATGTGTATGGAAGATCTTTCTATCAACTCATACGTACTCTCGTAATCCTTTTGAGATTTCTTTGTTTCTCGGAATTCAAACATCGGAGCGTCCTCCAGTATTGATTCATGGACATAACTATAATCAGAGACAATCTCATGAGAGGGATTCTATACATTGATGATTGGTTTGTGCTTACTCACCCTCTTCTTCCTTGGGTGAGTGTCAATCGAACCAAGTGACCTCCCCCTCTTCCTTGGGGAGCCACAGCCTTAACTACACCTCCACTAAGTGCGGTTGCAGTGCCTCTATCTGCGGCAGCGTGCCCCTTGTTGGGGACTTCTAACCTTGCAGGCACATTTGCAGCTGGTATATGTGATCTCGTCACTTTTACGATATCAGTAAACGCATCAGGCATCGAATCTGCTACGTTCTGAAGATCATTATTCTTTTCACTTCACTTTCACTTTATGAAGTGCGGGGATCAAGATGAGACAGAGTGGGACAAACCACGACAATTCCTGTCGTTCCCTTGGAAAATCCTTTTTCCTATCTCCCCCTAACGACGGGAAGACTGTCTCATCAAGTGACAATCCGCAAATCTAGCGGTAGAGAGATCGCCTGTCAAGGGTTCCAATAGTGGATAATTGTTGGGGATTCGTATCCAACATAAATACTTAATCGTTTCTGAGGACCCATTTTGGTGCGCTGTGGGGGCGCAATAGGCACATATACTGCTCCACCAAATATGCGTTAGTGTGAAGTGTCAGGCTCATATCCAGTTACCAACTGGTACGCAGAAAATGGTTGGCTAGCTGTGGGTCTTAAACGAATAAGTAAAGCTGCATGCAATATTGCATAACCCCATGCAGATATAGGCAGGTTGGTGCGCATAACCAATGCCCTAGCCACCATCTGTAGCCTTTTGGATGGTGGCTTCTGCGAGACCATTTTGTGTATGCACATGGGGTACAGGATGCTCTACATCGATCCAAATAGATATGCAATAATCATCAAATGTTTTTGATGTAAACTCTCCAGCATTATCAAGCCTTATAGACTTGATAGGGTTGATCAGGGTGGTGAGCCCTTAATAGGAGTATTGCAGCACTTGTGAACAATAAAAAGACATGTGACCAGATTGTCGAAGTATCCACCAGAACCATAAAGTACTTGAAGGGTCTGCATTCTGGATGGATAGGTCCACAGACATCTCTTTGTATCCTTTGTAAAAATGGAATGTTTTGTTTTGTATTTTTAGTATAGGAAGGTCTCGATCCTGTTTTTGCTAAAGAGCAGGCTTTGCAAAACGAGTGATGTGCCTTTGAAATAGTCAATGAGGCATAATAGGAGGCAGGTAGTGCATCTAGTACTTCAGAAGGCAATGACTGCATTTGGGCAATACTAGAACCGACACCTTGCAGTGTGGCGGATTTTTCTCCCATTTCACTCGAAAGAAGGGATGTCCGTGTGAGTTCTTGAAAAATACGGATCATCGTGTCACGACCTCGGTGCCATAGGCGGTCATGCAAAAGCCTGTATGAGTCACTGTCCCACATTTCATTGTTGGTGACAGTATAGGATTCAATGATCCGAATCGTAATGGGGTACAGTCCGCTAGATTGACTCATAAATTTTTTTAAGATGTGTTTCCTTCCACAGTCATTAGATGTAATATCAAGGTATTCAGTTTCATTCTCACGGTGTATTTTTACTGGATAATCGTTGGCACAAATAGCTTTGAAACATTAACAAGGTTCGATTAGCTCTTGGTGCATATAGAGCGTCTGTGACTTGAAATGTTGCGCCATTAGGCAACAAAAATTTGGCAGTTCCTCGCCATTTTATTAGTTTTGATAATCCAATCATCGTAGTCACAGAGGAATTATAGGCTATTGGTTCAATGAATAATTGCCTATTCTTAATATTGTGTGGGTAGTCCCACTATCATCTAAGCACTCAAGTTCTCCTCCATTCATTCCTACAAATAAATGGGAGGTATTTAGAAAATATAACTCATATTCTTTAGAGTATTTCTATTTGCGTAGAATGGTATTCTTTTCATTCTAAGAATTTTTCGCTAGATGTATTGCTTTACATCTTTATAGTGCTATTTCGAACCATGTAATATGTGTATAAATTTGAATAAATTCAGTGCTTCAGAATAAAATTCAAAATTTATTAATAAGCCAACGATAAGCAAATCAAGGTCTTTGTTCAGAAATCTTATTCATCAATCCATGATTGAAAATAAACTTTAAGACCAAACAATAGTCTAATTAAAAATGAGGCATTATGCCTTCACAACTGTCTTTGGAAAATAAAATGAATAAAACAGATCAGTCAAGATTGAGAGCATCCATTGACTTAGCAAGTTCCTCTTTGCCATTGGAGTCTGCAACTGTGAGGTTGACGTCTAGGTCATGACCTCCTTCTTCCATATAGTGAGCCACTTGTTCTTTAGACTCTCTATACCTCTTGTAATTGGCTGCTACTTTGTTGTTTGCTTGGCAGTTCTTGTACCAATGCCCAATGAATCCACACCTATAGCATGGTTCATTGTCAACTCTTTCATTTGGCATCTTGTTTCCATGATCCCCAAGTCCCTTTCCACGTGGTGCATTGTTGCCACGTGGGTAGGGATCAGCACGTCTAAACCCCCTTTCATTTTTCCATAAGTAGCCTCGGGATTTTTCTTTGTCCCAGTGGGCCTGGCATTGTTATTCAAGAGAATCTTATTTTGTCTCTCAGCCACTTGCAGTAGGCTTATCAACTTATTGAAGGTTGTGATTCTTTTGTTGTCATAATCCAACTGATACTGGTTCGCTAGTATAAAAGCTGAATTAGGAAAGGTGGTAAGAGTCTTGTAGATCATATCACTTCTGTGATTTCCCTTCCACAGAAATTGAGACGTGCCTTTAAGCGCAACATGTCCTTGTTGAAGTCATTGACATTTTTATAGTCAAGCAAGCGGATTCCATTCCACTGAACAGCCAGTCCTGGGAGCAAAGTATCGTGAATGTTCCCAAAACGTCCTTTAAGGGCATCCCACAGTGCTTTGGGTGTCTTCAACTAAAGGTACTCCCAGCGTAGGCTAGGATCAATATGTCGCCTCAGAAAAATTAAGGCATTTGCTTTCACCTTATTAGATAGTTCATCATCTCTGGGATCAGTAATGGTGGCAGTGTAGTCTTTTGCCACAAAGGCAGTTTCCATATCGGAAACCCAACGATGGTACTCAAGTCTTTCTGAGTCCAAGATGTCAAACTCAGGTCTAGTTGGATCAGCCGGATCAGCCATCTACATAAAACAAGAGAGAAGATATAAATTACGCAGTCATAAAGACATCCACGTAAATTATTTTCCAAATATATGAATTAGATTTCAAGACCAAGATTCGTAATGGTCACATTTTTTTCGATGCTATGTGAAAATACTTTATCACAGTAAGTGTGTGTATAATGCGCATGAATTTTCATTATCATGGCAAAATGGAATTTTATATGTCGTACAAAAATAACTATAACACAAATAAAAATAAGACATAGCATATAAAAATAAACTACATGACATGCTCAAAATTGCATAAATATACAACAAAATATATGCGACATATAATAATAACAATAAGAGTTAATTAGTTATAAGTCCAAAAACCATAACCTGTTTTGATTGTAATCCGGACGAAAAGTTTTGTTAATTGCGGTCCAGTGACTAAGCATCCACATCAACTTACTTTCCTATATTAGCATGATGAGTCAACTTCTACTTTTTCACATACCAAATTTACCCATCACAATATTACTCAAAACAATCAATAATTTATGTATCAATAAATTGAGAGTTAATGTTGTTTTTCAATCAATTTAGTATTCATAAAAACCATATCAATTATAATATGTCATCAGCACAACAATACCCTTAATTGATGCATCGTCATTAAAAAAAATTATAACTTATGATCATTTTACATACCTTACCATCTTTTTTCTACACCCTATATAAAATGATCATACCTTACCATGGATTTAGATGGCAGTTCCACTACTTTTGGTTGGGAAGACAGACTTCGAATAGCAGTAGACGCTGCACAAGGTCAGCAACTTAATGATTTTGGTCCATGTTTTTACCTCTTTTTGTTGAAAGTTTTTGTGATGAATTTTGAAATGCAGGATTGGAGTATCTGCATTATGGTGGTAAGCCACCTATAATTCATAGGGATGTGAAATCAGCAAACATCTTGCTGACTGAAAACTTCCAAGCCAAAGTAGTATCTGATTTTGGCCTATCCAGAAATTTCCCTACAGACCTTGTGACTCATATAACAACTGGCGTTGCTGGTACTCCCGGGTACCTTGACCCTGAGTAAGTAGTACTTCTAGATTAATTTTAGTTTACTGATCATCATTAGTTTTCAAATCTTTATTTTTCAAACTTCAATCCAACGTTGTAATTTTGCGAAATCATTGTGATTCGAGTTGCATGGTTTGGCTTTGCTGCAGGTACTACCTAACAAGCAGGTTAAATGAGAAAAGTGATGTTTATAGCTTTGGGATTGTGCTGTTGGAAATTATCACAAACCGACCTGTTATATCAAGAACTATAGAGAGAATTCACATTAGTCAATGGGTTGCTTCCATGCATGCGCAAGGAGACATTTACAGTATTGTTGATCCCAGATTAGAGAGAATTCGTAGCTACCTTTATTATAGATTTGGTAAGAAGTTTTTGCTTACCTTTAAAATAGAATCGATTATGATGTTATAGGTATGATTTGTCCTAGAATTTGATTAGACATTTTTATTTCACATTTACATGCCTTATTTATAGGTAAGATTTCACAAGTTTTAAAAAATATCAAGTTTCTCTATATCTCTATATCTCTATATCAAAGGTTCCATCATTGTCTCACATTTTCTCTTTCATACATTATATCTTTTAATTAGGTATAAGTTCTATATATACATATTTGTACCTTTTGATTTATATTCTATGTTTTTTTTCCCTACTTCGTATGTCTAGATAGATTAAATCTCTACGATACAACTTTAAATACCTACTATCTAGATACAAATGAAGCAATAATGTTTGAATTTTTGTTCTAATGTTTTTCATCCTATAATGTAGGTATATAAGTATTAGACCTACATCTTAGGTATATTGAGTTTATATGAATGCATTTAGTCTTCTTTGTCTGAAAATTATTTATTGATGAATTGGCAATTTTGGAATTTGTATTTAAAATTTAAAATTGAGCTAAAATTGTGATATAATTAGTGAATTTGAAATTATATACCTTATTTGGTTCTAAGGGCAAATTGGACTATTAAAAAAAGCAAATGGACCGCAATTAATAAGAAAATATGCGCGGACTAAATCTAATTTTTATATAACAAAAAGGACTTGAATTGAATTAACTCCATTTATATATCATGCATAAAATAAAATAAAACAATCGATAGCATAATATAAAGGCATGCTTAGGAATAATTTATATAAAATTCACAAAACATGCTCACAAGTGCATAAATAATATATAACAAGATATATATGGCAAGTTCAAAATAAATTATAAACTATAGCATAATTAAATAGCATGCTTAAACATAATTATTTAAAACATAAATAACAAGGCATGCTGTAAGAGGATTAATATTATCGAACAAAACATGCTTAATAACAAAATATAATAAAAGCATAAACAATATAGTATAAAGCATGCTTTGTTAAAATCATAAAATAAAATAAAGAAAACATACTTGATTTCGAGAAAATAAAACAATTCTAGCACACGCGCGTGTTGATGCAGGCGTGCGTAGCGATGTTTTTGGGCTTGAGAAAAACTGGGCCGCTTCCTCTTTTTCAGTAATGGGCCTTGTTGTTTTTTTTTTCTGGGCTGCAAGCCTACTTTTTCTTTTTTTTCTTGTCTGGGCCGCAGGGCCTTTTTTTTTCTTTTCTTTTTTTGTTTTTCTTTTTATTTTTATTTTTTTCGTTTCTGGGCCTGCAGGGCCTGCTGCTTCTTTTTTTTTTTTTTTTTTTCGCTTTTTTTCCTTCTTCTTTCTCTATTTCTTCCTTCTGGTTCTTTGACAGAAGTGGGCGGAGGCTGGGCTGCGGTGTTGCTGTGCGTGTGGGCTGGCAGCAAAAGGGACAGAGACGCTGGGCTGCAGATCCGGTTGCTGCCGGTGATTGGTGGGATCGGTGATCTGGGCTGCTGGGATCGGTGTTTGGGGCTGGGTTGCAGCAGGGCGCGAGGCTGGGCTGCAAGGGGTCGCCGGGGCTGGGTATCGGCGCAGGCTGCTGCTGGGATGGGCTGCAAGGCTGTAAAGTAGCTGCTGCTGCAAGGTGAGGTCGGCCGGCTGCAAGGCGCTGGTGGGCAGCTGCAGACGCGAGGTAGGCTGCCGGGAGGATGAGGCCTGCTGTGAGTGGGTTGCTGGGCTCCGTGTGGGATCTGCGCAGGCGGTAAAGGGCAGGGGCCGATCTGACCGGCTGTGGAACTTTGCGGTAGTTGAATAGGAGAGGCCGGTGCAAGCTGTAGGCGGGTGGGCTGACCGGTGAGGTGAAGACCAGCTTGAGATGGAGACGAAGGCCGATCTGCAAATTTTTTTTATTTTATTTTTTTTTTAGAGATGGTGGCGGCAGAAAAAGAAGAAAATATTTTTTTTTTCTTCTAGGGTTTTTTCTTGGCTATTGGCTCTGAGCGTGCTGATAACGTGTAACAGTAAAATGAGAATTGGAATTGGTCTACTCATTTCATTTCATCACCCCTTTATATAGGGAGAGAATTACAATGGAAAGAACAATTACAATGATGACATTAACTACTGATTGGTTCGTAATCCATGCTGATTGATGTTAATTGGTAATTGCTTGATTCCCTCTCCGTCAATCACTTTGATGAAGGCACACAATATGTTTTTCCTTTAACAAAAAAAAAAAATTAAAACTATTTAACCACCCATTTATTGTCCACTCTCCTACACCTATTGGCTATGTAGAGATTGTTTAAAAGAAGACAGCTTTGCCCACCATAATCATATATATATATATATATATATATATATATTAGTTATAACCTTAAAGAAATTAAAAAAACCTTTAAAACCGAATTCAAGAAAAAAAAAAAAAAGTCAGTTCACAACCCAAAATAAAATGGAAAAAGAAAAAGGGTGCTTGACCAAAAGTATCAAAATTGGCCAAAATTATCTTGCTTACCCCAACAACAGATTTTTGTTCCTACTTACACAATTTAATATCAAATGACCATTTTACCCTCAACACAATTAAAGAATTACAACTGCCAATTCGTCTCTCCTCCTCCTTTCGATCCAGTTTCTCTCTCTCCTTAATCTGCACAAACCGGCTCTCTCTCTCTCTCTCATCACTGTCAAGTCTCAGGCGAGGTATACCCGTGTTTTCCGGCAAGGTCCCTTTATATTCTGTCATCCTCCTCCTCTTCCGAGCCCAACTTCGAAAATGGATCCTCCAAGTTCCTCCCGGCCACATCGCCTTCACAAGTATCCGGTCGGAGCTACCTCGTCCCTGCGCCATCTCTCTCTCCTCCGCGCCACGCCGATCTGCACTATCTCTCTCTCCTCTCTGTCTCCTCCGCGCTGTGCCGATCTGCACTATCTCTCTCTCCTCTCGGCCAAGAGCTTTGTCTCAACATGTATGTTTTTGTTTTCTTAATTTGGCGACATCAATAGGTATGAGAAGAGTTATATGCACCGAGACGTGGTTGCTCATATTGCTGTGTCGGCTGCTGAATTTGTCTTCACTGGAAGTGTTGATGGTAAATTATTTTATGGCCTGAAATTGCTATATAGGTCTGCCACTGTGCATGTCGTCTGCTACTTTTGCATTGGTTGAGTAGTATTTTACAGTAATTGGTTGTTTGCGAAACTTTGGTTTGGATTGCCTTACTGAAGTTCTATTAGGACAAGTATCAAACATTCAGGAAAAGTTTCCAAGTAATATTATGGGACTCATGTAGGAAACGTGGCCTTCTATAAGGTGATTTGCCATTAGTGGTTTGATGTCATTAAGCTGGGCTAAGGTGGTGCGTATACACGGATCTATATTTAATTGGGATTTAATTTGGTTACATCATGATGAACTATTTTCTGGCCTTTATAATATTGGATGTAATATTGGATGGATCAAATTGGTAATTGCTATCAGTTAAATGGTCAAAATCTTTTTTGCTTTGGGTAAATTGTGGGTGGAAGTCCAAGAATGAAAGAAAAAAAGGAAAAAAAAAGTGTATATTGGGGGGCAATAGACGTCTATTGGGGGCCAATAGGCGTTTTGAATTTATGTAAACTCCTCATTTTTTATTTTAATCAAAGTTTTATTTGTCTAATTTTAGTAAGAGTAGTTCCTATTTCGGTGATCGAAACGTTTATTGGGGGGCAATAGACTATTGGGGCGATAAACGTCTATTGAGGGGCAATAAACATCTATTGGAGGGCAATAGACTTCTATTGCTCCTCTACTGGAGGGCAATAGATGTCTATTGGGGCAGTAAATCTTTCCGGTGGGTGGAGGCCGGTGACCGGATTCCGGCAACCTGTGACTGGATTCCGACGGCCGGTGACCGGCTCGGCAAAGTCTCATATGGTTTCTCTCTCTCTCTCTCTGTCTCTCTAAGTAACAAAGGGTAAGGGTAAAATGGTATTAAAAAAAATTAAAAACAAAAAAAAAATGTTAATGGGGTATTAGGGAATACCTCCTTAGAGTGTTTTGTGTAAAAGAGAATTAAAAAAACTTAATGGGGTAAGTGGGAAAAAAATCCCTAGAAATGGGGTAAATGGACAAAAACCCAAAGAAAATAAAAGGTTAACACGTTCTTTACAAAAACTACCCCCTATTTTTTCTTTTTTATTTTCTTTTCTCTCACACACATAAATTAGCTGCACTACTAGAAGTCTAGAATAAAGCTCATATACATAAGTTCCTAACTGATGTAAAATAAAAAAAATTCTGATGTCTTAGTGGATGATGTCAAAGATCATGAAAACCCAGATATTGGTTGTTATCCAATGTTAAAAACACCTCTATACATCGTTTCCTTTTAAAGAACCGATGTAGAAATTGGGTCTAAACATAAGTTTTCTATTAAAAATCCTATTTGTTTTTCTTATTATGACATCGCTTCATCATTTTAATCGATTTACAATCTCCTATTTGATATCGCTTCCCTTTAAGTAATCGATGTATTTTTTCTTTTCTAACATCAGTTTACAAATGTATTTTTTCTTTTCTAACATCAGTTTACAATCTCCTATTATAGAACTGATGTTTTTAGTCATTTATAACATCAGTTTGTTATTTCATGTTGTTGTCTTTTCGTTGTTTTTGCTTCAATTTCTAGTTTAAAAGTGATTTGCTTCCTATGTGCCTAAATTAGTTTCTTCGCTAGAAAAATATCACAATGAGAATACAAGTGGTAACAAAAAAAAAAATCTCATTAATATTATTTTTGATAAAACGAGTACAAAGAGTAGGGAGAAGGGGACATATGGCCTAAACTTCTCCATATACAACAACAAAAGATCGAAAAGAAAAGAACAAGATTGAAGTCTCCTGAATAAGGTAAAAATACTTGTAACGTGAGTTTCCAATTCTTGGTGTAGTTGCCAATGGATCTAGCAAAAACATGTGTCAATGAGTTGAGAACTAGTTTTACATATATCCACTTAAACTGCAACTTCAGATCACAAAAAGTAATTAAAGTAGCGGTTGTCTAAAATAAGATTCGGCAAAACTTAAAGTGATTTACCAAATTTTTTGGGTGGTGAACAAGTGTACCTTTGGAGAGCTAGTTCCTCAGGGTCAAAACAACTCTGACAAAAATTTTTAACTTAGCTTTTTGCATTTTTAAAAATTAAAGTATAGACATCGGTCAACAATAACAAACTATGTTAAATATATAAATAAAAATCAAATTTTTAGAAACCGATGTTATTTTTTTACATCGCGTTGAATGTAGACCGATATAAATAACGTGATGTCCATTGGCGTTATTCTAGTAGTGCTACTAATAAATTATAAATACAACTTGTTACGGGTATGGCAAATACATCTTTCTACATACTGGAACTAAGAAATAAAAAGGGGTGTGTATATACGAGTTTTAATTTCGTCTGAGACCGAAACTGGGGTTTTGGTGAGAAGAATCGGCGGCAAAAATATTGTTTCCCACCGAAAGAGACGCTTCCGGCATCGGGTCTAGTAAGGTATTGATTTCCTAAGAAAATACTAGAAGTAAGTACGCTGAACTTAATATATAAGGAAAAATAATTACATAGAAAGCTAGAATAAGAAATTTAATTAATCCTCTGTAACAATTTCTTAACAAAATAAAACAAAAATTCTGAGAGCACAGCGACTACTGAACCAAGAGGATTTAATCACAGCAAGTATTGTGAATCTCACCCAATTGTACCGAGGCCTTTTGTGATTAAAACCCAACACCTAACGGGTGGTTAAGTTGGGACAGTATCGGTACAATGGTGGGCCACGGGCCACGCTTGTCGCTGTTTAATATGGTATCAGAGCGGGTCTCTCTCCAATTGCGTCTCCAATTGTCATGGGCCCGAATTTAGGTTCCTTATATTACCATCGAAAAATTCCGATTGGATTGTTACCAAGTGTCCGATGTGGGCCTTGGATTGTTATATTGGCCAAGTCTCCAATATGAGACTTGTGTCCCAATTTCTAATGTGGGAATTGGATTGTTAATTAATTTCACGTGCAGACCTAGAGTTAGGTTGCACGTGAGGGGGCGTGTTGGAGAGGAAAGATCTCACATTGGAAAAGTGACAAATAAAATATAACTTATAAGTGGGTGGATCTCACCCAATTGTACCGATGCCTTTTGTGATTAAAACCCAACACCTAACGGGTGGTTAAGTTGAAACAGTATCGGTACAATGGTGGGCCACGGGCCACGCTTGTCGCTGTTTAATAAAATAAAACAAAAATTCTGAGAGCACAGCGACTACTGAACCAAGAGGATTTAATCACAGCAAGTATTGCAAGGTCAACAAAGCACAGCTACTGCTGAACCAAGAGTGCCTGAAGACGTCAAGGTTTTGGATGCACTACTAGTTTGTCCATGATGATGGTGGTGGTGAGGGTGAGGGTGCCAGTGGTGCCCATGGGGGTAGCCTCTGGCATCAGCTGCTTTGACCATCATGATCAACACGAACAACCCGAACAAAACTTTCGCCAGCGTTAACGAAACCTGACGAGTCATGGATGAGATTTTGATATGGTGGAATCGAAGACGAAGCTCTTGATTAGGACTTGAAAGTCGAAGCAGGAGAGGTAGTAGTCTTGTAATTCGTTGAGAATGAATGAATGAAGACGTGGGGAGGGAAAAGCTAGGAAATGTTTTTATAAGATTTGCTCACTGACTACAAATCCTATTTGGATATGGAAATCCAGCCAAGTTTCTAATTTCTCTATTCTAAAAGGTTTTAAAATAAAGAATTTAGAAACTCATTTGATTGTATCAATATGATTGAGTACGTACATGATACAGAAATTTCCATGTTTACCCTTGTGTGTGACATAACATCACAGATTGGATTGTACCAATTAAATTGAGTCTGTTTGTACAAATTCACATAATTGGAATAATGTTTTACCATTAGAAAAATTATCAAAAACTCTATTAATTCTCATAAATATGTGCCAATTTCACCCCTTAACGTAAATTATAAACACAAGTGGATTAATCACTGTAGTTGAAATACTAATATCTTTTGAATTAAAGATTCATATCTACATTCTACATAAGGATGTGAGGAAGGAGAAATTTTAAACACAATCACACTTTTCCTATTTATTGTCTTTTGAATCACTAGCCCCACTATCATCAAGAAATAATACCAGCTAAAGAAATAAAACCCAAATTAAGCATATATAATAATAAATATGGTCTTAAAATTTTAATAAAATGCATAAGACCATAAGCTATTCTCAAATATCTTGCCACACAAACATTATTAAGAGGTATTAATTGATTGTTTGGGTCCTAGCTATCATGGCTTTCATAGAAATCAAGGAGCATTGATCAGCAAGTAATGCAAGGTCATGTAACCAAGCACAGTTGAAGTCAGAGTAGATGTAGACATCATGATATTGGATGAGCTGCTCTTGCATCCACCTCCACCTCGACCTCCACCTCTTGCCAAGCCACCTCCACGCCCTCCACCACCTCCACGTCCTCCACCTTTAGCAGCTGCTGAGGTAATGATCAAGAACAACACGAACACAACTTTCCCGAGCATCCTTACCAAAGTTTCAGGACTGAAATATATAAAAGATCGCAGTGCAATTTGTACAAATCAATTACAAATATCATTGAGGGGGAATTGAACAACAAAAGAAATTTGGGATGAAAAGAAAAATATTGCCTGAGAATTAATTTTTTTTTTTTATGAAAACAAGGATTCAGCACCATGGATATTATCGAATCAAATTAAGCTGATAGTGTGTATATATATACACACCTAGGGATTTGTTCTTAACATATCTAAAATAACAGAAAAAATAAACTAAGAAAGGCTTACAACCTGAAGTGGTACACCTTTGTGCCTCCAACTAATTATTATTACTCCTTCACCTTGCTATTCACCTATGAATCACAATCTCTTAGGAACAAAATCTTCTCGAGTAGCTACTTCACCTCGTACAAGAAGACTTGATTACTTTTGTTTTGGGCTATCTCGGTAATATATATGCCAACATAATTTTGATCTTAGTCTCAGTTGGGTGTTCAAGTGGACAGTAGCTGTTTTTGCCAAAAAAAAAAATGTGGACAGTAGCTAGCTAGTACTAGAAAAATAAATTAGGTACACGGGTACTTGTTTGAGATCCTGATCTTCACATATGTTTGCAGAAAAGTACTTAGCATGGAAATTTATGTTATGTACTTACTCTGAGAAACTTTAACCTTTTTATAAGACTAGCTAGCTTAAAATTACTCTCAGCAACTTAAAAAGAGAATTCCCCACAAAACAAATTGTAAACAGCTAGGATTTTGCTCATAGATAGGAAAATAAAAGTAGAGATGTATAACTGTATCATATAAATACCGAAGATAATTCGCTGTGCTTTAGTACTTACCGATTCAAAATGTGATGAGCCTGAGAGTACTGGTGGGCGGTGAGAATAGTTACCAGAGAGCTAAAGCTGTGAGAGAAAAGAGAGATGGGTGTGTACAAATGCAGCTAGCGGAGCTGGTGTGAGAGATTTAACCATTTATTTGGTCTTGTGATAGGTGGAAGGTAAATAAAGCCACACTAAATTAATTACATAGGTGCTTCTCTCAGCTGTTCACGTGTAGTTCTCTAATTATAGCTAGCATCCTTTACTTTTCCTTTCCTATAATGAAATAATGGATTGCTGTTTTTGCGAAAGTCTGAAATCAAACTAGAAGTTTTAGCTCTGCAATTTAATAAAGGTGGCATTTCCGAGTTTGTGCAATTGTGCAGTCCAGCTAGCTAGGACATTGACTATCGTGCACGTAGTATTACTGTTTGGATCTTCTGATCATAACAGGGCTTGTAGCTTTTTGGGTATTCTACATTAATCAATATGTTAGTTGATATATCATATTCTATGCAATGGTAATAAATTTGTTCAGAAAAAAAATAATGCAATGCCAATTTCATAGAATCATTCTTTTATTTATTTATATATTTTTATGAAAGAATACATAAAACCATTTAGTCATAAAATTACCATAATTAAAATAATTCTGGCCAGTTTATAATAGAAACATTTATTTCATGTTTGAATGTTTCGTATTCACATTTTTTTAATTCATGGGGTTTGGATTTGGGAACCCAGTCAAGCTGGGAGGCTCATCCATACGGTCATGTTATTATATATTATACTTGGCCGCATCGAGGGGGCGTAATACATAAACTCCTAGCATTCATAGAAACATTATAAATATTCTCGTAGAGCATATCCTATAAGAAGTCAGGAATCTCATCTAAAGACATATCAATAGCATATTAAAACTAGCAAAGAGAGCTAATCAATTCGCTACACTATTTGCTTCACGATAAATATGTCAAAATTTAACAAAGTCAGAAGCTTGCAAATAATCATTACAGTCATCAAGAATTCGACTAACCTTTAATTTATTCTCAACTTGGTGGTTCAGGGCAACAACCAAAATCGATGAATCACTTTCAAGCTCAAACTTCTTCCATTATTGGTGAATAGCCAAGGGAAGCTCTGCTCTACATGCCTTGGGATTAATGGTGATATTTCACACTACACTACAAATCAAAAATTTGTTCTAATGTCATCAGTGATCGACTAGTTTCACCGATTGTCACGGAAAATTGTGTTTATTATCCTCAGTCACGATTTATGTTTATAGGTAAGTGCCTAGTTTTATCAACTGATATCACTAAAATTCGCCAGAATCGAACCTGAAAACTTATTGCCGCCACTGAGTCGAAGGAAAAAAAAAGAAGGAAACTGATATCACTAAAATGGAATTGCATGTAATTTGAGAACATATCAAGTTAACTATCCGGAAACACAAAAGCTTAACAGAGTACCATAAATTCTACATGCAGTCAAACAAATTATATTTCCAGTTAATATCCATCTACCATCACGGGGCTTCGACCACAGCACGCAAGTAGTGCAAGGTCAAGCAAAGCACAACTGAACCAAGAGAGTATGAAGACATCACGCTATCGGATGAACTGCTTTTCTCTGTACGATTATGGTGAGCAGTTCTTCCACCAATATGAGGAAAACCATGTCCGCCATTGCCGCCATGTTCACCATCGCCACCATGTCCTCTACCACCTCTGCTCGAACGTCCTCCTCCACTAGCATGTCCTGTACCACCTCTGCTCGAATGTCCTCCGCCACTAGCATGTCCTCGTCCACCAACGCCAGCCGCTAAGGTGAGGATCATGATCATTATCATTACAAATACAACTTTCCGAAGCATCATATCTAGTTGAGGCCTAAACTGAAAGACAAAAAAATTGCCAAAAATGGAGATCGAATTTTCAGGTGGTAATTGTGGGAATGTAAATCATGTTTAGAAAACTATCGATATCAAAAAAATCAAAGAAATAGATGGAATAGCCTGGGTTTACAAGCTATAAATCTTAGAACAGATTTCCACCACCAGAGAATATGAGAAAAGCTCCCAATTTAATTGATAATAATATGAAGAATGGTGTCTGCAGCCATTTAAGCAGGTTTCTTAAATACTAGTAAACAAACCCTAGAGCAACTAACAATCAAGTCTAAATCCATGGATTAAATTAAAACAAATCCAAAACTAACTAGAAAACCTAAAATTCGGTAGAAATAATAAAATGCAGTTTTAAGACCTGAAATGACCTTAGAAGCCCAAAAAATCCCATAGTTTGTGGCAAAGCTACCTGGTGTTGTTCCATTCTCGAAAAGGTATAATGATTTAGCATTCTGACACCAAACGCCAAATTTGCAGTGTTTATGTTTTACCCTTTGCACGATCAATTTGCTCTTCAATACTTTCAGTCATATATACATTCTACATCAAAAATACTAAGGAAGACCTAAATTGAATACTCCTCTTTTTATTTATTTTTGTCAGGAAATAGAATACTACTAATAGTCTACTTTCAACCAAGTCCATGCAAATTAACCACTAGTAGTGATCAAGTCAAAGTAAGTCTTTTCATATTTCTACAATGGAATTTCTTTAAAAAATTGCGACAATTGGACAGTAATATAATATCGATCACATTGTTCAACAAAACTGAAACTAAAAATTGAAATTAATCATACTGCCAAAAAATGAAAACATACATACATAACATACCAAGAGTTTTTGCCAAACCTAATGTAGTTGATATGTACACAATAAATTTTGTTAAGGGATATTTAACAGAAAAATGAAACCAAGAAAAAGTTTAAGAACTTGGAGTGGTGTATTTCAGTCCTTAATCTCTCTAGCAACTATTTCTTGTTTCCATCATGCATATCCTCCTTTACTTGTGGACTGACAAATCTTAATTTTAAGGAACAACGTACTACGTCGATCTTGTTCATCAGCTAAATCTTTATTGTAAACAATTAAAACAAACTTGAACAGTATCAGGACTCTTAAGGATTTAAATCCATATATACAGATAGATGACCTTATCATGAAAGAATCAATACACCAAACCACAGATTGATAGATAAACACTTACTAATCGATAGTCCAAAATGTGAATGATCTGTTGTAGAATCGATTGTTACTTTTGGAATGCAATGAATCGATCTGAGAAAAACTCTGCTGGTTTGAGAACTAATTTCTTGGTTTATAGAAAAAAAAAAAAAAATATATATATATATATATACAGGCCCGATTAAGGGCGGACATCCATACTATCGGTAAAGTGCGGACGTCGACGCAACATGCGGCTTCCAGGTTGTGACAGCGGCGCGGGGCTTGCAGGAGGCGTCCCGGACCGTTCTGGACACCGTTCGAGGTCAGGCTTGCGTGTTTCTGGGCAGCCACCTCACCTGCAACTGCATGTTCTATGCAGCACCGCAAAACCCGTAGCCGGCGACTCCACCCGACCGCAGACCCCTGGCCTCCCTCCTGCAAGCCTCGCCGCGCCGTTGCCTCTCGATCGAGGCCGAAGCAGTGACATCCGCACTTTTTCTGGGTTGCGGATGTCCGCTCTCGAACGGCTCCTATATATATACATATATATATATATAATATATATATGAAAAAATTAAAATTTTCAAGCTAAATCATATACAACCATGCGCGTCTTTTTTGAAATGATAGTTTTGACATTTTCTTGCTTCAATTCCTACTCTTCGGTCATGAGGTTTTTCAATAACTCTCGGATGTTTTTGAGTTTTTGCCATAGGAGAGACGAAGAAGAGGCTAGGAGAACCGAAAATTCCGCCAAGCCCACCATAGTTACCACCACCTGCACCTCTGCTGCTGCATCTCGCACTCAGCTAGTGTTAACTACATTTTACAGCAACATGTACTTTTCCTCTATCACTGGAGAGCCTGCAGATGCAAATGATTCTGGGATACCATTAACAGAGGATCTTCCAAAAAATTTCCTAACAATTTGAGTTGAGCAGGACAAGATGTGATTGTTAGAAGACTTGACGATTGGAACAGAAATACCAGATGCAGGAGAAGAATTTCTTCTCCAGCCATTGGAACTCATGGACTCGCTTCTGAAACTATCTGGGACCGTCTCCCTAGAATATCCTTTACATGAGTTTCTTATCGGTGCTTCTAACTGCTGTGGTTTTCCTCTTAAAAAAGCAAACCTTCCGCTCAAATGAGTTGCCATCCATCATTGATTTTGAGGAATTCCAATTCAAAGAAACGAGTGAAAAGTGGTGGTTCATGCTGTTTGCTAACAACATATATATATAGGAGTTTACAAAGACATCCCTTCAACAAGTACACCTGTCACAAGAAATTTCTGCTGGAACCAAGCAGCGTTATGAATGAATACAAGTAAAGATGAAGAGCATCAAGTAGGAAAAGGCACTAAGATATAAACAAATTAGCATCCCTTAAAATGGTGAGCGTGAGACCAAGAAATTGATTGATGAACTCCTATGTCGTAAAATTTCTTACCCTTTAGGTCACTTAACGATCACATTATATGATGCTTTCAGTTATTAGAGTACTTCTGTGAAAATCAGGGAACTCAAAAATTGTGAAGTGTATAACTTACCAGGAACTCTTGTCGCTTTGACAGTTTGACCTGACATTAATTCAATGGTAAATATCCTAAATAGTAAATAGAATCCAATGGTGCAAGAGAAATTAGAATGAACGATGGAATCTACAGCATATTGCAGAAAGTGAATCACCTCTGTTAACTTCAGGATCTTATCTGCAGATGAAAAAAATGCCATCACAATGTTGTGATTCACCTAATGCATTAGGTGTTTTATTAGTTCGACTTTGGGATTTCCAGCTGCAGAACATTAGAAAAATGGCGTAATTGAGTGGCATGATCATGAAGTAGCACACTAGTATGAACATTGCCGACTTTTGACTAGTCCTTTAATAATGAGAAGCCAAAATAAAAAACAGTTCGACCAAGGAGTTTCTGGTTTTATCACAAGTCCATGACGATAAATGATTCCAGAATTAGGAAACAGCTTAAGCATGATTGACTTTATAAAATGTGAAAAACTAGAAAGAACTTAACAGATACAAGATAAATTGATATCCTTTCAAAATGAGTTATAACTGGGAAATCATACACAAAAAGGATAGCCAATTCCGATAAGCACAAGTAGTGTAGATAACCTATACATATATATATATATTCTCCCACTCATTGCTTCAACAGTCTCGATCAGAAGTCTAACCCAACAAGTATCATGAACTCAAAACCCATAAATCTACACCGAATCAACCAAATTCACTTCAAGTATTTCCAAGCTAAATCACTACTGTAACTACCGTTTTCACCATTCAAGACAACAAAGCTTTGTTTAATACCCACGCTGCCACCAACCTAATCAATAAAACCCTACAATAAAAGAAAAGTGAAATAATTGAAACTTGTCCTTATCAAGATAACACGTTAAAATAAGATCCAGTTTAAACAACAAACAAAAGAAAAACATCCCATAACTTAAACAAAGTCTTCTCAGCAAATAAGAAAAAAAAAAAAGAAAGCAAAGATCTTTCTCAGTTACTCGCATTGATTTCACAGGATTCAACCTTTACACATGACACAATAGAGACACGAACAGAAAAATTCTGTACAGTGATATAAAGCCACATAACAATTGAAAAGCTAAAAATCCTTTTCGCACTGCTCACCATTATTAACTTACAGAAGTTGCAAGCAGTCAAGCAGCATGCATGAACACCTTCAAACATCACTTTCCTTTTTAGATATAACCCATAACATGTTTAAACAAAAAGGGTATTTTCCAAGCAAAGCTTATTGATCAAAGCATAACGTACCTATGCCCTTTCTGCAGTTATAGACCAAGTCCAAAACAAGTAATTAATCTCCAAGAATGGTGATTTTTCAACTGGTGGCTATCCTTCTGCAATTCTTCTGGACTTTTCAAGAACTTGCTAGCAACAAAGAAACACATTTCTTATAAGATGCCTACTTGGCCACTCACATAAACAGCAAAACAGAATGAATTCCCGAAGTCTTATTATTCTCTAATGCAAAACAAGCACAGTTTCCTCTTATATATGACACCATTCACAATCTGAAACAGTCACTTCGATTCATTTTTTGCGTAAGATTTGCAATTCCCCTTTCCAATTCAACTTTTTCATGAAATAATATACATAATATTTTCAAGAAAATTTATCTCTCTTCTAGTGTTCTCTGCAAGGTCACTCACCAAAATGCATACAAAATCTCTTAACCAATAACAGAAAGAAATATAGTGATAGCAAATAATCTGACTTGGAACAACTAATATTTACTTGTAAGGTAGCGGTAGCATTTGTTTAGACTGAGTGAAGTACAAGCAGAATGCAATCATATCTTCTTCAAATGAGTTCTTTTGTTTCTCATGTCTCCTTTCATGTATGTAGAAATTTCTATGCGTCTTCTTCACCCCTAGGAGCTCCTACATATTTCTTTCAATGTAGCAATTGCTATGTTTCTTCTTCATCCTTATAAGCTCTTATACCTCTGCTTCATCCAGAGTTTAACAATTGCTTTCTATCTTCTTTCCACCTAACAAATGAATTAAGAGACAACATATTATATCATTAATACCAGTATGAGCTACAATTCATGTTTGGTATTGTATATTTAAGCAAGGTTACCACAGTCACTTCCAATAATCTGTCTCTCTATCATTTTTATCCATATGATACCAAATACATGATTTTACTGCTAATAACAAAGAAAAAATTTAAGTCCACTGTTTTATTTTCTGTATACCCTTACCATAACAAGCACAGAACAATTAACAAAATTCAATATTCAAACCAGCGCCAAAAAGTAGCAAGTGAAAGACCAAACAGAACTAAATTTATTGGTAAATACAATCATTCATATCAAAAATTGAAAGCAACATATCAATATTCAACTAGCAAGGATTCTTTTAATTCACATAAAACACGCACCATATCAATGAGCATTTTGAAATTGGTAAGATCACACTTATATGGTACTAAATAGTACCAGAAATTTTGATTAGATTATAGAAAAATGATAATAAATACAGCCACTGTTAATTGTTGTTATTCCATTTCGACATGTGTTAACATGAGTTTGTAGGGAAAATATTGAAAAACCACAGAAACCGGTAAAGATTTTAAACAGAGGGTTCATTCATGCATCTCAAAATTTGATATTGTAACAATGGGGAAAAGAAACAATAGTAAGTATAGCACAATAGTAGTACAGCAAGCAATAACAACATCATCAGTCATCAAAAACTGATGTATCATTTTAATAATGACTTAGTACCTGCAATTAATGTATCACAAGTCATAACTACAAATTGAGACCTAAAAGGTAAAGTTGAATTAGAGGAACCTGATGTATGATCTATCAGTGCATTTCCCATATATCAGCACATTTCCCAAATATGTCAGCCGGAGTGTGTGTAGCTGGCTGCCCCATACTTGGAGGCATGTCCCTCCAATCCACTCTGCTGCCATTAAGCTTGATGTTGCTCTCCAAATAACTTTCAAGACCACAGTTATCCTATAGATGCTTTATATATGCCCATTCGAAATGCGAATCATAGTTTTCATTCTTATGTGAATGGAAATGAAAAACAAGAGATACTCTTCCACTTCTGTAGCTTATCTCTGTAAAAAAAATAAAATACAATTGGCCACTCAGTATACATCCAACAGAACTTGTTCAAGCAAAGTTATGAAACACTGCACTTAGAATCTAGGTGACATAATAAAACTCTGGGAGGAGAAAGAAAACAAAGGTATAGGACTACTTTTGACTTTATGAGAAATAGATTTGTAAGCAAGTGACCGATATAGCCTGTTTCATCATTAGCTCGTTCTATTCGATCTATTTTTCATTTTACAAGCTTCAAAAAGAAAATTCTGATCTATATTTTAAACTATTAATGTTAAATTTTATAACTTAAAGAAGATAAAGAAAATAAAGTTTAAGCTATGCATGATTCGTGTATATAAATGAACGTGTATACTGAAAAGTAAAAGATAGAAACATAAAATGCAAGTTTAATTAAGAAAATTCAATAGTTATCAGATCTCTATTGTCCTGTCCATTTAATGCCCAATGTGGAATGATTAACTGAATAATGACATGCTATGAGTCAAATTATGCTTTATCGGGAAATAAGTGGCACCATAGCAAACATGGATGATCATGGGTCACATTTTTAATAGTATTTTCACTAATATATTTTCTATTGATATATTTACAAATTCATGAATTTTATTACTAAACCCAGCTATGTTTACCAGAAGCACTTCGGTAGACATTACATACAACTGAAGCGAAAGGAGAAAGTTCGACAGTCTTGAGTATATATACAACGGTAACAATACCCATCGCAAAAGCATATTAGATTAGAAGAATGAGACTATTTGAATCAGATATACTAATCACCAAATCTCTCACATAGGTAGGGTTTGCTTTTGAGAAGTTGTCAGCACCATGGTTAGATAATGATATATATATATATATATATATATATATACAGATCCTATCCAGAGCGAAGCTCCGCTTTGAAATTAACGTGTGAAGTTCAAGTTTTTTGTCACTTTTCGGTAGCATATCCACATCTCGACCGTTCAGTTTTAGGTACTAGTGTATAGATCATCTCTCTGCAAATTTTCAGCCAAAATGATGATCGTTAAGACATTGATAACTTCCTTAAAGCTAGTACGGTTCAGGTTGACAGATTCAGTCCGTCCATTGGTTTAAGCGAGTTAGATACACGATCATCAATTTGGCTGAAAATTTGTAGAGATGATCTATACACTAGTACCTAAAAACTGAACGGTCGAGATGTGGATATGCGACCGAAAAGTGACCTAAAACTCGAACGTTCACACATTAATTTTCAAAGCGGAACTCCGCTCTGGATAGGATCTGTATATATATATATATAATATATATATATATAATACAGATCCTATCCAGAGCGGAGTTCCGCTTTGAAAATTAATGTGTGAAGTTCGAGTTTTAGGTCACTTTTCATTGTTTGGACCTAATTTAAATGGTTTATATAAGCATATTGTTTGGACAATTCTTATTAACCAATAATTGCCAATACCTAGACCTTAATTTAAGGAACTCAAGTAACTAGAAGCATAAGCGCAAAAAAGAAAACAGAAACAGAATAGATGTTAAAGAAATCGCTGTTATAGATGTCAAGCTTGTCTTGTCACAAATATGCAATAATGAATACCAACTCACTGTTGAATCCTATATTGATATTATCATGAAATATTCATACATTTGTTATTCAAGAAGGCAAAGTGGCACACAATGCCACATACCTATTAATAGAGGCTAGCTTAACTTTGGTCTTATTTAATAGCAATTTGATGATTCTAAAGCAAATGAGAAGGAGTGCGTTATGAGCTTGAGAGATCATCCACTTGGGATTAAGAATTTAAGATAGGAAAATGATTTGTGGCCTCAATGAGGCCTAAGATTTGTGGCCTCAATCCTAGGTGTCATGTCTTGTCACCTACACACATCACCTATTTGTCAAATCATGCAATGTAATTCTTGAGTAAAAAGACTATCTTATCATTCCAAAATTTAATGGCTCTAAATTATTTTGGTTTTCATCTAAAAATAAAATATATTATTTTGGTTTCTTTTTCTTTTTCTTTTTCTTTTTTTCATTATTTAATAATTGTCAAAAAAATTATATACAAATATGTGTTTGTGATTGATCAAAAAAAAAAAAAAAAAAATGTGTTTGTGTGTATAAATATATATATATATAATTATATATGTATATATATAATTCGTACAGAAATATATAGATATATATATATATTCGATGTAGAATTAATATGGATATATATATATATATTAATGTCATAATTCTTACCCACAAAATTTTTAAAAAGTCAAATTTAAAATTGATTCTACAAAAATGGAAAGAAAATATATTAATATCTTAATTATAACCCATCAAATTTGGTAAATTGAAGTAATATTCAACTCTTTTAATAAATGAATTTAATAAAATTAATGGAAGATTAGTTTACCTTACACTAACAAGTTAATTAGAAAAGTCAAAAATTAAATTGGATCCAAAAAGGGAAAGAAAATTATTGAAGTCGTAATTAAAACCTAAAAATCTGGTAATTGAAGAGGTAAGAAAATCATTAATAAATTGAATTGATAAAATTCTAGATTCCATCATTTCAAAATTTCTCGATAATATAATATTGTCTTATCCAAACACAACATTAGGAAGTGTTCCTTAAAGGTCAAGTGAGACGCATTAATACAACTGTTCGTTATTTTTACATGAAAAAACAATCATAATGTTATTAATACTATGTAGAAATTCAATGAACAATAGGTGTATAACACAGCAATAATCAAAGAAAAAGTGCAATTAAGGAAGATGTAAAATAGAAGTCATCGTCCACATTAACATTAAAGTCAGCTAACATGTCTTACACGAACAAATAAGTAATAAGTAGCTAATAATGAGCCAGTAACGTTTACTGGGGATTTTTCCCTAATGGCATATTTACACTGAAATAGAAATCATCATCCACACTGAAATTTAAAGTCAGCTAACATGTCTTACAGTAACAAATAAGTACTAAGTAGCCAATGATGAGCTAGTAGAGTTCACTGGAGACCTTTACCCAATGGCATATTCACACTTAAATAGAAGCCATCATCTACTGAAATTGAAAAACTAACATGTCTTGCACAACGAACAAGTAAGTATTAAGTAGCCAATGATGAGCTAGTAGAGTTCACTGGAGACCTTTACCTAATGACATATTCCACTTAAATAGAAGTCATCATCTACTGAAACTGAAAGGCTAACATGTCTTGCACGAACAAGTAAGTATTAAGTAGCCAATGATGAGCTAGTAAGTTTACTACTGAGAATCTTTTCCTAATGGCATAATTACACTAAAATAGAAGTCATCATCCACATTGTCTCACAGTAACAATAAGTACTAAGTAGCCAATAATGAGTTAGTAAAGTTCATTGGGGACCTTTTCCTAATGACATAATTACACTAAAATAGAAGTCATCATCCACACTGAATTTTAAAGTTAGCTAGCATGTCTTACAACGAACATAAGTACTAAGTAGCTAATAATGAGCCAGTAAAGTTTACTGGAGACCTTTCCCGAATGGCATATTCACACTAAAATAGAAGCTATCATCCATTGAAACTTAAAATAAGCTAGTGTGTCTTGCACGAACAAGTAAGTACTAAGTAGCCAATAGTAAAGTTAAACGGGGAATTGCACGAACAAGTAAGTACTAAGTAGCCAATAGTAAAGTTCAACAGGAATCTTTCCCTAATAACATATTCACACTAAAATTGAAGCCATATATCATTCACATTGAAATGAAGTCAGCTAAATACTAACATGTCTTATACGAACAAAAAAGTACTGAGTAGCTAATAATGAAAAAGTAGAGTTCAACTGGGAACTTTTTCTAATGACATATTTACATTAAAATAGAAGCTATCATTCACTTTAAAAATCATTATTGTCTATTGAAAAATTTGGGATCAACAAAAAAGTAACTTTCAAAAATTAATTTCCTCATGTGCAATATATTGTATCCATATTAAGCAATTTCTTTTCAGATATCAACTTCCCAATCAATTTAGATATCTAGGTTTAATCACCAGATTTTATGAGTTAAAATTACGATTTAAATACTTTTTCTTTCTTTTTTTGAATCCCAATTTAATTTTGAACTTTTCAAATTAACTTGTTAATGTAAGGTAAACTAATCTTCCATTAATTTTATTAAATGATTTATTAAAAGATTTAAATATTACTTCAATTTACCAGATTTCATGGATTATAATTACGATATTAATATATATATATACACCACATTAATTCTCCATCGAAAATATAAATTTTTTGGACGAATTATATATATATAATAATATAACTTTGTTTTGAAACGAATTAATATATATATATATATATACCCATACTTTTTTTTAATATGTATAATGAAAAAGAAAGAAAGGAAAAAAAACCAAACAATATTTTTTTTAGAAGAAAGTCAAAATAATTTAGAGCCGTTATATATTCAACAACTATATTTATATATATAATATATTGACAAATTACAGATATATATATATATATATTCACAAAAAATATAAATATAAATTTTTTTAGATGAATTATATATATATATATAATATAATAATGTATATTTTCTAGAAGAAAACTAAAATAATTTAGAGCTATTAGATTGTGAAAGGATAAAGTAGTCTTTTTATTCAATAATGACATGACATGATTTGACAAATTAGTGAGGTGTATAGGTGACATGGCTTGACACTTAGGATTGAGGCCACAAATCTTAGGCCTCATTGAGGCCCTATATCATTAGCCCTTTAAGATAACAATCCATTGGTAGATATCACAATCGGTAGATTATAATACTTTTCATAATAGTTAAATAGCAGTAACCAAAAGCAAGAGATACTACTTACAAGAAAGGAGGCCGTCTGTGAATGTGAAGTGCACACGAGAGTCAACATCATCAAGTTTGTCCAAGTTCATCCTCTGTTCCAGCAGAAACTAATACAAAAGAGTTGTCTGGTGCTTGAAGAACTAATGGCACACAGAGATACACTTAGGAGAGGGAAAATGGTGTGTGAACAATGCTAGTGAAGAAATAAATATTATGATTCATTGAGTGGTATCAGATTACAATCATAAACTTACATACAACCAAATGAGCCTTCAAAAACAACTGATCTATACCTCAGTGGTCAGCACTAAGTCAATAACTAATCCAGCACTCAACTATAACTAAATCTAAATTAATTTCATTTTCCTCCGGTAAGATGTTCGCTTCTGGTAAATCGTCGATCCGTCACATGGATGGCAGCACCCGTCCAGTGCTTCTATTGTCCTTCCAACTCTTCCAATTGGACTTCAACTCTTTGGCATAGATTTGCCTCTTTCTTTAAAAGCTGAATAGTTTCACAACAGAAATGCTCTAGAATTATTTAAGGTTAGATCTTCTGCTCTTCTGCTTAGATTTGCCTCTACCTTTCAACTCTTCTGCTCCTGCTTCTTCTTCTCAAGACTGCTTAGGCTCTCCGCTTGAACTTTGGGAAACAGGTCTGCTGATCTAAATATATGTACCTGCAGTTGCACAAACTTTATTATTCAATATCTGGCCTTCCAAAGCACAGAAGTAAGCATATAATCTCAATCAAGCATAAAAAAAATACAATGTAAAGGTGTGCATGTTTGATGACTTCAAATGGGTGTCAATGGAAAATAATACACTAAATGGTAATCCAGTTTCTACACATGATGCTATAACATTGATGCATGAAGTAATGTATTTGAACAATGAACAACAAAGAATTTGATGAAAATTGCAACATAAACCCTAAGAGTTTCACAAAATTATTCACCGGAATTTGTCATATCCCTAGGGGTCATCAAGCAAGCTTGAGAAGAGCCATTGTAAGATCACTTAAATTTGTGTTCGAGGCGGGTTACCTTGAGTCTTGTTTATTCAATATGTTCAAGCACTGATGCTGTAGCCCCCAAACTCCCAAAGTCATAAGACTCGTCCCATGGTGTCCAGGGGGTCATATGAGCGTCGACCTTCCGAGCAGGAAAAGAGCTGAAGTAGCAGATCGATCAATCTTTCCCATGCCGATCCACTTGCCAGCATCATCTCTTTCGACTAGCTAGTCAGAATAATGGCCATTGGATGCCGGTCTATATTGCAGACGTAAAGGAAAAAGAGAAGAAAAAAAAAATCAATAATCATGAAAACCTATCGACACAGTTCAGATATTGTACAGTATTCGGAAAGAGATGTACCTTTGGTAAATCATTGATTCGATAATTTGAGGCCTTTGTGAGACTCTCTGGTACTATCACCACCATCTTCATCTTGAACTGCGAAGGAAGGTGAAGAAGCTGATGGTTCTGAACCTTCACCATTTTGGATCGATGCATGAAGGCTCTCTGATAAGAGGTTTGGCTCGCGAACTCTAGTGTTGGCCGAGAGAGCTTTTATAGGGAATTTGGAGTGAAGACGGGAGGTTCTGGAAGCATCACAGGGGCATAGTTGTCTAATCATGTATGTGATGATGAGAAATCCAAAAAGGGAATTGTATCTTGGCCAAAAAAGGAATGGGCCAAAATATGGATTTGATTTTCTTGGCCAGATAAAAAAGGAATTGCTATTGTTGGGAAAAGAATAGATTGAATTGTTTGAAGGGTGCGGCAAATCATTTTCTTTGTTTACCATACAAACATTTGAATTATTAAAAAGACTGTATTATCCAAGTGTAAAATGACTAATAAGTACATTAATTTTCTAAAATCTAAATATGTAAGAAAAATAAAAATATATATATGTAATTAATTAAATACAAAGACTATTTAATTTCTCATTGGATAACATTAATCTTTATCTTCTCCACCCAAATTTAAATTTATTACTATTTTTTTTGTCTTTTTGTTACCTCCTCTTCGTTATTTGTTATTCAATTTACAAAATCATTACCTTTAACTTCATCAAAATCTTTGCAATATTCTTTGTGAACACCGAAATTAAAAATATAAAACACGAAGAAAAAAAAAATCAATCTCTTCTTCATTGATCATAGTTGTAAATTTACTAATCTTTTTACATAAATTGAAATAGAGAACATTGAAATTGAAAGAAAAAATTTATAAAAAAAAGGGAGTAAATCAGATTATGATTTTATTAGGAAACTTTAATAAATTTTAATTTTTTTATGAGTATAAATTAAATGAGAGATTTTCTCTAAAAATGTTTATTTTTTAATTGGATATGTCATATACTCATATATGGATATTCTTGGAAAGAGAAATGGGTGAAATAAGTAAATTTAATAATTAAAATTAAAATATAGGGTGTAATGAGTAAGTAGGGTGAACAAAAAAAATGGTAGGGTGGCAATAGTCGTACCCTTGTTTGAATTGGCTAAAAAGGAGTATGTATAATTTGTTTGGCTAACAAAAAAAAAAAATCAGTTGGTGATAGGACAAGAGCAGAAATGGTGATTTGCAATCTCCCCTCAATGACATAGGGCCCAAGTTTTAACCTAGGATTAGCTGCTTGCGAATAAACTGTGGCTAGTTTGTTAGTTATTTGAAATTATTAACACTATCGAGGTTGCGTCATCAACTCTTAGTGTCAGGGAGTAAGTACGTACGGTGGGTATATGTTCGTGATATCCTAAAGGCTTCCTAGCTAGGCCCAAATATTAATATGTTGGAGTCTCGAATGGCTGCTTGCGAGTAAACTATGGCTATAGTTGGTTAGTTATTTGAAATTATTAACACTATCAAGGTTACGCAATCAACTCTCACTAGCGTCATGGAGCGGATACGGTGGGTATATGTTCGTGATATCCTAAAGGCTTCCTAGGTTTAGAGATTAATCTGTTGGGGGCCTGAATGGCCAACATGGCATGACAGCTCCTTCCCTGATCCATGTTTATAATTTAGTAAATATTAAAACTAAACCAAATTAGCGTTCGAACGCAGGACGTGTCAACATTTTAAACTTACCCATAGAGGGAGCCGGTGCATCCAAATCACTTGTCAGTGTTATTATTACAAAGGCTTTACTTGCTTAAATCAATAGATCATAGTCATTAGACCCACAAGGTTTTGTGTAGAGCAACTTGATCTAATAACAGGCTCATGATCCAATACCCTGTTCAACTAGTTGATCATTACATAAAGTTAATGTGCATTTATGCATCGACACGTTAAAGGCCGAGGCATGGTAGAGTTGGCCGGGTTGCCATGGTGAATTTTTTTCTCTTTTATCTGCATATTTCTACATGGATATGGCATAAACCCAGCAAAAACCAAATGTTACATTATAGCTAGGAAGTGAACCAAATAAAAACTTATCAAGTGCATACAACAATCTGACAATTGCATTACAGGAGTTCTAAAATAACACAACTCCCTTTGAACCCAACCCGTAGCTTCTGAAAATTGATATCCATTTAGAAAATGACGCATTTGAAATCACATCATATATCCACAAAGTTTGGCTGGAAACATCCCTGGCAGTTCCAAGCTAGACACTTCATATTCCAGCATTACAAACAAAATGGCTTTCAATCCGTGGCCGCAATTAACTGTACAATTATCACTTCAATGCATGATAACAAGAAGTTGCTTATCAGTAAACATATATAGGCGCAACAGCGTACAACCCTTGCCTTCAAATGATGCTTATTTGATATCATCCATTGCCTTCAACCCAGGATGGATCAAGTTCATTTATCAATGAGTTAAACTTCCTTTGGTATCCAATACTCGTAATTAAGGAACAGCATAACCAACATTCTTTGATATAAAACACTTCAGTCATATTAAAAGTCAAAACTGCAATCAAACTAGTGAAGAAAAAAAATTCCTGCCTATACAAGTAATGGTGCAAATTAAATTCACTAGCATCTAATTAGGAAGTCTACCATGAATTAAACTTGAGGTGCTGACCAAGCATATTAAATTACTTGCATATGATTTCATCACCATATAATCTATCATGCACAAAACTATAGTTACATAAAATATAACTCGATCTTGGAGACAGAAGATTTGGAGGGATATCAATGGCACTAGATTCACCATTCTCCAAACATCTTTGAGCATTTGCTTGCACCTCCCAAGCTTAGAGCTAAGGTTCCAAATTCAGGAGCAAGCAAGTCTTTGATTCTATTAATTTGTTCCATTAAAGGCTTCAGCTATACGTACCTGCAATCCACCATTCTATCTGTTGAATATTATTTTCATTGATTTGATCATGTGTACATTGTACAGATTTATAGCATACAGAATTACTGGGAGTAATAATTACAATTATAAATAGATTAACCGGTTGGGAACGACCGGTGAGAGTGATGGGGCTGGTCAAATGGGGCAGTGTGGGGAGGAGGAGCAGTGGTGGGAGTTGTGGCAGCCATGGAATTTGAAAAATAAGAAACAGGAAGGAGGACACAGGAAGAGAGAGACGCAGAAAAGGAATAAGGAACAGGGACGGATCCTAGGCTGATACCATGTTGAATATTATTTTCATTGATTTGATCATGTGTACATTGTACAGATTTATAGCATACAGAATTACTGGGAGTAATAATTACAATTATAAATAGATTAATCTAAGGGAAATAATCATGGGATTACAAGTTATGAATGGATCAATCCTGGAGATTTCAGATCCATAGATGATGCAGACTTTATGGATGACGAAGAGGATATCTCGCTAACACTATCAACTCAGAGAGAACGGCAACAGTATAAAACTAGAGAAGACAATACAAACAACAACTTGTCTAACACATTAACTTGAATGAAAACAGCAATAGCAACAAATTACAAAAATGCTGTTAGACCATCTTGGAAAATACCTTCACTGCAAATAAACACCAGTGTAGTCTAAATGAAAGTGATTGTCTATATATTAGGGGAGGAACCATATGACCAAACCAACGACTGCAAATTGAAAATAGAAAAAATCCCATTAAAAAACAATCAAGGAAACACTGATATCTAAATTACAAATTGATGAAATAATTACAGAAGATACATAATAAAGAGGACCATTACAAACTCTTAATCCGTGCACAGTAGTTAAAAAATAAAAAAACAGATTATAGCTACTGAAATTCATGAAATCAGATCAAAACTTGTGATCCCTAACACGAGAAATCAGATCAAAGTCGCAAAAACACAAAAGGGTAGTCTTTTGCAGCATCTCTTCTACACCATAATTAAAAGATTACCAATATTCTTGAAACTCGATCTTATATACAATACGACATAGATGGAACATTAATCGGCAATCAATGAAAGAATTCAGAAATAAGCTAAATGGAAAAACAAGTACCATTACTTATAATAGCAGCAGCATAAAGAGTGTGACTTCCTTGAAAAGCCCAACAGCATATTGTGCCTTGTTAGCTAATCCATTAAAAAGATCTCCTCTAGTTGTCATTAATTGAGAATCAGCTGTAAAGAGAACAGCGATCAGAAAATCTTAATGCTTCGAAAGTTACAGAAAGTATATCAAGGTACCCCAGAAGCAGAAAAAAGGTGGCAATATTAAATTTTTGGATAAAATTTTGGATAGTACTTGGCTGACCAGGTGTGGTTAGCACCTCCTGACCAGGCTTTTGGATGTTCCCTAAGTGTCTTACACGTGTCTTTCCCCCTTTTTCTTTTTCCTTTTCAACCTTTTATCTACCTTTATCTGTTGTCCATAGTTATCAAACTTGCAAATAAAAAATCCTAAAGCATAGTCCTAGCCTTCAACATGCCATTTTTCACCTAACGACTTCCTATCTAAGCGGTTACTTTTGAGGTGGAATCACTGCTGTTCTAGGCTTTTTGGATCATCAATCTTAGCTTGAAACTAGTAAACAGATAAATTGCAGTATTCAAAACTTAAACAAATATTTTCAGACTGCATATTGGGCTTCATATAGAACTTATTTATTAAACATGATTATAGAAATTCAGAACCTCACTCTCAGGTAAACAGCTATCCATAAGAATGATTACAGTTACTTACTTGTTGTAATGAAAGCACTCTTCAAACTACGACAGTAAGGAAAGAGCACACTGCTATTCTGGCTTTCTTAGAGAGTTTTCTGAATCTAGAACTGATATGGAATTTTCGAATGCCTTCTAAGAGAAGCTAAAGCTCCTTACATAGGGAGCGGAACTCAAATTACAATTCAAAGCAACAAAATGTACAGAACGACTCCGTGATTTCCTGCTTTCTTGAGTGCTCCTGCTGGTGAAGGTCGGTCGGGGGAAAAGCAGATTCCTTTAGGTGAAATGTTTTTCACCTGCTTTTTGAAAAGCAAAAGTAGCTTTTGGGAAAAGTCCAAAAGCACTTTCGGTGCTTTCTACACCTGCTGCTTCACATGTTTTCGTCTGTTTCTGAATTGTGACCTAGAACAAACGAGTCGTTATCTGCCTGGGCCATTGGAGCAGTTGTTGTATTATCTTCGACATCTGTATCAACATAAATTTTATAGTGGTTGTTAGTTTCAAGCCTTTCCACCCACTGTAAACATGCCAGTGTCGAATCTATCTCTTTTCTGGCAAGAGATAGGAACAGGTCACTGCTGACTACGTCAGGATGATCGTAAGCAGTGATAATAGTTTTTTCTCCTGCTGCCAGGAAAGTATTGTTGACATCTTCAGAGATGATCTTCTTGATGTATTCCAGGGTCATGGCCTTCATCCATGGGATGCTTGAGTTTGGTTGGCCATTGTACCCAACACAGGCAGGCTGAAGATATTTCATTTGAATAATTCTCACATAATGAATGGAGAAATATACTCAACCTCACCGTTTGCCTTCTGGATCCATTCTAGATGAGTGGATTTGAACTTCAGACGAAGCATACAGTCATTTTTTCTAATGTTTTTGACTGTGTTGACAATGATAGGTGGCAAACCTTTAAGATCATCATTCGTTTTAGTCCACAAATTATCGACAAAACCATTTTCAACAAGCCAGAGCTTGTGTTCTTGAGGATGTTCACTCTAAACATTGACTAAGTATCTTCCAACATAAGGTCCTGCAATGATAAAGAGAGTTGGAGGAACTTGGTCTTCTGAATTATGACTTCCTATCAGACTATGGAATTCATGCCAGTCTGATTCATTGAGTGCCATGATCGGGACCCTAGCACTTTCAGGGCTTTCAAGGAAGTGAATTTTTTCTTTCTTTACAGCACTCTACTGTGTATGAATCTCTTCAAACTGTGGCCTAGCATTTTCATAGAGTTCTTCAGCTAGTGCAAAAAGAGCTGGGAACATCAGACCACTGCTTCTTTCTTGAAAGGCAAATAAAAGATTATCCAGGATTACCTTTTGGTGATAAGCTAGTCTCCTGCCAGTTCTGAACACAGGAGTATCAAAAGTTCTTAATTCATAATTAAAAACGTTTATAACTCCAGTTGGAGTTGGTCTGCTTTTTGACAAAGCAGCAGCCATCAACGGTCTTGATGAGCCTTTACCGTCTGCCGTTTGAGACGAGCTAGCCAATCCTTTACCCTGGAATTGGTCAGTTGAGGCTAGGCCAAGCCTTTTGAGCTTAGCAGAAACCTTTTAAGGATTTTTTCTTTGGTTTCTTTGGGATCCTCTTCAGGTTCATGTTCTTTCCCAGTCCTTTTGCTTCTGGGATTACGACGTTCGTCGTCTTCTCTCTGGCTGAACATTGCCATTTCTCTGATCAATGCGTCTAGAAGATAGTTCTTGTTTCCTGCAATTAATTCAACAATATAATCATATTGGTTAAGAAACAATTGCCAGTTAGCTAATCTTCCTCTATCAGCAGCTTTATCAAGTTTAAAATTTTTGAAATTCTTTACTCTGGCACAATCGGTGAAAATAGTAAAGGGTTTTCCAAGAAAAGATGGAGAATTTAAAATCGTTTTCTTGACAGCCAAAATTTCTTTTTCCCCTGTGGGATAATTCAGTTCTGCAGGGCTGAACTTGCCACTACAAAATTTGCAGATCTTTTCAATGTTAGTTCCAGGCGTTTTTGCCAGAACTACACCGGACCAGTAATTATCACTCGCATTTGTTTGGAGGATAATTCCATCATTCTCTTCTGGTTGTTGAAGAGGAGGGAGGTTTTTGCAGAGATTTTTTATCTGCTTCACAATTTTTTCATCATCTTTTGTGAAGTTCCAAATTCTTTTGGAACTTGTCTTAGGAGATAACATTGCTGTTAACCTTGATATTTTGGGAATGAAATCTCTCCCATAATTTATGAGACCAAGGAATCTCTCTAGACTCTTAGCATCAGGAATTCTATCCGGGAATTTCCAGATCTTCTCAAGAATATGAGGTTGGAGTTTTATTACTCCATTCTTGATATTTATTCTAGGAAATCAACTTCATCAAGGATAAAGAAGATTTTCTTTTCTCCTAGGATAATTCCATGCTGAACTATCAGCTTTACAATCTCATAGAGGTGTTTCATGTGTTCGTTCTCTGTTTTTGGAGAAGACTAGAATGTCATCTATATAGACAACGCAGAACTCCCCAACATGTTTGAAGATGTTATCCATTTTTCTCTGGAAGATTGAGGGAGCTTGCTTTAGACCAAAAGGCATTACTAACCATTCGTAATGACCTTATGGTGTTCCAAATGCAGTGAGAGGAATACTCTCAGGATGCATCTTGACCTGCAGAAACCCGATTTTGCATCAAATTTAGAAAAGACTTTAGCTCCTCTGAGCTGGTTGATCAATACTCTTACTTGAGCGATTTGATAACCGTCTTTGATAGTCTTTTTGTTGACATCTCTGTAGTCAATCACCATCCTAGCTTTTCCTCGTAGATTTTCTGCATGATTTCTCACGTAGAAAGCTGGAGCATGATGAGGGCTAGTGGAAGTTGAATCAATCTCTTGTTCAGGAGATCTTCAATATCTTTTCTGAATTCTTTTTTATCTTCCTCTTTGTAGTGAGGAATAGCTTTGACATGACAGATAGCATTCATGTCAGGCAATCTCAATTCACAGACCACTGGGTCTTTTTCCCAAAACTTTTGAGGATCTACATCGATATTCTGTTCGAGTAGCTTCTTGATTTTTTCAAGAGTGGGAACTTTCTGAGACTCAAGCTTATTCTGAAAGTGCTTGAGGTTATGTTCATGGATGAAACTAGCTTCTTCATCTTCACTAGTTTCTTCTTCTTCTTCTTCAGAAGATTCTTCAACAAGTAATTCTTCTTGTTGCTTGATTTGGAGTATAGGCTCGAATTTGGGTTTGTAGGGGGTAAGATCACCACTATTCTGTTGCGATCTCTGATACTGAGTAGTAAAACCAGGACCTACTACACTTTTTGCCTGTGTAAGTCGGTCTGCCCAGAACACCCGTTCGCCTTTTCTGAAGCCTATCGCTTCTTCATCCTGAATAAATCTTTGTTGGAGAATAAAATCATTTCCTAACAAGAAATCAGATCCTTGGCCTTCAGATTGCCAAATATTCTGGATGATAAATGTTCCTCCACCAATGGTGATATGAACATTTTTTGCTACTTTTTTCATGGTGAGATGGCTTCCATCAAATGTAACACCAGTAGCAGATTTTTTCTTATCTTCTTTCCAGAGTTCATCTGGAATTGCAAATCTCTTTGCAACAATGAATCCTGATCCATTATCTACAAAGGCATGTAGATGATATTTTTTATGATCAGGGAATTTTAGTCCAATCTCTATGTAGTTGCTGTATCTACTAGTAGAGACAACCTTCGATTGTTGAAGCTCATTTTCCTGAGCTTGTTCCTTTGGAATGAATGGTTTACATTCTTCTGGAACAATTTCTGGTGGTTCAACCAGTTCAAAGTTTTCCTTTTCATCGATCTTTTCTTCATCGATGATTTCTTCCTTTATTTTTGAGAGGATGGTTCCATGATTTCTTGGAACAAAGTTTCTACTTCTTTCTCTTTTTGCTCAGAGAAATATTCTTCATATTCTTGTTCAACTAATTGGCTTACAAGGCCATTCTTAGTTTTTCTTCTTGCTTCAGCTATGAAGCATTCTTTGTGATAAGTTTTTTTGACTCTTCACAAAACATAGGGAGACCATTCTTTTCGTGACATAGGCAGTAGTCACAAACGAATGTACCAGGGTTCACCTGATAAGAAGACATTAAAGCTTCTGTCTTGCTTTCTTCCCAGTTTTTGATTCTCAAGACATTCATTTGTCTGGATTCGAAGTGCTCTACTTCAGAATCTGTCTCAGACTCAGATGAAGTTTCTTCAGTCTAGGCAGAATAGACTGACCTGTTGTCATCTTCATCATCAGAATAGGCTATTTCGTAGCCTTTCATATTTGCTATTTCTACTATTTGCTCATATTCTTCAAAGAGAGCTTTAGTAGATCTTTTACCCTTTTCTGGGCATTCATTGGCATAGTGCCCTTCAACTTTACATAATCAACATCTGCAAGCTTTCTTGCTTGGTTGTTGTCTATGAGTATTCTTCTTTTTCTTGAAGAATTTCTTTTTAGGATCTTCATCCTGCTGTTTCTTGTAATTGGAACTTCTTTTGAATTTCCAATCTCTTTTCTAATTACTCTTTTTGAATTTTTTAGAGTAATATTTTTCTTTCTTTTTTCTGTGGAATTTGGATTCATGGCATCCCCAATTTGTGGGCATATCCAATATTCCATAACAGAAAATTTCAACTCCTTTGAGTTGTTTCTTAGCCATCTTTGCTCTAAGATTGGCTTTGCATTGTTCTTTCAGCAATTGCCGGATTCTGCCGGCAATTCCTCCAACTGAAAATCTTTCAATTGGTTTTTCAGCTATGCTTTCTCTCACAGCTGTTCTCCATGGTTCATGGAGCTTTCTGTGCAATAGAGTAACTAGATCAGTATTTTCTAGTTCACCAATTGTACAGTAATATTCTTGAAACTCATTCAAGTATTCTTCGAAATATCTCATGTCACAGATTTTGAGAGCATAGATATTCAATTTGGCCGTTTCTTTAGCCTTTTCACTTAGATTTGAAAGATCTCCACAGAACTGATCGTACAGGGTACTGCAAAATCATACGGAGACTTTGAATTTTTGATTTCTTCAAGCCAGTCTCTTCCTTTGGCAGTTTCTGTGAAAGACAGATAATACTTTTTTGCTACTCCGGTAAGAGTAGTTTCATAGTACACCTGCAAATCTGGAGCTTCAAATTTTCCAAGGGTAAGTGCAGAAGCCATCATCAGGCTATCTACCCATTGGTCAATGGTTTTTCTTTTGTCTAGACTCTTGTTTAGATTTAACCAGATGCCATAGTTCGTGATAGGAACTCTGGGCATATTATCCTCTGGGACAAATTTTTGGGAATTTCTTTCCCCTTTTTTACCCGTGGGGCTTTCTGAAGTGGGAGTTTTGTTTTCCCCTTTTCTCTGCTAATGAAAGTTCTGGAGTTTTCTCCTTCTTCCATTTCAATATCTTGATAAGGAAAGACTTTTCTCGTCTTTCTGATTTTGAATTCTTTCATTTCTTCGATTAGTTTCTCTAATTGTTCAGGATTTTCACAAGATTCGGCTTCTCTATAGAGTTCATAGAGCTTCTCTGTTCTGAACATATGGACTGGTCTGTTTAGATCATATTCCAATTCTTCTTCAGATATTGGTTCTTCAATGGTGGGTTTTGTACCACTAACACTAGATTCTCTAGTGCTGTAACTTCTTCTGAGAAGATTTTTATTTATCCTGAGATTCTCAGGACAGACATCACTTTTTCTGTGATTGTCAAAATTGAGACTGATTTCTCAAGTCTTTCTACTTTCATAAATTTTTGCTTTCGCTCTTTCCGGTAGCTTTTTTGGACCGGATAGTTTCCATTCAAGAGGAAAAGTCACTTCATTCTAAGTAACTTTATGAATCTGTTGTGAATGGTTCTTTTGATTGGTGAGGAAACCAGTAGTAAGACCAGGAATATTTGTTATTCTGGTCTTGGGGGCTACTGTGGTGCTCATCAATTTATAGTATATTCTATATACTATTGCAAGTTCTTGCATATCTTCTTTCATGGATATGCCATCTGTCTTGACTCTCAGTCGTAGACAGTGAGCTGCATCTTTCAAGCTGGTGGTGAAATTTGGGAAGCTGTTGAAATATGCTACTTGATCGCATAAAGATGCTTCAAGTGTTCCCAACAGACTAGCTTGGAAGTCTCTTAATCTGTTGTCTTGTAGAACACATAGAACTGAACAGTGTATGCCTTCTCGAGCAAGCAGATTTATGCCTACTTGGACTGCTCCAATATGCATAAATTGATATTTTTTGCTTGAATTCTGGCAACTTTTGAAGGAGTGATTAGTAGAAGATCAGTCTCTCCTCCTGCTTTAGCGCGGGTTGTAATTTCCAGTAGTTTAAAATAATGGCTGTCCATTAGATCAAACTTTTCCCTCTTGTAGATTTGTTTAAAATCTAATTTTGGGATTGAGGAGTTTTTTACTTCTTGTTCGATTTCGTTGAATTCGAACTCTTCAGCATTTAGGAGTTGTACTCCCTTCTTTTTTCCAAAGATGATGACTCTTCAACATCTTGATATCTCTTTTCTCTGGGTTTTCATACCGGATACTAGTCTGTTTAGTAGATGGTTCCAGAAAAATCATGTTTGGAACAAGATTCTTGTCTGGTTTTTCTAATGGTTTGAATCCATTAGCTTTCTTTGTTTTTACTGTAGGCACTTTCTTGTCCTTCAGTATAGTTTTCATAGATTCCAGCGTTTTTGGCTGTTCATTGATTTTTCTACTAACAACTGTTAGCTTTTCTTCTTCCGTTTTTTGAAGTTCCTTGATATAATCCATTTTGTTTTCCAATCTTTCCAATTGGTGGATTATAGCATGTAATTTTTCTAGATGAGTTTGACATCTAGATAATTCTAGTAACATCCTCTGATATTTCTCATCAGAGGAATTTAATAGAGAATTTATTTTCTCTAATAACAATTCTGACATTGTCTCCATTTAGGAGGGGTTCTCCTTTGAGCTATTTTACAAGCTCTGATACCAGTGATGTGCGGATCTAACCAATGCTCAAATAATCAAGTGGTTTTTGTTCCTCTTCAAACATATATAAAAGATTATCAATATTTTGCTCAATTCTATAGATGCTGGTTTGGATTCTATAGATGGTTTCCCAATAATTGGGAGTGTTTCTGTTGAGATTATCTCTAAAGAGTTTCAATTTTCTCAACTTTTCTCTTTCTATTTTTAATTCTTTGCTTGTATTTCTACAAATAGCAAGTAACTCTAGTCTGTCAACAATCGAAATTATGAATAACAAAATTTAACTGCTTACCTTTGAGTATTGAGGATAAATTAACAGCAACATATTATCATAACCAAATTCAAATATGGGCCCACTATGTTTCCCTAATAATAATTATAAAGAGTTTTTCTATTGGAACCTCCAAATTTACTCACTTGACCTCTATGTTTTTTACACCTCTTATCAAATTTTCAAATACTAAATTTACTCACTAAACCTCACTAAAGTTCCTCAAATAACCTCACTCTTGTAATTTGCAAACAAATTATTATCTTTAAAATAAAAAATTTAGTCATTTCAATGATTTAATCACTTTATAAATCTTAACTAATATACATTTCTTAATCAAACTTGAGTTTCAAAAATTAATGTCTAATCAATAAGAAAATGCCATGAACTATTATGTTTTTTTTTTCTCTATTTTAGCTGTGCAAAAAAAAAAATGAAGAAATCATTTGTTTTTATTCTCAAAAAAAAAAAAATCATTCATTTTTTAACGTTTTTTTTTTTTGTATTTTTTGTACCACATGATTAATTATTTAAATATTTTTATTTTTATTATTATTATTATTTTTTGCCAATATAATGGATTGACTTAGATTTAGGTCATAAATCATAAGAGGGTTTATTTTGTTTTCCCTCATCAATATGCGTTCAACATATATATCATACATTTTTATGTCACATGATCTTAATCATATTTTTAATTCTTATTAAATATATATGAATGCTTTAATGAGTATGTAGTGAAATTAGAAAATGAAAATAGAAAAGGAAAATAATAATGAATACAATCTAATATTATTGAATTGGAAAGTCTACATAAAATAAATATAATATTTTTTTGATATAATTATTGTCCTTAATAGTCATTTTATAGTAGGTTATATATGTCATTTAATAATTCATAATAAAGTGAGGTCAAGTGAGCAAATTTAGAGGTCCCAATAGAAACTCTCAATTATAAAAGAGTTAAATCTGCAGTAGAGTGAGAGATAGAGATGAAGCAAGAGAAAAATAAAAAGGAGTCGGACCAAAAAGGTCTCTTAGGTGTAAGGTTGTGAGTGGTTATGGGCAGCCCTTGCTGACCAGGGCTGGTCAGCGAAGTTTTTTCCTAAAATTTTTATCAGGTCCTGGTATTCTCCCCATAATTGAGTGAACATATTGGATATCAATCCTAGGTAAAAGAAAGAAGCTATTAGAATTTAGAAGGAACAAGTAGAAGGTAGTCATTTCAGAAAAATACCAACAGGCATTTCAGATGTGGCAAGGTTAGGATACTGAGAAATTGTAGTGGGCCACCGTAATGCCGTAATGGGTCACCAACTGTACAGCATCCTTAACACAACAAGATCTATAGTAGTCCTTTAGCAATTTGCACAGGACTTCTGAGAAATTGCATTTTTCTGTCTTAACCAGAATCACAGCATCTCTACATGCTTGCATTGGATTACGATATTCAGATATTCCTATCAACCAATAAATTGTCAATACCTAGACCTTAATTTAAGGGAGTATATTAAATAACTAAAAGCATAAGCACAAAAAGGAAACAAAGCTTCGCCTATATGGAGAGAGTGGGACATATACGGAAACACAAGAACAGAAAAGGAAATTGAATTACTACTGACAACAGATATGTTAAGGAAATCGTTGATATAGATGCCACCCTTGACTTGTCACTATGTCTATAATGAAAAAGTCTTATATGAAGAGTACCTTTGCATACTCTTGCTCCTTGCACAGTGGTTACATATTATAGATACTGAAAACCCATAAATTATCCTAAATTATAAACTGATTACAGAAGATAAACATCAGTTAAATAAAGAAAACCCATACTCTTGCTCCCTCTGCAGTAATTTACTCAAAAAAAAAAAAAAGGAACAGATTATAGCAACTGAAGATGCATGAAACCGGGGTCGTAGTAACTTATTATCCCCAACGTAAGAGAACATCAGGCCAAAGTCTTTTGCACTATACTTAAGCTTCTAACCATAATTATAAGATTACCAATATTCTTGAAACTCTTATACATACAATACGACATAGATGGAACGTACATTGCCAATCAATGAAAGCTTCCAGAAATAAGCTAAATACAAATACAAGTACAGTTACCAGCTCTTTCTTCCCTGCAGTAGGGCATACTGAAGAAAGATAGATATAGCTGCTGAAAAGCCACAGACTCAGGCTTCCAAAAGTTACAGGAAGTATAGTCGATCAAGGTAACCCAGAAGCAGCAAAAAGGTGGCAATATTAAATTTTTGAACTTTTTCTCAGGTCCCTTAATTGAGTGCAAATATTGGATATCAATGCCAGAAAAAAGAAGGAAGCATTTAGAAGTAAACAAGTAGAAGGTAGTCATTTTGGAAGCCTGTTGGTATATATTTCAGATGTCGCATGGTATCTTCTATAGATACCATGTTGAGAGTTTGAAAGATTATACCTAGAAGAAGAAAACTGAAGTGTGGGAGTATATAAATTTGAAGCTCAACCCTCAAGCAATTAACGATTTAATACAAGATCTACAATTGTAGTCGTAGTCCACATGGGAAAACGAGTGAGAGAGAGAGGTTTGCTTCGATAAATCGATAAATTCACTTAAGAGAACTATTTGAAATGAAAATATGAAACTGTCTGACACAGATTAACATTAAGCTATACTACTACAGCATCTATAACTGTAACAAAGGTCAAAGTGGTCCACTAGCCCACTGATCGACATCACTTTGTACCTCTGTGAAATTGCAGTGTTCTTCCCTAAAAATAACAAAAGCATCTATGACAAATGCTTGGACATAGAGAAGCAAATTTCGTATAGGAATTATCAACTAATAAATTTCAATACCTAGACCTGAGTTTAGTGGAGGATTTACATGAATGGTATTATAAGCATGACATTAAGGACAATGCACTATAAAGAAGAGAATAGATGTATCTTTATAGAGGGTGTATATTGAAACACTAAAACCGAATAGGGAATTAAATTAGCACCCAGAGATAATATTAAAGCTAGTAAGCTACAGTGGTTAAGTCACATTATTTTGACAGTCTCGACAATCCATTAAATGCAAAGGCATATCAGGTAAAATTCGAGTATATATAATACTTAAAAGTTACAAGAAAGGAGGCCGTCTGTGAATGCATGTGAAGTGCAGAGGAGAGTCAAGATCATCAAGTTTATAAATGTTCGTCCACTGTTCTGGCAAAAACTAATACAAAAGATTTTTCTGTTGCTTGAAGATATAATGGCACACAGAGATACTTAAGAGGAGGAAAATGCCGTGTGAACAATGCCAGTGAAGAAAGAAACATTATAAATCATTGATTGGTATCACATTACAGTCACAAACTTAAATACAACCAAATGAGCCTTCAACAACATATTTATAGCTTAGTAGTCAGCATTGAGTCACTAGGTAACCACTCAACTATAACTAAAATCTAAATTAAATTCATTTTCCTCCGGTAATATTTTTGCTTCTGGTAAATTGTTGATTCGTTGCATGGAAGGCAGCGTCCAGTTTCTTTCTTGTTCTTCCAACTCTTCAAGTTGGACTTCAACTCTTAGCATTCAGCGTCCAGTTTTCTGTTTTGGGAGACTCTGTTATCAGTCCTCTTGAAAGCAGAAAACTGAGAGAAGTGGAGGATAGACTCGAGGAAGTGCGGATGGGAGTTCAAAAGAACAGATCGAGGTCAGGGCTGAGGAGTTACTTACACTGATTTGTGGATAAAGGAATTCATGATCAGTGGGAGTTATTTGGAGCATGAGCCATTTCTTGTGTTCTGGTTGTCTAGGTATGTTTTTCATGATGCTCGTGATTCAGTAAACAAGGCTGTGTTTTCCATTGCAATTCGTTTAGCTAGAGGGATTCGGATTGCGTTTGTGCGGCTGTTCTTGCCAACATCTACAGAGATTTGAGTTTGCTGGAAAGGAGTATAGTAGCTTCGAATGAGTTGAACGTGAAGCACCTGATTTCCCATGCCAATCCACTTGTCAGCATCATCTACTTTAATTGGATGCCGGTCTATATTGCAGACGTAAAGCAAGAAACAAAATAATCAACAATCATGAAAACCTACCAATGCAGTTCATATATTAATTGTAAGGTTTTCAGAAAGAGATGCACCTTTGGTAAATCATTGATTCGATAATTTGAGGCTTTTTTGAGCCTCTCTGCTACTATCACCACCCTCTTCATCTTGATCTTCGAAGGAAGCTGATGGTTCTGAATCTTCACCATTTTGGAACGATGGCGGCTCTCTGCTGGTACTTAGGGTTTTGCTTCCGAAATCTAGCGTTGGCCGAGAGAGCATTTTATAGGGAATTGAGAGCGAAGACGGGAGGTTAGCATCACAAGGGCATAGTTGTCTAATCGTGTATGTGAAGATAAAATTTCCCCTCCTTTGAGAAACCAAAAGGAATGGTATCTTGGCCAAAATAGGAATAGGAATGGGTCTAAAATGGAAATGAGGACACGTTTACTTACTTGGAATTGGAGGGAATGCTTACGGGTTAAAAATATTCCTGCGTTTAATTATAAAATCCATAGGAATTGATAAATGATGGAGTCAATCTAAATTCCATTAATTACAATTTCTATTGTTTGGTTGCATCTATTTAGGATTTGAAATTTTGGAAAATATTCTATGCACCGACGGTGAAAATGACCCAACACTTATAAGATGATCTCAACCCTTGATATTTATAATTAATATTTTTATAAATAACCTAAGAGTGTATTTAATATAATCTAACCATCAATTTATGTCGGTGCAAGTGCACGTCGGTGCACTGAATCCTCCCCTTTGAAATTTGTAATAAATTAAGAAAGTTTAAAACAAATAAAAATATAAAATAGAAAAAAGTCTTGTTTTGGAAATAAAAATTGAATACTGCAAAGGAATTCGTAAATGACACCTATTTTAGTGGAAATTGAAGTTAGAAATTTAAATAACGAATTCCTTTATTTTTTTCCACAGAGAAATTTAAAATTTCCAATCTGATAATGCCAAACGAGAGAATTGGATTTTAGGAATTATGAAATTCTCACTTCCAATTAAATTCATTATTTTGTCCCTTATCCAAACACACTCTAAAGGAACCGGAATGATTTTGGATAAAAAAAATTCCTACGTTTACTAACATATGAAGGAATCGGAATAGATGTAGGTCTCACCTCCTTATCAGGAATCGATTCCTGAATACTCAGGAATTTGATTATGAAGGGGGGAGATGGGTTTAGGCCTGGGTGTCAGGACCCGAAGGACCGAAAACCCGACCCGGACAGACCCAAAAAGCCCGAATTGGGTCGGTTTCAAAAAGAAATATTTCAGTTCGGTGCAAATAAAGCTCGACCTGATTACAAACTATCGGTCTTGGTCTCAGTCTTAGGATTTCCCAAGTTCGGTCCACCCGAACCGACCCGATCTCAATCTCTCAACCCCTCTTTGAGCTCTCTCTCCCTCTCTCTCTCTCTCTTCCCAAAGTTTCTGAATCCAATTCCAGGACAAGACCCAATACACGGAAGACGAAAAGGATGAAGAAGATGAAGTCTTCTCTTTGAGACTCGACCCTTATGAGAGTACAATCACCGAAACCAGTCAAGATCCCTGCAAAAACTGTAAAAACTCCTTAACCTAATTAGGATTATCAATCTCATCCTCATCCTCACTCCTCCTCTCTCCCATGCCGCCCCTACTTTTCTTGATGGCCTCCTGAGCTTGAAGCTCAGAGCAGAGTAGATAGAAGTCGCCGAAGAAGAAGAAGAAGAAGAAGAAGAAGAAATGGTAAATAGAGAACTGCATAATAGGGATTGGGGAGGAAGAAAAAAGAAAGAAAGAAGAAGAAGAAGAAGAAGAAGAAGAGAAGAAGATATGGAGTAGAATTGAAGAAGAAGATGATGATGATGATAACTGGAAAAGAAAGAGAGAGTAGAAAGTAAAAGAGGGTTCTAGGTTCTGTTTTGTTTTGTTTTATTTCTACCGCCTGAGATGAAATAAATATAAACTTTGCACAAATTATACCAAGAGCGTCTAGTGCTCTAGTGGTTGGGAGCGAGGCTTTCGTGTAAGAGGTTGGGGGTTCAAACCTCGCCTTTTACCAAATTTTGTGTATATTTTGCATAAAGCTGGGGAACTGGATTTGGGCCCGAAAAGCCCGAAGACCGAACCGGCCTGTTTGGGGTCAGTTTCTGTCAGTTTCCATTTATGAAAAAGCCCGGACCCATTGTTTAGGCCTCGGTCTAGGTTTTACCAAATTTCGGGCCTGGCCCGCCCCGAGCCCAGGCCTAGATGAGTTTAGGAATCAATACTGCGGAATCAATACCGATTCATTTCTTCTCCAATTCCACTTGTCTCCAATTCATAATTATTTTTCATTCCAATTAAGTAAACGTGCCATGATTTTTTTGACCATTTATTATGGAATTGATTTTCTTGGCCAGAGAAAATGGATTATAAAAAGAATAGAATGAATTGTTTGCATTGGTTCTAAATTGGCCCAAAAAAAAAAACTATCAGTGTCGGTCAAATCCACAGGATACACATCATCAAGTTTGCCTTCTTCTCTGGGTGAAACTAAGAGAAAAGAGTACGTTCATGATACTTGAAGAACTAGCAAGTGTCATTGAAAGATAGGGAAAATGTTGTGTGTGAACAATTCCAGTGAAGAGAAAATCAGTACTTCATTGATTAAAATCGAATTACGTACAATCACATACTTACATACAACAAACTGAGACTCATATTTGCATACACTATCATCCCTAAGACCCTAACTAACCCTAAAATCTACAGTTATGGTAGATCATTGATTCATTGCATGGGCCCTGGTGTTGGAGTTTTCTCTGTTGTCCTTACATAGCTCAAGACTTCCTTGGACCCTTTTGTACCAATCCCCTCCACCATCCCATTTCTTTTTTGACTACAGAACCCCGAGTATAAAGCCCATTGGCCATTGTCGAGCTCAAATATCAGGACACTCATCCCACGGTGTCCCAAGGGGGCGGGGCATACGAATGTCGAACCCTTTTGAGGAGGTGACCCATTCTGCCCAGGCGGATACAGATCTCAAGAGGCCGAGTGGCCCCTTTTGAGCAGGAGGATAAAGATCCGAAAGAAGCTAAGCTGCAGCGCATGACGCTGACGCTGCTCCTGATCCACCAGATTTCCGGTGAATGATATTGCACCTGATCGTCCTGCTACACCAGCTGCATCTCCTAGAAATCCCTGCTGGCTTCCTGAACTTCCCGGTCAATACATACTCCTCCGAGCACCAACCCCCCTAGGATCCACACTTACAACTGAACACAAACAAAAAAAGGATTAAGTTAATATTGGATGCGGAACGATTTGTATTTGGTTATGCAATCTTGATCTCTCTGAAGACGTTGACAACAAAGTACTATATTACATACATCAACAAAGAATAGCAATCAATAATAACAATGAATCATGAAAAACTACCCTATCAACACAGTTCACATCTATATTCAAAAAGATTGTTGGCGAGAGATTATTTCAGAAAGAGATCTACCTATGGTAAATCATAGATTCGATGAATTGAGGCTCTCCTCTATCGGCACCATCTTCTTCTTCTTCATCTCCACATTTGGCTTCAGATATCTCATGACCAACTTTCACCATATTCGAACCAGTGAGAAGAGACAGGGCTCTGAAACAGAAAGGAGAAGATAGAGCTATAGCCGAAGAAGGTTTGATCTTCTTAGTGTCTTCAGTGGTGCTTTTATAGGGCAATTTCAAGGGTAAATTTGTCTGCTTAAGTCTGTGAATACTGTGGGCGACTGTGGTTTTTGGCTCTTGGTTACATTTTTCAAATTTTAGTGGTTTTCAAAGATGCATGCACTAATGATAGACCGTTAGTTTATGGTAGGTTTGCAGTACTGTAAAATTACAATAACAAAGAGATATGCTACCACTACACTGATCTAGTCTATGTTAGATGTCTTAAGAATAAGACATTGTATTAAGCTGGACATACACATATATATGTTACTGGTATGGAATTCAATTAACAAATTGAGGTTGTAGACTTAATTAAATCATGTTAGTCCACCTCATTAATCTGTTTTGATATCAAATTCAAATGAGTACAGTTATTAGGATAAATCTAATTAGGACAAGTTTAAAATTGCAGTTGAAATGGCATGACAGTTTCTTGATGGAAGAAACTGCCAAGCATGGTTAAACTCTATATAATCAGGTTTTGGTCCCTACTGATACACGTCCCTTTTCTCATTCATAAAATAGTCCCATCTACTTGTAGAGAATCATAAAGGTGTAATCAGGTGAAGATCAAAATGAACGAATCAAGTTCTTCAAGTAAGTATGCAGTTCTTCTAGTTTTAATATTTTCTGGAATTCTGGGATTGATGATGCTGTATGTATCCTTGCTCTATTTGCACAGAAATGTTTATCTACATGTATTCATTTGGATATAGATTTGTATTTACTTTCATGTATAGTTCTAACAATTGGTATCAGAGCATGTCTATATTCATGTGAATTAAATGTTCTGTGTGTTTTTCAATTTGAATTCTGGGATCACACAATAATCCGCATATGGTTTCAATATATATCGTTTAAATTTGAATGCATACATATAGATATAAATCTGAATGTTATGATACAGATTATTAGTATGAATTTATCAATTTACATTAAAATAATTGCTTCAACTAGTTGTTATAAGTATGTATATCACATGTTATGTGATTTCGATACCGTTGGAAATCTCTTTGAGCCAAATCCATGTGAGAAGAAATCTCATTGAGGAAGATTCAAGTGAGGTAAAATATCCTCTAGACAAATCTTGGAGCTAATATCCCCTTGAGATGGATCCGGGTGAGGAGGAAAATCTTAGACAGATCCCTTTGAGACAGGTCTAATCCTCCTCAATGAATTGGGAAGATCATAAAGACATGAATAAACTTGACAGAATAAGTTTCATTTACTTCATGTTATCAAAGTAGCCTAGTATACAAGAAACTATCTACCTATTCTGTCTACTTCATACAAGATCACATCATAAAACTTAAAATCAAATTGATGTTAATTTCCAAAGAAACATGCATCAAGCATTTGGTTTATGATTGTGCATATGCAGAACTGTGAACATTTAGATATCATTAGAGATGAGTACACCACAAAGGTTGTCAGAATCTTGAAAGTGATTGAGTTTCATTTTTCTGTTTATATGATTTGGCATGGATGAATTTCAAAACATGAATTTTCATTTCATTTTGGGACTCGAAAATATTCTGGTATTTGGAAAACTAGAATGTTTACTAAATTTTATTGATATGCAGCCATGCATTTCCCTATGAGTATCAGCCAAATTGAGCTTCTGAATGGCTCTAACTTCAGAAAATGGAAATCGGACATTGAGCTCAACTTGGGAATACTTGACTATGATCATGTGCTCAAGGAGGATCCACCTGAGGAATTGACACCAACTGCAAGCAGGGAGGCTAAAGAGAAGTTTGAAAAATGGCACAAACACAACAAAATGGCTTTGATCATGATCAAGAAAAGCATACCTGATAATGTGAGAGGAGGCATTCCAGATTCTAAGTATGCCAAGGAGTTCTTCAACTCCATTGCTGAGAAGTTTAAAATTTCAGATAAGGCTGAGATAAATAATCTCATGAAATCACTCATGAGAATGGAGTTCAATGGGAAAGGCAGTGTTAGAGAATTCATCATGAGAGGTTCTAATGTTGCTGGAAAACTAAGGGGACTGAATATGGCTGTGGAAGATTCATTTCTGGTTTACATGTTGCTAAACAAACTACCAGAAGAGTATGATAATCTGAAATCACTCTACAAGACTCAGAAGGAGCAGTGGACTGTGAATGAATTGATCTCACTCTGTGTTGAAGTCGAAGATGAAGTCAAGAAGAAAGGAAAAGAGATTTCAGTGAATTTAGTCACCAAAATGCAACATAAGAAAAGGTTTGGAAACAATTGCAACAAAGGCAGCACCTCAAAACTTACAGTTAAGACTGACAACAATAAGGGTAAACAAACTACCCTTATTGATCTCACTCTGTGGAAGATTCATTTCTGGTTTACATGTTGCTAAACAAACTACCAGAAGAGTATGATAATCTGAAATCACTCTACAAGACTCAGAAGGAGCAGTGGACTGTGAATGAATTGATCTCACTCTGTGTTGAAGTCGAAGATGAAGTCAAGAAGAAAGGAAAAGAGATTTCAGTGAATTTAGTCACCAAAATGCAACATAAGAAAAGGTTTGGAAACAATTGCAACAAAGGCAGCACCTCAAAACTTACAGTTAAGACTGACAACAATAAGGGTAAGTCTTCTAAGCCTACTATAGTGATGAAATGTTTCTTTTGCAAGAAACCAGGGTTATCTTTTTGAACCTGTCCTTCTAGAGTTAGTCATTTTTCCCTTCAAACAATCAATGCAGGTTTCAAAATCTTCAAAGTTCAAAGGTGGTAAAATTCCTTGTTTAATCAGATTCTTCATTCTTTCCTTAGAAATATGGCCAAGTCTTTTGGAAAATACTTCAGTACATTAATGTACTGATACATCAAGTAGATTATGTTCAATATAGAGGTAGACTAGCTCAGTACATGAGTAGACATGCATGGAGTTAGTCTACATCTATATTGAATCTAGTCTACTTGATGTATCGATACATTAATGTACTGAAGTATTTTCCAAAAGACTTGGCCATATTTCTAAGGAAAGAATGAAGAATCTGATTAAACAAGGAATTTTACCACCTTCGAACTTTGAAGATTTTGAAACCTGCATTGATTGTTTGAAGGGAAAAATGACTAACTCTAGAAGGACAGGTTCAAAAAGATGTGAAAATTTGCTTGACTTAGTGCATACTGATGTTTGTGGCCCTTTTCCAGTAAATACCATCTGTGGGAATTGTTATTTCATTACTTTCATTGATGATTTTTCAAGATATTGCTATATTTATTTGATTTCTGAAAAATCACAAGCCTTGGATACCTTCAAAATCTTTAAAACTGAGGTTGAAAGACAAACTGGAAGACTTAGACTTATAAAGGTTGTTCAATCTGATAGAGGAGGTGAGTATTTTGGAAAATATTCAGAAAAAGGCCAGCACAAAGGTCCATTTGCATTGTATTTGCAAGAATGTGGCATCGTGGCACAATACACCACTCCATACACTCCACAACAAAATGGGGTTTCAGAAAGAAGAAACAGGACCTTGATCAACATGGTTAGGAGTATGATTTTGAGATCAGGTTTGCCAAAATTTATGTGGGGAGAAGCATTGAAGACTGCTAACTACATTTGTAACAGAACTCCAAGTAAAGCAGTTTCTAAAACACCTTTTGAGTTGTGGTGTGGCTACAAACCAAGCTTAAATCATTTCCATGTGTGGGGATGTAAGGCAGAGGCAAGAGTGCATAGTGTTGAAGCTGGGAAACTTGATTCTCAAACCTTGAGTTCTTATTTTATTAGTTACTGTGACAAATCCAAAGGCTATAGATTTTATTGTCCAAGAAGAGGGACTAGGATTTTTGAATGTCACAGAGTTATTTTCTTTGATGAGTTGATTGATCAACAAAAAAGTGTGGATGATGACATGGATACAACAAGTTCAGTGCATAGCAGATTTGAAGATTGGTTCATATATCCTACTTACTGTGATGATGTTGAAAGCAATAATACTCTTCAAACGGAATTACTTCCATTGCAACAAATACAAAATGATCAAGTCAATATTGTGGGAGAAGTCCAAGGTGAAAATGCAGAAGTTGCTCAAGTAAATGCAGAACCTGAAATTGCAGAACCAGTAGTTCTGAGAAGATCAAGGAGAGAAAGAAGGTCAGCAATCCCTGATGACTATCATGTTTATCAAATAGATGCAGAACCTGACATAGGAGCAGAAGATGATCCCACATCAGTTAAGCAGGCAATGCAGTCTATAAACAGTGTTAAATGGAGAGAAGCCATGGAGGATGAATTGCAAAGCATGCCAAAGAATGAAGTATGGTCCTTGGTGGATAAAACTGATGCATGTAAACCTATAGGCTGCAAATGGGTATTCAAGACCAAAAGTGATACAGATGGGAAAGTTGAAAGGTTCAAGGCTAGACTAGTTGCTAAAGGCTATAATCAAAAAGAGGGAGTTGACTACAATGAAACCTTCTCACCAGTTTCCACAAAAGATGCATTCATAATGTTTATGGCCTTGGTAGCACATTTTAACTTGGAGCTGCACCAAATGGATGTAAAGACAGCATTCTTGAATGGAGATTTGAGTGAGGAAATTTATATGTTGCAGCTAGAAGGTTTTGTGGAAGATGAAAGAAAAATTTGCAAGCTTAGAAAGTCAATATATGGGCTCAAGCAAGCTTCAAGGAAGTGGTATCTGAAATTTGACAAGGTGATTACTGATTTTGGTTTCCTGGAAAACAAGCTTGATGAATGTGTTTACATGAAGACCAGTGGGAGTAATTTTGTCTTTTTGATATTATATGTGGATGACATTTTGCTAGCAAGCAGTAACATATGTTTGCTAAAAGAGACAAAAGTTTTTCTTTCAAAGCAGTTTGATATGAAAGACATGGGGGTAGCACATTATGTACTTGGAATTGAAATTACAAGGGACAGAAAACAATGTGCATTGGGACTGTCACAAAAGAACTACGTAGATAAAGTACTCCAAAGATTTGGGATGTAGGATTGCAGGCAAGGAGAAGCACCTATATCTAAAGGAGACAGATTGCACAAAGGGCAATGTCCAAGCAATATTCTGCAGAAAAGGAGTATGGAAAAGGTACCATATGCAAGCCTAGTTGGAAGTTTAATGTATGCTCAAGTATGTACAAGACCTGACATATCTTTTGCCATAAATATGCTGTCAAGGTACCAAGCAAATCTAGGATATGTGCATTGGGTTACAGGTAAGAAGGTTTTAAGGTATTTGAAGAAAACCAGGGATCATATGCTGGTTTACAAGAAAATTGAAGATGAAGATTTTGAGATAAAAGCATATGCAGATGCTTCATACAAGTCTGATATGGATGATTTAAAATCCACTTCAGGCTATGTTTTTGTTTTGACTGGAGGTGCAATTTCATGGAAAACTGCCAAGCAAAGTTTGACAGCAACTTCAACATTCCAAGCAGAATATATAGCTATTTTTGAAGCAACTGGTCATGCACTGTGGTTAAGGAATTTTGTATCTCAATTGAAGCTAGTAGAGTCTATTGAGAGACCTATGATCATCAATTGTGACAATGCATCTGCAGTGTTCTTCTCAAAGAACAATAAAAGATCATCTGGATCTAAGAACATAGATGTGAAGTATTTTGCTGTTAGAGAAAGTGTGAGAGATGGTGAAATAGAAGTTGTCAAAATTGGAACAAAGGATCAACTAGCAGATCCTTTGACAAAGGCATTACCTGTGTCTGTTTTCATTGAGCACATCAAAACTATGGGAGTTTTGGGAAGTTTGGATGCTGATGTGAACTGATCACATTGTACTTGATACCAAGTGTTCTGGTTTTATTCATTGAGAGTGAGTAAAACATTGTAGTTCATTTACATTAATGTATTTAATGTATTATTTGCTGCAAAATAAAGTTGTACAATTATAGATGATGTTAATGTAATGGCATATTTGCAGACAAATGTTTTAGTATGAAATTAATTCAGTCTTCAATGTATATTGAAATTTGGTAGGACTATATATATATATATATATGCTTAACTGCAGATGATTGCTCAAGTTTAAGCATATATTCACTACTGTATTTTGAGGTAATTCATGTGGTTTTACTTGCTGCATTGTGGCTTTGGAAAGCTGGTGATTTACTAATTCACCAAGACATTCTTTGGTTCATTACAGTTTAAGTGTAACTCACAAAATTTTGAGAACAGATTTGTGATGTGAATTAGATTCAAGTGCACACTCTAGGATGCTATGTCATATATTATATCTAAGTCTTAAACAATGTCTAGTTCAGTGGGAGATTGTTAGATGTCTTAAGAACAAGACATTGTATTAAGCTGGACATAGACATATATATGTTACTGGTATGGAATTCAATTATCAAATTGAGGTTACAGACTTAATTAAATCATGTTAGTCCACCTCATTAATCTATTTTGATTTCAAATTCAAATTAGTACAGTTATTAGGATAAATCTGATTAGGACAAGTTTGAAATTGCAGTTGTAATGGCATGACAGTTTCTTGATGGAAGAAACTGCCATGCATGGTTAAACTCTATATAATCAGGTTTTGGTCCCTGCTGATACACGTCCCTTTTCTCATTCATAAAATAGTCCCATCTACTTGTAGAGAATCATAAAGGTGTAATCAGGAGAAGATCAAAATGAACGAATCAAGTTCTTCAAGTAAGTATGCAGTTCTTCTAGTTTTAATATTTTCTGGAATTCTGGAATTGATGATGCTGTATGTATCCTTGCTCTATTTGCATAGAAATGTCTATCTACATGTATTCATTTGGATATAGATTTGTATTTACTTTCATGTATAGTTCTAACAGTCTAATGTTAATGTATTGGTGTAACTTACTAACTATATATGTGAATCGAAATATTGAGATGCCATGTAATGTGCCGTAATTTTAATTTACGTAAGACTAAAAAGTTATGGTTTTCATACGAAATTAGATACACAAAAAATAGTATAAAACTAAGATACTAATATTAAGGTGTATATTAATGACTTGAGCAATAATTAGACAATAACAGTCAATATTGAAAAGAATTCCTATTATTAAATTCCAAAAATATTTCTAAGAATACCCAACACATTTACATAATTGAAACCTAAAAACACATTAGTTTTCTTGCCCGCCACTTACGACAATTTATCAACACCTACATTTTGCAACCACTGACAGCGAAGTCCATCATTTACTAGGAGTGACATCCTTCATAATCTCAACGTTTTGTCTATATATATTGTTGGCTTTTTTGCCAGAAGTATAGTGAATTAATTGCATCGAATCTTTTGTGGTCTCTCACCATATTCGAACCAGTGAGAAGAGACGGGGCTCTGAAAAAGAAAGGAGAAGAGACGAGGAGGGTGTGATCTTCTCGGCGGCGTCTTCAGTGGTGCTTTTATAGGGCAATTTAAAGGGTAAATTTGTCTGCTCAACTCTGTGCATACTGTGAGCAACTTTGGTTTTTGGCCCTTTGGATACATTTTTCAATTTGAGTGGTTTTCATAGATGCATGCACTAATATTAATAGACCGTCAGGTTATGGCAGGTTTGTAGTAGAGTGCTGATTTACAATTACAATAATACGCTGCCACCGGAATGATCTAGGCTAATGTTAATGTATTGGTGTAACTAATGTGAATTAAAAGATTGTGATTCCATGTAATATGCTATGATGCTTTGTTGTTTCAATTTATGTTAAATTTAAATTAAAAAGTTAAGGTTTTCATACAAAAGTAAATGCACAAAAAATAATTTATAATTAAGATTCTATATATTAAGGGTGTATATTAATGGTGTATATAGTTCATGTAAGCACGGAATTGAGGCAATACGGATAGTAGCGGGGTGGCACAGGTCATGAGCGACATGGATTGGGGCGACGCATATCATGCTGGAGTGGGGGGTTGATGCCGGCGGCCTGATTCTCATCTTGCGCGTGCAATCAGTGGGTGAAGAGATGGACTTTGGCCCTATTTTGTTTTGTTGGACTTGGACTTGGACATCTTCTTTTGGAGCTCTTTGGGCTTCTAATTAGTTAGCTTTTCTTTCTAAATAATTTCCTACGTTGTTAGGGAGCTATGCTTCTAGGTTTTTTAGTGAGCGTCATCGAGTCTAGTTTACTCTGCCTATTTACTCTATAGTAGTTAATAGTCTATAGGCTCCTTATATGAGTATAAAACCGTCAAATGATTGGACATAATCTATGTATCATTGTGCTACTACCACAGAGGCACAGACTCTTTATCTACCCCATGACGGTAGAGGGAGGATGTGTAATGGCCATTTCTGGCTTGAGTTATTAATATGTCGACATGATATTCATTCAAAAAGAGTGTATAGTACTAAGGCATTCTGCCATAATTTCGACCTCGTCTGATCATGTCAGCCATTGACTACGTCACCGCCAGCTTTGCTGCGTCTCTAGCCATTGTCGGTAGTGTCGTGGTAGACCTTTCTCACATGGCAAGAGATGGGGTGCGAAGAGGATCCCAGGCATATCTGTTAGCGCGACCCCTGACGGCAAGACCATTCGATGGTGCCGACCTGCAAAGATATTTCCGACGCGTTTGGGTGTTGGAAAAAGGTTTTAAGATCCTGAACAGACCTCCGAATCGTTTTGTGATCTCCTTCAATCTCATAAAAGATAAGAACAAGGTGATCAAAGGAGGACCGTGGTGTTTCAATAAAGCACCGGTGATTTTGCAAGATTATGACGGATTGTCATCGATCCAGGCCGTCAAGATGGAAACCCTATTCTTCTGGGTGAAGATCACGAACATTCCACCGGCTTTGGAGGTTAGGGAAACGATTATCAATGTGGCGTCCATTAAAGGTCGTTTTCTGGAACTAGATCAAAAACTCTTTGACACTTTTGGCAAAATTCGAGTGCATGTTGCCCATGAGATCACAAAACCATTCATTCTCAAGAAGACCCTCAAGTTGGCACCGGGTGTGGTTGAAGAAATAGCCTTCTTCTTTGAAAATCTAATTGGAAGATGTCACAAATGCAATCTGATCTTCCATGCAAATGGGAGTTGCTTGGTCGCTACTCCACCAAAAACTGATCCCTCCACTACTGCTCCTCCACGCTTGGTGAGCCCTTTTACTGGCTTCAGGGAGCCTTTTTCTACTCATGGAATGCTTAAGTTTCAGGGATCCCAACTGCATATACCTCCAGTTGCCAGAAACCTATTTGGTAACATGGATACCCCTAGAGGTCGTCGGACTCTTGTCATCAAGCATGCACAACTGAGGCAGAATAGGACACAAGAGGATGAGGATGCGAATCAGACATTGGCAGTGGTACTAGTGGACAGTGAGCATACTTTGAAGAGGAGCAGACCTGCCTCCCCATTCACATCTCCAAAAAATCTAAAGTTCTTTGAGGAGCTACAAAGCAACAGAGAACGGGAGGCAGCAATCAAGAAAGTTAAGGTACCTGAGTTTTCTTCCAAGATTACGGCCAAATCTCTGGGACTCATTGAGACTCCGGGAGGCATGTTGGTTCCAAAAGAGGTGATGATGCCTATTGCAACAATATCAAGTGAAGCTGCCAAGATGGAGAACAGTAGGCACAAGAAGAAAAGGGGTCGACCTCTTGGCTCAAAAAACCAAAAACCATCTAATAAAAAGGTCCCTGCTGAGGAAGTATTGAGTCTCTTGTACTCATAGAAATCTCCTAGCTAGAGCAATAAGGGCAAGGAGAAAATTTAGTTTTGTTTTGAGCTTTGTCTATTACTATGTCCTAGTTTTATCGTAGTTAATAGGCTTACTTTAATAAGTGAGTATTGAATGTCTAATGAATGGTCTGGCACTATGTACCATGTGTTACCTCCACAACCTCTTGCCTATCTGTGAATCGTAGCGGAGGGGTATGTAATGGTCATTCTGGCTTGAGTTTTGAGTAATACAATCATTGATGGATTGATTCAAAAAAAAAAATTGTGTATATTAACGACTTGAGCAACAACTAGCTAGACAATGACAATTGATATTGAAAACAACTCCGATAAATTTATTCCATAAAAACTATTCTATTGAAAAAGTGCTTCTAATAGAGTATATACTCAGGGTCGGCCCTGAGCCTAGGTGAAGCAGGCCCAGGTCTAGGGCCTCAAATTTTAGGGGCCTAAAAAAAATGTAGGCCTGCAGATATATTTTAGGGGCCTCAAATTTCAAAGGTCTTATGTGCCATATTGGCAATCCGCGTGACCTTGCTCTTAACCAATCAGCGCACAACATCGGGTCCTATATATTAGAACTCCACTGCTTTACTCATTCCATCACAGAGCAACTCCCAACCCACTCTCTCAAATCAGGTCTATGTCCAGGGGAAGCAATGCTGGGCTTCAATTTCCGGTGAGTAAGATCGCCCAGTTTCGTAAGTCCGGCCAGTACGCCGAGCATGTCGGCGCCGGAGCTCCGGTGTATGTTTCGGTTGTCCTTGAATACCTGGCTGCTAAGGTGATTTTTAATTTTTCTTAATTTGCTCAATACTTGTTCAATTGAGAAATTAGGATTTCGGGAATTGGGGATATGGATTTTAGGGATTTTGTATTTGTTTTGAATTAATTGGTTTTCAAATCGGGAGTTTGGGTTTCACATTTCTGAGTTTAATTTGGATATTTGTAACTAAAGACTGGAAATTATTGGGTTTAAGGTTTGTTGAAGGGTGGAATGATGTTGATTTAGTTTTGTTAGCTTGATATTTTGATGGGTTTTGGATTAGCTGATTGAAGTTTTGATCTTTAGGTTTGTGCTGATTTGGTTTATGAATTTGGGAATTTAGGTTTTGGAGCTTGCTGGCAACGTAGCTAGGGACAACAAGAAGAACTGTATTGTACCGAGGTGTACAATCTCAAATCAGCTATGGTTTTTTGTCGAACCAACCCTTCGTACTATATACTCACAGATGTAATATGTATACAAAGGCTATGATGGCCTTTTCTATCTAAATTATGCATCATAAAATATCAGAAATTGCCCTTTTCTGATCTCAAGATTATGAGTTTTGCTTTGTTCTCTGATGAACTTGCCATTGGCCAAGGTATGTAGCAGTAGAGTTTTGGGGCCTCGAATTTTTTCTCGCACGCGCCTTGAGCCTCTAAACTCACAGGGTCGGCCCTGTATATACTTGTAATGACATAATTTTCTAACGAGAATTTCCAACACTAAAGGTACTTAATATAACAACTTTAGTTAATTTCTAAAAAAGATTTCTAAGTATATATATACACACGTTCTAACGAACACATTAGTTTTATTGGCAGCCACCTGCGACAATTTATCAACAAATTGACGACAGAGTCCTTCTCGGGGTCTTAAAAAAAGAAGTTTAGATCAGGAATTGTATCTCGGCTGAAAAAAGATTGGGCTAGAAAATGAATTGTTGTTTCAGAACCCAAAAAAGGAATGGGCCAAGAAAAAGAAATCGATTTTCTTGGCCAGAGAAAAGTGGAATGAGACTAGTTATGTGATAAAATTTAATCCCTCTTTTACCTTTAAAAAAGTGAGAAATATTGAAGGGCAAGATACAATGATTTACGTTGCATAATTTTTGTAAAAATTTAATCTCTCTTTTCTTTTACCCCATAAGAGTTCTTAGAATCTCAGAACAGTTTGCAAAATTTAAGTTCCTAAACAATGATTCGGCCTCAATTATTGAACTATCACCATAATTATTATGCATAAATTATGATTACAATTGGAGGAGAATAAGAATAAACCATGAGTTCTTCCAGGATTTCTTTTCAGAATGGATAATGATTTTATTCAAAAGAAATTAACTACAAAATATGGGAATGACCGGCGGTGTACAATGAATCCTCACTCTCCTCCCAACTAACCGAACCAATTAGGAGTCGGTCACCTAAGATGACATCCATGAGCCAAGAGGTCCCAACCCCTAACCAAACAAGTCGCCCAAAATCACAAGCTACAAATCCTGCTACTTCATGAGCCGCCTTATTAGCACTCCTTGGAACATAATGAATGTCTCGAACACCAACAGAACCCAGCAAGAATCTAATTCTGTCAACCAACAAACCTTCCTCAGCAAGGCATTCATCATTCCCATTTACCAAAAGCACTGCCTCCATACAGTCCGTCTTAACAACTAGGCGTCAGGGCCGGCCCTGTGAGTTTAGAGGCTCAAGGCGGGAAAAAATTTGAGGCCCCAAAATAAATGCTCAAACATTACAAAAGAAAACAATATCCCAATTTCAAAGTATCACTGAAATATGACTCGTCTTGCATTTTTAGATGCAAAGGTACTAATCAAATTTACATAATCAAGTTTTCCAACAATATCTTTTTCAATAGATATCATAGCCAAACCACTCAATCTCTCTTGTGACATAGTAGACCGAAGGTAAGATTTGATCAATTTCAACTTTGAAAAACTTCTTTCTGCAGAGGCAACTGTGACTGGTATAGTTAGCAAAATCCTATAAGCAATCCAAGCATTTGGATAACAGCCATCAACTTCTTTTATATAATTCAACACATCAATAGCTCTTTTTGTTTCATTGGGTAAATCTTCACTCAACATTCGTAAGTCATGATATAGATCATCTTCATTAAGATCAGAAATCTCGCCATGCTTCAATAAATTTGTAAGGTTAGCACAAAAACTCTTCAAACTATCTCTATCTGCAGACCTTAACTTGTCCAAATCAAACAAAAGCCCAAAATTCTCTTCAAAAGTCTTAAATTGCTCAAACCTGGTTTAGAAAAAAAGAAGAAGATGAAGTTCAATAAACTATATAAACATGTCACACCCAAAACAACGGCTTCTCTGCTTGGATTCTCTTTGCTATAATCTGCTTAGATATCATTAAGTTGGATAAATCAAGTGGTAGGTACAGAGTTGTTCAATTTGAAGAAACTCACAGCTATGATCTTGTAATACAAGAGTATGTTCACAGTTACTTGGTCAGTTACGTGACCAGTTACAGTTACTTGGTCAGTGACATGGTCAGTTACGTGACCAGTTACATGACCAGTTACAGTTACTTGGTCAGTGACATGGTCAGTTACTTGACCAGTTACATGACCAGTTACAGTTACTTGGTCAGTGACATGGTCAGTTACATGGTCAGTTATGTGACCAGTTACATGACCAGATACTTGGTCAGTGACATGGTCAGTTACATGGTCAGTTACGTGACCAGTTACATGACCAGTTACTTGGTCAGTGACATGGTCAGTTACATGGTCAGTGACATGGTCAGTTACATGACCAGTTACATGACCAGTTACAGTTACTTGGTCAGTTACATGGTCAGTTACGTGACCAGTTACATGATCATCAGCTTGCTCAAAACATCATGCTCATTAACTGATTATATTAAATTTGAATGAAATTGTGCTAACCTGGTTTTGAATGAAGAAATAGCTTGATCAACTATGTAGAGAAAATAGTTGACTTTAAAGGATTCTGCAGCTGATTGTGTCATCGCTTCACTAGAGCTTTCACCAAATTGTCTCTTTTTGTGAATTGTCCGTTTTTCCATGAATACCGGTTCAATCCCCATCTCACTTGCAATCTCTTTAGCTTCAATCAAGGACTCCTCAAATCCAGTTTCTCTAAACTTTTGAAGAAAGGAAAGAAGACGTTCCAATTCTTTGATGGCAGTATCAACATGCATATCTTCAGTTTGCAGAACTTTGCTGACATTGTTAACAGCATGTAACAATTCATACCATATAATCATACCGAACAAGAACTCAAAATTCTGAAGATTATATGTTGCTAAAGTCTCAGCATCACTTTTTGTCTTGACATCTTCTTTACCATTCACCAAGTGGATCAAAGCTTCTCTTATTTCTGGAGCTTGATACCTTATTGCTTTAACACTCTCCACACGACTTTCCCAACGAGTTTCTGATAATGGCTTAACGGTAAGACCTGTCACATGCTCTGTAAAAACCTGCCATCTCTTTGTAGAAGCTGAAAACAAGGAATAGATTCGTTGAATTACACCGAAAAAAGACTCAGCTTTGGAACAACAATGAGCCATATCAGAAAGCACAAGATTTAGAGAATGACAAGCACAAGGTGTGTAAAATGCTTTTGGATTTATTTCAAGTAGTCTACTTTGCACACCTTTGTTTTTTCCTTTCATGTTGGATCCATTGTCATACCCCTGTCCTCTTATATCATTAACATCAAGTCCAAGAGTCTTCAATGCAGTTAGAAGTTCGTTAAGCAGTCCAAGACCTGATGTGTCAGATACCTTTAAGAATTCTAGAAAATATTCTTCAACCACAATAGGAGTAGCCGAAACATTGACACTTCTTAATACAAGAGACATCTGTTCCTCATTACTTACATCTGGAGTACAATCAAGTATAACTGAAAAATATTTGGCTTCTTTGATTCTACTAATAATTGAGCTTTTCACCTCCCCTGCCAACAATTGAATCATCTCATTCTGAATTTTGTGACTCAAATAATGATATTGAACCTCATGTTTATTAATACGTCGAACATGTTCTTGCATAGTCGAATCAAATTCAGCAAGCAGTTCTATCATCTGTAAGAAAATGCCATTGTTCTCCTCATATAGCTTTTCACTATCTCCACGAAAAGCTAAATTATTTTTCCCAAGTCTTTTCACAACTGCAAGAATTCTCTCTAATACTTGCTTCCAATGTTCCTTTTCTTGATTGATTTGTTCTTGTAGACTTGCATCAATTGTTAACTTCAATTTCAGCCTTTTTGCCAACTCCATCCAACTTGTCATTGAGCCAATGTGATACGTACTTCTTTCATGACTTTTAAGTCGATCAGAAATATTGTGCCAATCATTCACACCTTCATCAGCTAATTGCCCCACAAGATGTTTCTTTGCAAACAATTTACAACAAAAGCAAAAAACTTTATCCAAAGAAACCGAATATACCAGCCACTTTCTTTCTTGCTTCTCTCCATTTGGTAATTCTCTGAAGTAATGCTTTGAGGAAAAACATCTGTCACATTTATCTCTCGGAAATATGACATTATTGTCTCTTTTTGGGCCTCTTTCAACCAAGAAATCCGTAATATTTTGGTCTGTCCTGTTCCAATTCCCTGGATCATCCATGTCAAAAAGAATTTCCTCAGTTGAATTTGTAGTGTGAACATCTTCATTGATAATGTCATTAATTTCCTCATTCTCTGACTGATTTGGCTCTGCATTGTGAACATCTTCATTGAGAATTTCATTATTTTCCTCATTCTCTGATTGATTTAGCTCTTCTGCCTCTTCAATATGATGATCATTCACCACCTGCTCTGGTTCCTCACTTGTATTCTCATTCACAACTTGACATGCCTCTTCTTTGTTGCTACTAAAATACTTATTAAGAGAACCAACTTGAGTTTTACTTAAAGCTTCTCTCCTCTCTTTCTCTTTTCTTTTCTGCGCCCCGGACTTAAACTTTCTAGTAGGAGCCATGATAACAACTTCAAATCCAACCAACAATCCAACAAATTCAACAATTGAATGATTTGAACCCCTAAAGAATATCATATAAAAAGCCTCAGGCATATAGCAAATTTTCAACAGAGAATGAATGAAACAGAGACGAAAGTTGAAACATGCATAACTGATAACTCTAAAATCCCTAAAAACAAAGATGAAACAAAATCATTGTTCATTGTTCTGCAATATATTAAATAGTTCACAAGTCTTAAATTTTCAATAAATGTTATAAATCATGATTTCATAATTACATGTTTCAAACCAAAATTGAAAAGGAATGGAATACAAGAGGCCAAGAGCATCAAAAACACAAATAGAGAACGAAAAAACCAAAATTTCTTCAAAATCGAAAATAAAAACCTTCAAAGATCTTACCTTTTTGCGTTTTTGGAAGATAAAATCAACTCTTCAATCTCTTGAATTTACTTTTTCATCTGATCCTCTCAATCACAATTGGATTTTCGATAGCCACCGAGGAAACCTTTTGAGATGTTCAATCACAATTGGATTTTTGTCTTGGATTGAGAAAGAGCTTCAAAAACTTGAACTTAGAAAGAGGAAAATCATCTCCTCTCTGCTGCTTTGCGTCTCAATCTGATGGAACTATGGAAGTATTGAAAACAGAGGGCCATGTTGCGTGTACAAAGACACAAAGTGATTTAGATTGATTCTTTTTTTTTTTTTTTTTATCTGCAGGCCTACATAATAAAAAATTTTGAGGCCCCTAAAATATGAGGCCCTAGGCTTGGGCCTGCTTCGCCTAGCCTCAGGGCCGGCACTGCTAGGCGTCTCCATCCTTGTTCAATGTACAGGCCTCTTAAAATAGCAAGTAATTAATTTCAAAAAAGAAAAAAATAGCAAGTAATTCAGCCGCACAAGGCTCAAGTCTACTTGCAAATCTTTCTCCCACCGCTGCCACTAATGATCCACTACTATCCCTGTAAATAATACCCACACCAACCTGGCCACCATTTTGACTCACAGAAGCATCACAATTAACTTTTAGATAGCCATCAGTGGGTGGAATCCATAATGCAGGCACAGCTCCATTAATTACACTCTTTACCACCATGCTCCAACGTCTGGGCATGCATAATTCCTGCCCACACCGAAGCCCCCATCTCATACACTACAATCCATACATTGGAGGCATGTCCCTACAATCCATCAAAGTACACAACCTCCACTACAAAGTAACCACCTGCATCAATAACTCAAGTCATAAACTTGTATTGCACTTCCACTGTAATAGCTCAGGTCTGAAAAATAAATTGCATGTGGCCGGCCATGAGTCATGATTATACATCCTACAGGTTACAAGAGAAGTTTGTTCAATACAATTAGGTATATATGTAAGGACAAAAAGGAAAGAATAAGCAAATTTACGAAACGCCAGACACTTAACAGTAGTCTAATTGAAATGAGAATGTAACTCTGAGAGTCTGGGATATTAAGAAAAGTATCAGAAAAAGAAAACAGTGTTTAGAAGAAATATATCCAATATAAAAAGAAATGCAAGTTTGACAGAGAGAGAGAGAGAGAGAGGTTTGCTTCGATAAAATCACTGAGAGCACTATTTGAATGAAAATGTGGAACTCCCAACACAGTAGCCCTCTAATATTGCTTTGGACTTCTGCGAAATTGTAATGTTCTGCCCTAAAAATAACCAAAGCATCTATTACACAAGCTTGAAGCTGGAGAATTGAAGCAAATTCAGATAGGAATTATCAACAAATAAATTTCAACACCCAGGGGCCTGAGTTTAGTGGAGGATTTACATGAACGGTATTATAAGGGATCAAAATAAGTACAACAAAAACAAAGAAGATAATAGATGTAATTTTATTAAGTACTTATATTGAAAAACACTAAAACCGAAAAGGGAAATTAATTACCTCTAGCGATGTTAAAGCAACAGTGGTTAACTCACATTATTTTGAAGTCTTGACAATATATGTATAGCAAAGGCGTATAGGGTTAGGAAAAAAAAGGATACAAACTACATATACTAATTACCACTTCTCTCACATAGGTAGGGTTTGCCTTTGAGAAAGATGCAGCAAACTGCGCACCTATCTTGTAGCAACACCCTAGGATAAAGCATTTAAAAACTCTCTAGAGTAGTCTTACCACAAAAACACAACAAAAAGTAGCTCATCATTCTGTACACAGTCCAAAGCTGAAATATTCATTCATTCGCTATTCAACATAACACAAAGGGCCAAATACCAAAACTGGCATTAAGCTTCACACTGGTCTTATTTTAATAATTATTAGATGATTCTAAAGCAAACAGAAGTATACAGGAAGGAACTCACTATGAGCTTAAGAGATCCTTCACTTTGTCGGAAGCTAATAATCCAATTAATAAATGTCATATTTTCAAACATGAACAGTAACCAAAAGGAGAGATGTAAGACTAGTCACCCAGCACAGAATTAAAATTAAAACATGCCATGGTACTACTGTGCAGTGTACAACAACAAGCAATAAGGGCACATAAAACCATAATAAACAAATTTAATCATGTTCAAATCACTGTAATTTTGTCTCTCAGTCATAAAATGAGTAGTCTACATCTATTTCATTCTTGAAACTCAAGATTGAACTTACAGAATAGCCAATTAAAAGAAGCAAAAAGAGAACAGAGTAACTAAGAGGCATTTCATCAAACCGTTAGTGCCCAAGGTTCTAATTGCAGAGTCAGTACATCAGTCAGCTACAGAAAAGAAGAGTTATTTGAAATTATTTCTTTAAACGCAAGAATGTACAATCTAAGGAATGCCCAATTTAAAGAATCATGACGAAGTAACACTCTCCCAGATGCATTCATAAAACAGTTCACAACAACTCTTTCATTAAAAATAAAAGAAGATCAAATCTCAGTTTAACAAAGCAATAACAAAAACAAAAAGACAACTCAGAAATATTGAAAGTTCATGATTAAATTCAAGAAAGAATAGTGTGCAAATCACTATGAATTTGACTCTCAGTAAGTTGCATATAACCATAATAGTCATATTTCGATGTGGAACAGCCAGAGTAATGAAGGAAGAACATGTCGAGCACACATGCAAGGTGCAATGCAACGCACTTCACATGATTGAGTATAAATCTATTGACAGTAATTGCAGAGTTCATATTCAGAGCTTCAAATCTCATAATATATGGAAAGTAGTTGATAATGTCCTCAGAGAGGAGATGGAAATGAACAAATTTAATGTGCTCCATGGAATCAACTTCTGTTGATATGGATTTTGCCTCAGAGAATTGGTCATATCATACACCTGAAAAAATTTTCTTAAGACTTCTCAGTGCATTAAAACAACAGAATCAAGCAAAATTTTGCACAAGACACCAGATAGAATGATAGATAAATCTCTCTGTATGTAAAGAAAATTTCATAAGCAAATAAATTCAGTTGTGTTTAGGAGTCTAAACAGTCCTATAAGAGGACATAAAGTCATAGGGATGTTTATGACTCAGAGTCATAGGCATGACATGTGACAAGCATATAGGAAATGCTAGCGAAATTTACAATAGTGCAAAGTGTGTTCTTGACAATTTTTAAGTGGAGACAGCAAGACAAAAGTGATAAATTTGAAGATTTCCTTATCAAAACAACATGTTAGAATGTGTATGAAGCTTAAAGAACAGACAAAAGAAAAGAATCTGATAATTAAGTCTTCTTGGAAAAAGACAGGACAGTCTTATTCAGCAGCTCATCAATTTCGCATGATTCAACCATTTCACAGGACATGATATATAAACATGGAATGCAATGCAGTAAAATGATTAGTTATAGTCGTAGAGATATTGAAAGAAAGCTAAAAATCCTTTTTGCATTTCTCACTATTAATAAGTTATATGAGTTGCATGGAACATATCACAAACAGGTTGAAATATCACTGCCTTCCAAGATCTTCCCTAGACATGTTTCAACAAAATGGGCATTCTTTGGGCAAAGATTATTGACCAAACTATAACATATATCTTTCCTGAGTCCATAACCTAACGTAAACAAAAAGTCCAAAACAAGTAAAGAATCATCCAACCTATCTCTTTGTGAGAGACAACAAAGCAAGTTCGAAAAGGTTCTCTGCTTTGGTTTTAGCTTATCTGTTAGCATTGCAACCAACCGATCCATTCCCTCAGCAACATCTCCTTGATCACACAATCCATTAATGATATAATCATGAGTGCTGGAAATTGGTTGAAGACCTTTATTCTTCATATCATTCCACAAACTTTTTACTTCTTCTACTCTTCCCACCTGACAAAGTGCTTCAATAAGTGGGGCGTAAGATTGAGCTGATGGCCGTAAGCCTTGAGTGAGGAACTCTCTGAGTATGTTATCACATCACGACCAATATCCAGTTGGGGCTATTTTTTAAACAGCCTTATATGCCTGACCGGTCCTTCCATGTAAACAAAGCCCTGTCATCATTGCGTTTCGATTGATTGTGGTTTCCATATAACCTTTATCACACATCTCCTTGCAAATGATCCTGGCCTGTTCGAAATTTCCACTCTTACAAAACCCATGAATCATGATATCGTAAATGTACTTGCTTGGACGAAATCCCTTATCACCCATCTCCTTGCACAAGATCCAGGCCTGTTCTAAATTTCCACTCTTACAAAACCCATGAATCATGGTATTGTTAGTGTACTTGCTTGGACGAAATCCCTTATCACAGATCTCCCTGCACATCTGGGCCTGTTCTAAAATTCCACTCTTACAAAACCCATGAATTAGGGTGTTGTAAGTGTACTTGCTTGGATGAAATCCCTTATCAATCATCTCAAACCATAGCTTCCTAGCTTCTCCAAGCCAACCCATCGTACAAAGACCATGAATCATGGTTGTGTACATGACAATATCAGGAGCATAGCCTCTATACTTAAGATCATTGAAAATCCGAAAACCCTCATATGGCCTTCCTTTCTTGCACAACCAATTGATTACCTCCTGATAAGTAAAATTATCGGGAGCACAGTTCATCACTATCATTGTATGGAGGAGTTCAGACACTTTAGTATATTCCTTCTCCTTACAAAACTCAGATATCAACCGATTGAAAGCAGCTTTTCCAGGGACTACTCCATCTTCCAAAACCTGACTAAGAAGTCCATAACCTTTGAATACCTCATTATCATCACAAAATCCTCGAATGAGACACCCAACAGTCTCAACATCAGCTACAACACCATATTCCATCATTTCTTGATACAACTTCCAAACCATATCTGTCCTCTTAGCCTTCAGGCACCCTGACAAAGCCGCATTCCAAGTCCCAATCGACGGGCACACTCCAGCCCCTTTCAACCTCTCAAACACATCACAGGCTTCCTTAATCCTCCCAGCCTCCCAAAGACACCGAGCATAACTTTCCAATGAAACCGGCTCGGGGCTAAAACCCGTAGACTTAAGAAAAGATTGCGCTGCACTGCAGGCCTTAGCCTCCACAAGAGCATTGAAAACCGCATTACACGAAATGGGGTCCGGCGAAAACCCTTTTCGAGAGCTCAACCACAAGAAGAACCGAACCGAGAGGAGCACACTGCTCTGCTGCTTCAAAACCTCACGGACAAACCGAGGATCAGAGAAATTTAAAGAAGGGTACTCAGAGGACAGAGTGTTCTCCCATCTGGGTTTTGTTCTTATGATCTTACAAATCTGTTGGGCAACTTCTGTAAAGTCACAATCTTTGGTTTCTACAGTAAGGTATCGGAGTTGGGCATTGGGTTTTTTGAGAGCACGAGGGTTTTGGCGGAGGAATATTAAGATTGAAGATGAAGCTCTGGCCATTGAACTATGGTTAAATCTATAGATTGAAATGGTGGAAACAAAAGAGGTTCAAGTCTGAAGATTTACTCACAGTTAGATGGGTCTCTGGCCGTCGAGAATCGAATCCAAAAGTGAGTTCTGAATCAAGCTTCTCTGCTCCTCCGACGACATAACATTTTCAATTGGGAGTTTGAGTTTAAGCCTCGTTTCGGCGATTTGGAGTTAATATGACACTTTACAGTGAGCTGGTATATTCGTTATTCTGAAGGGTAAGCCATGGATATTTCCGTTATTTCACGGGGTCTTTTCTATTTTCTTTTCATTCAGCTTATAATAAGTGAGAAATTTTAAATATACACTCCTAATTATTTAATACACATCCCTAATATTTTAAATTTCAATCACATTTTATAGGTTGGTTAAATGACCACAACAGACATCTATGTATTAGAAAAAGAAAAAATAGTCATATTTTTCTTATAGTATTCTATTATTATGTATAAATAGTTAGATTAAACAAAATAAATTTCTATAATGTCATTTTAAGAAAACTAATAATTGAGTCAAAACTAGACCTCTGCTAGGGTTTTGAGAGAGTCTCTTCTTTGGGTTACTTTCTCTTGTACCTTCTCTGTTGATTTGTCAATGGTGGCCATTGCAGGCTTAGGCTTGTTCATCTTGTGTGCATATGGAGCGATTAGTGGTGGCGGCGGTTGTTTAAACCAAAAATGAGCGTTTTGGCCTGACAAGGCGTGTCTTGGAGAAATTGAGCCAATATCAGTGACTCAAGCTATATATTGTCGACAAGTTTGAAATATATTATTTAGAGGCTAAATAAAGCCTACTTGCATAATTATGGAAGATTATGCGAGCTGCAAGAAAATGAAATGATGGAAGCATGGAAATGAAAAGTCAACTTTAGCATATTTTCCTATTTCGGCTAGGAGGAAAGCGAGCTAGACAGAAATGAGGGGTGGAAAACTAACCATCCGAACTCCAAATGAGTTGAAACTTTCCATATTCATTCTAGACATCCTAAGAAGTGCAAGAGCTTGTTTTGAGCGGAAAGCCTTCAAACAATCAGTCCAATTTTCTGCATAAGCAAAACTGGAAAACTGGACCTGTAAGAGGTCCAGCAGAATTTCCTGCCCAACCACATGGAAATAAATTCTGAAATTTTACAACAGTAATATAGACTCATGGCGGATCATTTCATATGAAGAAGTCGAAGGCAAAATATGAATTCTTGGTGGAGATATGATTGAAGAAATAAGGGAGCAGAAAATGATTTAAACCTAACACATTCCATTAGTGTTTTAAGTGCTTAAACCTAACATTCCATTAGTGTTTTAAGTGCTCAAACCTAACCCACCATGATTTGTTTAAGGCCAACAACTATGGCTTGGTAACCTATATATAGAGGCTAAAACAACACCAATTCATTCATCAAAACATCTCTAAGATGATCTATGTTCTCTCTAGAGCAACCTCTCTCTCTAAGAGCAACTCCTCTCCTTCTCTTTCTCTTACTGGTGATCACACTCATAGTCCTAGTTTTCTCTGAAGCCGACTTTCATTGCCACCAAACCCTCTGTTAAAGTACTTCGGTCCTAGTCTCCTCGGGAGCAGAATGTAGTACCACGACCACAACAAAGAAAACAACAAAGAACAACACCAATTCATTCATCAAAACATCTCTAAGATGATCTAAGTTCTCTCTAGAGCAACTCCTCTCCTTCTTTTTCTCTTTCTCTTACCGGTGATCACACTCCTAGTTCTAGTCTTCTCAGAAGCTGACTTTCAGTACCACCAAACCCTCTGTCAACGTACTTCGGTCCTAGTCTCCTCTGGAACCGACGGTAGTGCCGCGACCACAACGATTACAGAACCAGCCAAGCAAGGGTAACGCCCTAGCAACCCAGCCAAGCTAAAGTCACGCTTTAGCAAGATCTCAATACTTCCCGGTGATTTCGCTCTGCTCAATCTGCAATATTGAGTATCGACTTGTGAACAAGAAGAAACTTCAGCAAAGTCCTCACCACGAGGCTCAAAGAATCCCACGACAAGGTTGGTGCTCTCTTCGTCTACAATCGCTCGACAGAAGTCAGGTCAAGGGACACCCCCGACGACCGCACCCGATGGTGCTGGCACGCCTGCTCAGAAAAGAGATTGTTGACCAGCTGCAACAAAATTAAAGCCAAACATTTTGGCACGCCCAGTGGGACTACACCAGAGTCTTTTTGTGTTCACCATCATTGGGATGCTAGAGAAAAATGTTTACCAAAAGAAATTCCTGAAGTCATGCCTCTTTTTCTTAAGAAGAAGAAGTGCAAATTCCTAAACTTCTCAAAGCGCAAAGCCTCTAGTTACAAGCCGCATAAAACTGATGGTGACGCTGCTGCTGCAGATGACGAGGCGACGATAGAAGGCTATCTGCCCATTCCCATTCCAGAGAATGCGAGCATAGAAGAGCGGCTTGATATCCTTCAAAAGAATTCACTGCATACCAGACACCAGATCCATGGGGGGCAATAAAGTTGGCAAAGGAAGCGTCAGTTCATGACAAAGGCAATTCAGATTGTGGCATTCAAGCTTTATGGCCTATTTAGAGGCTTATATGGAATCAGTCAAGTAATTTCAGTCAAGCCAATACAAGTGGCTTTGGAGCAACAACATTATAAGAGCAGTGCTAATTCAAGACCTCTTCAGTTAAGACGAAAACCTTTGACTTCGAGGTGTGGGGGGCGATGTTTGAACCAAAAATGAGCGTTTTGGCCTGACAAGGTGTGTCTTGGAGAAATTGAGCCAATATCTCTGACTCAAGCTATATATTGTCGACAAGTTCGAAATATATTATTTAGAGGATAAATAAAGCCTACTTGCAAAATTATGGAAGATTATGCGAGCTGCAAGAAAATGAAATGATAGAAGCATGGAAATGAAAAGTCAACTTTAGCATATTTTCCTATTTCTGCTAGGAGAAAGAGAGCTAGAAAAGAAATAAGGGGTGGAAGACTAACCCTCCGAACTCCAAATGAGTTGAAACTTTCCATATTCATTCTAGACATCCTAAGAATCATTTCTTATGAAGAGAGCAAGAGCATGTTTTGAGCGGAAAGCCTTCAAACAATCAGTCCAATTTTCTGCAGAAGCAAAACTGGAAAACTGGACCTATAAGAGGTCCAGCTGCATTTACGGCCCAACCACAAGGAAATAAATTCTGAAATTTTACCACAGTAATCTACACTCATGGTGGATCATTTCATATGAAGAAGTCGAAGTCAAAATATGAATTCTTGGTGGAGATATGATTGAAGGAATAAGGGAGCAGAAAATGATTTAAACCTAATACCTTCCATTAGTGTTTTAAGTGCTTAAACCTAACATTCCATTAGTGTTTTAAGTGCTTAAACCTAAAATTCCATTAGTATTTTAAGTGCTCAAACCTAAACCATCATGATTTGTTTAAGGCCAACCACTATGGCTTGGTAGAGGCATCTATATATAGCAGCGTCACCATCAGTTTTATGCGGCTTGTAACTGGAGGCTTTGCGCTTTGAGAAGTTTAGGAATTTGCACTTCTTCTTCTTAAGAAAAAGAGGCATGACTTCAGGAATTTCTTTGGTAAATATTTTCCTCTGGCATCCCAATGATGGTGAACACAAAAAGACTCTGGTGTAGTCCCACTGGGCGTGCCAAAATGTTTGGCTTTTGTTTTGAAGCCCGATGGTTGAATGTGCTCCAAGAGAAAAACTTCTGATGTAGTCCTTCCGGGTGTGCCAAAATGTTTGTTTTGAAGCCCGGTGGTTGAATGTGCTTCAAGAGAAAAGCTTCTGATGTAGTCCCACTGGGCGTGCCAAAATGTTTATTTTGAAGCCCGGTGGTTGAATGTGCTTCAAGAGAAAAAACTTCTGATGTAGTCCCACCGGGTGTGCCAAAATGTTTGTTTTGAAGCCCGGTGGTTGAATGTGCTTCAAGAGAAAAGCTTCTGATGTAGTCCCACTGGGCGTGCCAAAATGTTTGGCTTTAATTTTGTTGCAGCTGGTCAACAATCTCTTTTCTGAGCAGGCGTGCCAGCACCGTCGGGTGCGGTCGTCGGGGGTGTCCCTTGACCTGACTTCTGTCGAGCGATTGTAGACGAGGAGAGCACCAACCTCGTCGCGGGATTCTTTGAGCCTCGTGGTGAGGACTTTGCTGAAGTTTCTTCTTGTTCACAAGTCGATACTCAATATTGCAGATTGAGCAGAGCGAAATCACCGGGAAGTATTGAGATCTTGCTAAAGCGTGACTTTAGCTTGGCTGGGTTGCTAGGGCGTTACCCTTGCTTGGCTGGTTCTGTAACCGTTATGGTCGCGGCACTACCGTCGGCTCCCGAGGAGACTAGGACCGAAGTACGTTGACAGAGGGTTTGGTGGCACTGAAAGTCAGCTTCTGAGAAGACTAGGACTAGGAGTGTGATCACCGGTAAGAGAAAGAGAAAGAGAGGAGTTGCTCTAGAGAGAACTTAGATCATCTTAGAGATGTTTTGATGAATGAATTGGTGTTGTTCTTTGTTGTTTTCTTTGTTGTGGTCGTGGTACTACAATCGGCTCCCGAGGATACTAGGACCGAAGTACATTGACAGAGGGTTTGGTGGCACTGAAAGTCGGTGAGGCCAAAACGCTCATTTTTGGTTCAAACAGCGGTCTGGGTCATTCAGTCTCAAATGAAGGCGTGGCCTATTTGGTGGCTGTGGGGGAGGGAAGTGCTTGTGGGGCTTTGTATGGGATAAGTGGTTTGGGGTGGTGGTTTCTAGATTCGCTTCTGCTAGATCAAAAGCCTGAAAGCACGGCATACGAAAGTTATTGGAGGACTAGTGGTGCGACTAGAGTCCTTGGCGGTGCCAGGGATGAGTCACGTAGGCGTTCAGAGGATTTCAGGCTAGGTTCTCCTCTCGCTGTTATTGGTGGCGTTGAGCACGAGTTCAATTTCTTGTTCTAGGCTCTAGTTCAGGGTGTTAGGGATCGTACCAACGCCGCTCGTGGTGGTGGTGACACATATTGCAGCAGTGGCCAGAAATTGGTGATGGAGAAGGATTGAGGGAGACCTGGTCAGGGTGCTTTTAGCTCCATATGGTGCCAGATTTCTTCGGTGGCAGCAGGAGTCGGTGACTTCGGCGATCTGCAGCCTGCTAGCTGCAGTGGCATGGGGTGCCCTTAGTAATCTTTGGGGTACCCTTTGTAATTACCATTTGGGCTGGAGCTTGGTGGGCTAGTAGTAGTAGGCCTCTTGGGCTTGCCTAACTTTGGAGCTTTGGAGGGGTTCGATGGAAAGTGACTTGTCATTGCTAGCATTTAGTTCTTTTTCATGTCACAAAAACCAGATGCTCTGAGGGATCATTTTACTTTATAGCTTTGGAGTTTTTAGATTTTTGTTTGGATTAATGGTGCTTGAATTTTCTAAAAGGTGGGTGTATTGGGGGCATCCTGGGTCTTATTCTTGTTTTCAGAATAGGTTTTAAGGTTCTCTAAGAAAAGATTCTTTCTGTCGACCACTTAGGGGTGTTTCATTTTTGTACTGATTGCTGAATCTATATAATGGGCTGACCTCTTTTGATAAAGAAAATAAAAATTAAATTTCTATACATGGCCTCCCCATTTGATACAATAATAAAGTTAGAAACCTTCTAATATAATTTTTTCTTAAATAAATTTTAATTAAATGGTGTGAGAAACCATATAATTTAGAATTTTGGAATCAATAGCATTAAATACTTTTAAAACAGATTGCTTTAATCCCTTTATTTAGTTAATTTCCTTTCTTTTTTTAAAAAAAAAGATATGATTATTCAATTTGTTTTTTAATATACGACATTAAAACATGACAGGTAGATAACTTTGTAATTGTTAATTTGTTTGGTCCCTCTAATGACAACTTCGTAATTCCGCAACTCTGGAAAAACTATTGATATAGTTCTGTTGAATGTCCAACTCAAAATTTTATACATGATCAACAGAGGTGTTTGGTGGATGAGAACTCAAATAATACAAAATCTATTTCGAGGCATCTATTTAAAGTAAATAATAACAAATCTTTATGGATTTTTCAGTAACAAACACAAATAATCAATACAGTCATTTATAAAACATTAATATACTAATATATATTAATCATATAAAATAGTAGACTTTTTTTGAATCAAGCCCACCGGGTGAAATAGTATATTCATCAAAGCCAGAATAAGCCTTTACATACCATTCCGCAGTCATTTAAGGACATAAACAGACAAGAAGGTAGTGGTAGTACCCACAATGGTACGTAGAAATAGACCCACTCATTATACATTTCAAATCGTAGAGATAGCGAAGATCTTCCTTTGGTACTACGCCGGAGGCACTATAGATCTAGGTTCCTAATACAAGAAAATTAATGAATTTAGATTAAACTAAAAACATAGGGTTGGGCCAAGGGCCTAAACCCTAGCCCAAATAGCAATGGACTAGGACAGAACCGCAGCCCAACAGTTCACAGCCCAATAGGGTAGTACACCAAGGGAAATTGGTCCAGGCCCATCATGCTGGTTCGGGTCAGTCCCCCTTTTCTCTCATCCCCGTCGTACATCACCGTCTAGCCAAGTTTCGTCTGACCCACATCGCCCGACCGCATCTTCCCGATCCCCCTGGCCACCGCAGTGACTAAGCCTCTGTTGCGATCTGCATCAGCACAGAACAACCATCCCTGCAATCTAAGCCATCCCAAGTCCACGCCAACGCCGCGACCTGCATCAGCATAGAACAACCATCCTGAGCCAGGCGTCTCAATCGCACTCCGCCATCGATCCATGGCACCGTCGATCTAAGAAAACCCAGTAGAGGGGATCGACAAATCGGACAGTAAAGCACGATCCACCATTCGCCACCATCCCAGCCGAATGCTCTGACAAAACCCAAGCAAAACCCTTCAACAGCCCCATGGACAGTACGTCTCCCGTCCGGCAGCAAACCCTTTGATGGCGGTGAGGCCGGAAACCAGCCTCTATGTCCTCGCGCCGTCGAATGAGAACAAAATTGCAACCGGAGGCAGCCTTAGGGTTTCTCAAGGTGAGAGAGAAACCTTCGAGCAATAGAGCTTGATTATAAAATAGTAGCCTTAATATAGTCAAATAATAAGGTATTCCATGATTTTTGACATTAAGGATATTTTAAGTACTTTGGGTTGTGTATTTAGTAAAATATTAGAATGAAAAGAGAAATTTGCACATCCCTTTTTGTTTTTGTAAATTTTTTATATTACTATTTCACCCTCTTCCGACTTTAATGAAAAAAAAATCCATCCCTTTTGGTAAGCTTGACGACAAGGTGGAGGAGGCCTATAATGGTGGCCAAAGCGGAGAGAAAGACGCACAAAAGTGTGGAGAGAGAGAGATGGGTTAGATATCACATGAAAATGATGAAAACCAAATACAAATTGAACAATCGTATTTGCAAAAAATAATAAAACAAAAGATTAAAGATCGAAAGAAAAAGCAGAACTGGGATCGAGATCATGGAAGTTGGAATCAACTTTAATAATAGCAGCACTTCACTATCAATCTCTAATATCAAAATGGCCATACAAGACAAAGAACAACATTGGATTCAAGTCATGGAAGATGAATATGTCCGATTTGCAGGGGAACAAATCAAAAGAAGCCCCTTAAGCATTCGCTGATAAGCAGTTAATTCGACGTTGATTCAAAAGTGAGAGAAATAGAAGGAAGAGGGGAGGAAGGGTAAAAAGGAAAGACTCAGGAAAAAATGGACAAAATGGATTCAGTCATGGAAGATGAATATGTCCGATTTGCAGGGGAACAAATCAAAAGAAGCCCCTTAAGCATTCGCTGATAAGCAGTTAATTCGACATCGATTCAAAAGTGAGAGAAATAGAAGGAAGAGGGGAGGAAGGGTAAAAAGGAAAGTCTCAGGAAAAAATGGACAAAAAAAATTAAGAGATGTGTATTAATAAGACTGAAATGTGTGTTTAAAATTCCTTGAATGAAAAATGGAATCGGTGGTGTATTGAGTTGGAAATTATTCTATGCACCGATGGTGCAAGTGATCCAACCCTTATAAAATAATCTCAACCCTTGATATTTATTATCAACTTTATTTTTAATAAACAAAAAGTGTATTTAATGCAATCTAACCATTTATTTGTGTTGGTGCAAGTGCACGGCGGTGCTCTGAATACTCCCCCGTATTGAGTAGGGAGTGTGTATTAAGTAGCATATTTAAAACTTCTTTTAATTTCCAAACTTACTTTTTTCCTCTAAAGATGGAGAAAAATTGAAGGTTAAAATGTAAATATATGGTTATACCAATTATAGTGACTTTCTCTCATTACTTTTTTCTACACCTTTCGGAATAGAGCAGCTTTGGAAGGAGAATTCTTTCAAGGTTCTGTCAATCCACATTGACTTGCCACTTGGTGTGACGGCCTAATAATAAATAGACACATGGCTAAACTGAAAAATTGTTTAACACTGTCTGGCTACTCTAATTAGCAATTCTTACGGCTAATCCCTAAGACAAAATTATGCTTATAAATTGCAATTCCTCTCTACACCATCCATCATTACCTTCATTGCGAAGTGGGATTCAACTTTTCAAATTGTGTTTTTATCCCACCTCCTAATACCACTTGAGCAAGGCAGTTTTCTGTAGATTTCCTTTATTACTTATATTATGAGGATCCACAATATTTCATGAAGTTATCTATACTAAACAACCTCGTAATCAACCAAATCTGAGTAGATTGAAGGTTTTAGAACATTTGAAGTTAAGATCATCATTTTGCAATCTCTTCTCAACCATTCAAACACCAACATTCAAGATGCTATCTTTTTTCTTTTTCTTTTTTTTGCAATCAAGTCTGAGTCTTTGGCCTTTGTCATGGGCTATCATGAACTTCTCCCTTATTCTAATAATTTTCATAACAATGAATTGGGAAGAGAAAGTTAAATAGACTTAGGTTCTTGTTGATTCATATCCTTAAAAAAAAAAAAAAATTATTAGCTCACCCCACCCTTACATATGCCAGTGAGAATCGAACTCATGGCCTTTACAATGTTGGAATTATAACTTACCAACATATCAGCATTCATATCAGAGCAAAAGGCAAATCATTAAAGAAATGAAGAATTTGTGATGTCAAAACAAAGTAGGTAAAACAAACAGAAGTACAGTGGACAGTGATGTTTTAGCCAGTTTGTGCTATACTTCTTGCAACTTATATAGTTTATTAATAGTTAGAAATGCAAAATGGACTTTTAGACTTCTTTAATTCTTTCAAATTTTCTGTACTTCCGTAGATATTAAATAGTCTTATTTAAATATTTTCTTAGTTTTGCGTATTACTGTGTCATGTGTAATATATCAGTACGTTGCAAATTTGCAACATCATGACCTTTTCTTTTAGGTGGATCTTTTAAGATTTACAACTTCATATATTAAAACATGAAAGTCAACTTACATTGCCAGAAAAGTTGTTAATTTATTTTACACATGGAAAATTTTTAAGAACAGTACATGAAGTATAGGCCGTTCCGAAGTTCGGTGTAGTTGGTTTTAAAGAATTAACTTTGGTACATGACATTACAATCCCGACCCAAAATCGGTGTATGCCGTTACGGCCCGTTCCGTGCACTTGCACCAACATAAATGACTTGTTAGATTGCATTAAATACACTTTTTGTTTATTGAAAATAAAGTTGATAATAAATATCAAGGGTTGAAATTATTTTATAAGGGTTGAGTCACTTACACCGTCGGTACATAGAATAATTTCCATTCAAACTCGCTTAAATTATTCCATTATGTCTATTTTTCATGTGATACTCTTCTTTTTGGTTAGTACATCAGCAAAATGGTTTTCCATAAGAATAGACAAGGCCCCAAAAGAGTAAAAATCATTTGAGTTTCTCTTGTGGCTTTAAAACACTCCTAAGGATGGTTCGGATTTCGAAAGGAGCAAAAAGTTCTTCCATCCATGTCACCCAAGCTAAATTATATATCACACAAAGAGAAAATCCTAACCCTAAGAGACATGGCGTTTTAATTTATCGTGCAATTAAATGTCAACATAACAGTTATATAACGAGTGTTATTTATTTGTCTTCACGAGTATGCAATTATTTATTTTAAGATCAGAGCTACATGTATTAATTTCTAAAACGCAGTTGCCTTACAATTTCATAAACTAAATTTCCATAATCTTTACGAGCTTTCTTCTAAAAGAGATTCTTTCATTACGATTTTTAGCCTTACTAATTATGTTTAAATTAATCTTTGGTGTATGTTCATGAACATATCCAAATTACTTATAAGAACTTTCCAAAAAGAATAGTTTCCCTTTGTATTTAAAATTGTATTTGGCACAAAAAAATGTACCAGGTACACAGTATTTCTTTCCTAATATATGCAAAAATAGAATTTGAATGCATTTACTCAACAGATCACGAGGAAGATTGAAAATCCTAAAGCAGTATGATGATTGCTCATTGTTTCTTCTAAAATAGCCTTTCTAGAAACGCATCCACACGTTATAAAAACATAACCTAACAACTTCATATAGGCATAAAATTATCTATCATCTCCTTTTGATCAAATTTTGGTTATGTAGATAAGCAAAATGGTGAATGATTCTGATGATTCTCGGGCCAAAGAAGATAAGCAAAATGGTGAATGATTCTGATGATTCTCGGGCCAAAGAAGAAGATGATGAAGATGCTAGGCTGACATATGATTCTTTCATCGAATCAATAATTTACCAAACTGGGTATACACACTTATCAACACTCATTTCCCTACTCAATTTATTTAAAATTTATGTTTACAAATACTTTCTTCATTTATTTTCTTTCTGAACGTATTTTCTAGGTTTTACTTTTCCTAACTTTAATTATTTATTTCATATTATCTGTGGTCACCCACTTCAGAAGATCGATGGGTTCGCTTGACTTGACACTTAAACTCGGTTTTCCTTCTGCCCAAGATGATCATCCTCAAGTTCTTCAGCACTTCAATGCACATGGTGCCTCCAACATTACTTAGGTATTGATCTCTGATCTTTAGCTAGTGAACTATATGACATTTTGAAGTAGCATAAATAAATATTTTATCAGCAGCATAGATAAAGATGCATGTTAAACACATACAATGCTGGCCTTTAGCTCTTTCTTATATGCCAAGTTAGGCTTGTTTAAGGATCCAGAGTATTGGGATATTAGGATTTGTATCATCAACATAGAAAAGGCAGACCAACGATGTTCATTGGTGTACACAAAGCAGAGTTAGATATGTTTCTGAAATAATCTCTTGCCAACAATCTCATAGAATATATATATGAAATGTGTTGATAGAGTTTTCATGATTCATTGTTATTGATTACTGTTCTTTGTTGAAGTCTGCAATTTGTTGTCAACATCTTGAGAGAGATTGAGAGATTTCATAACCGAATACATGCATATATGCATCCAATATCAATTTTGTATCTATTTTTTTTCTTTTCGATTTGATATCAAATTACATTTATTTATTTATTCAATTTTGTAATGGCTCGGTAGGATTGAAAGATGAGGAAAAGGATTGGAAAGCCACCAGAAATGAGGAGGTCCTTGCCTACTTCAGATTTGTATCCTCCATATTAGAATGAAGATACAAAGAACTTTGATAGGATTCTTTCACTCATAAGGCCATCCCTTTAGAACACTATGGGAATGTCTTCATGATATTTAAGGCCTTGCAATGGGCTATACAAGATTGTACAGTCAACGAGAAACCAGAGTGGAGGAGGGGATCATTAGTACAAAAGGGTCGAAGTCAAGGCCCAATTATTTCGGATGCATCATCTAATACAGTGGAGGAAACTCAATTCCAGGCCCCATGCAATGAATCAACGATTTACCAAGAGTAAAATCTGAATTGATGGAAAATAATTTAACTATAGGTTTTAGGGTTAGTTAGTCATGAGTCTTAAATCTCTTGTTGTTGAAGGCTCACTTTGTATTATATAAGTATGTTTTGTAGTCTTATAATTAATTAATGAAGTTCAGTTTTTCTTTCTGTTATTGTTCTCACAACACTTTCCCTATCTCTGTTTGCCACTAGTTTTTCAAGTATCATTCAACTCTTTTGTGTTACTTTTACGCAAAATAGGTATGGGTATTTAAATATATTGGTAGCTAGGAATTACTGAATGTGCTTATCTTCGAATTGGACGAGATATCTTCATATTTCTTTTTTCATTCATTCTTATAATACTAGTTATATTAACCATTAAGGTTTGTGTATTGAACAACATTGGTTGCTAGGAATTACTAAATATGTTTTTCCAAGTCCAAGTATACGCTATAGATGATCCGTCGTGGTCAGGGCAGAGTATTGCAATCCGATGTCGTGGGCAACATCAGTGGGATATAGGTACTGTCACTACTTTCAGGTTGCAAAGGGACATAAAATTCACTTCTTTGGGCTTATAAACTTCAACCAAGATGTATAAAGTCAAATATGATTATAATAATCGGTTACAATGTCACAAATATAATTAAGGGATATTATGAACAAATGATGATTATCACTATTGTTGGTTAACAGAAATGTGAGGTAAGCAGTGTGCTACTTCATTGGCTTGCTTTGCTTACATGTATAACGAAAATATATCATTTATCCGGAATTAAAGTGCCATGATATTCCCAACAAGGAGAAGTTCTCATAATAGACTTAATATCTTGGACAACTTAGAAGACGGTCTAATTCAATGATCACATGCTCATGCCCTAAGTTTGAGAGATGGAGAGAGTGTAAGTGCCTCTTTGAGTGTCTTGCTTTCAACTTGCTTAAGAGAAAAAACATTTGGTTTTAACTTGGACAATCTAATCACAATATGACCATCTTTTTTCTTTTTTTTTTGAGGGCAACGGAAGACTAATCCATTGATCGAAATCATGACGACCTCACTCGGTCAAGCATGAAAGAAACAAGCACCCTTCATATTACAATGCAAGCTCACGAAGAGTACTAAATCCAAAAGAAATCCATGCTTCAAAACTAAAATCCTAAAGGAACTGCTGAAAAAGAAAATGCAGAATTTAAAAAACTCCCTAATCCTACACTGCCCTAAAATGGAACCAATGTCCTGAACATCTTGACGCCTAAGACCCTTTTGGTGTACGTCGCAACATTCAGCACACCCACAACAACATTCAAGGAACAGATGCAGGACAAAGAGCATGACCGACCACCCCAAGGAGGCCCAAATCCAAATGAAGGTGAGAAAATAGGGGAATTGGACTAAGAGGCCCAATTCGCTAGACTGCATCGCTACAGCCCATGAAGGCAAAGGCCCAAAGACCCACTGCCCAAACCCTATGTTCCCAACCTGCCGACAGAATTTAGAGCCTCCAAGAAGTCGTCCGCCACTGCCTTGTCAATTCGGTGGCATCCCCTGGCAGGGGGCCATAGCAACCATCTCGCCGCCGACCAAACCTGCTCGCTGCAATAGTCTGGCTCCACAAACACAAAACCAAAAGCCTTATCCGGCAACCTGAAAATGAATCTCTAGCAGACGTCTCCGACTGCCCTCCTCCTCTAGACCTTGAGAGCCTGTCGTCTATCGCCTCCTCGTCGACCCTGAAGAAGCCCCAAAACAAAACCGAGTGCATTTACAAACCCGAAGCAAGATCTGAACCTTCAACTTTCTCTTCCGGCCAAACCACCTCTGCAAGCACGGAGGAGGTGAACCTCATCCTACTAACACTGGCAACACCGGAGCACCCTGCTGCAGATGGGATTGGAGCGCCGCCGCACTGCTACGCGAAACCTAAAGGGTTTCGGTATCGCTCCGGAGAAACAGGAGCCCCCCATAATGGTGATTCATTCTTGTTTTGACCACAATATGACCATCTTAGTAGTTTGTTTTTGCCTTTTAATCATTTTGGTCGAAAACTCACACATTTGTAATTCACAAAATCAAGTTAAGAAGGCAATCTTAACTACATTTTGCACTTCTCTCAAAGCATAAACAGAAGAGCGATATAGTCAGATTCTACTACAACCTACCTATAACCTTTGACTCAAACTATGTGAAGACCATCGAAATTCGGAACCATCTCGTAGTTATGCTGCAAGCTCGAATAATCAATACCCACTGTTGTAGAGATTGAAATGACTTCTTAATTTTCACACATAATAGGAGAATTTTTTTTTTTGGAATAACAGACATCTGCAAGATTGTCTAATTTTTTGAAAATAGAAACATAACAGACGTTAGTTGTAGAGATCAGATTTTACTCTTCATTTCTTAGTGCATTAGCAAAATGGTTTTCCACAAGAATAGATAAGACCCCAAAAGAGCAAAAATCGTCTGAGTTGCCCTTATGGCTCTACAAGCACTCCTAAGGATGGCTAGGAAGAAGGAGCAAAAAGTCATTCTATCTATGTCGCCATAGCTAAATTATATATCTTACAAAGAGAAAATCATAACCCTAAGGGACGTGGATTTTAATTTATCGTGCAATTAAATGTCAACATAACAGTTATACAACGAATGCTATTTATTTGTCTTCATGAGTAGGTAATTACTTATTGGAAAATGATTTATGGCCTAAAATTTATGGCCTCAATATTAGGTTTCATGCCAAGTCACTTACACACATCACTTATTTGTCAAATCATGCCATGTAATTCTTGAGAAAAATATCATTTAGCCTTCCAAAATCTAATGACTCTAAGTTATTTTGGGTGTATGTTCATGAACACATCCTAATTATTGATATGAACTTTCCAAAAAGAATATGAACTTTCCAAAAATAATAGTTTCCTTTGGATTTAAAATTGTATTTGGTACAAAAAAATGTACCAGGTACATAGTATTTCTTTCCTAAGAACAATTCTCAGGTTCACCCCTTGGGGTGAAGCAGCATATTCACCCTATCTTATGATTAATGCATAATAACTTTTTAATTTTCTAATCCAACCATTCAAGTTGTATAATGTAATACAAAGATTAGTTCTGTAAAAAATTAATCAAATTGAAAACCTTTTAATTATTCATTTATATGAAATACATGGACGGTTCATCATAATAGCAGTAAGTGTAGTTAGAACCGTCCATTTATTTGATTCAATTAGATAATTAAACGATTTCTGATTCGATTGATTTTTTACAGAGATGATCTTTAAATGCTAATTTAAGATATAGACCGTTGGATTATAAATTTATTAAGTAAAAGTGAGTTAATCGATAACAGGGGTGAATATGCTTGTTCACCCAGGGGTGAACCTAAGAATTGTTCCTTTCCCAATATATGCAAACATAGAATTTGAATGCATTTACTCAACAGATCTCGAGGAAGACTGAAAATCCTAAAGCAGTATGATGACTGCCCATTGTTTCTTCTAAAATTGTCTTTCACTACTACAAAAACTGCATCACACAACGGTGGAAATCTGTTGTGTGATGTGCACCATGTCTGTCGTCTATCTCGATGTTGTGTGATGAGTACACTCACACAACGGTGAAACACCGTTATCTGAATATCATAGACACAACGCATTGCTTATAACCGTTGCACCAGTTCTGCGCATGCCAATGCCAGAAATTGGATGCGGCGCATTCAATTGTTGTGTCGATGTGGTCAGACAACAGAAGTAAGTAGGGACCGTTGTTGGTTAACTTCTCACACAACAGTAAAATGACACTCAGACAACGAAAGTAATATCATACTGTTGTTGGTTAACTTATCATACAACAGAAAAATATAGAAACTGTTGTGTGAGTATTAATGAGACGACAAAATTTTATACGTACCGTTGTGTGATTAAAATTAATTTGTTGTGTGATTAACGATATATGCGTATTCATACAACGTAATATAATTGATTGTTATTTGATTATTTTTGGTTCTTTACCTGAAATATTTGCACAAAAATAATGCACAATATAAGATTTAGGCATTGAAATACAATAATTCAACCATTTAATGTACCAAAAGAGGTAGCATTCATGTATCCATCCATACCATAAAACCAAAAAAAAAAAAAAAGCATTATAGCTAGCTTGATGGCTATTGCATCCTAGCTAAAAAGCTGATACAATATCATTGTTCCAAAAACATACACATGTTGGCACTATTGCATTCAAGTGCCTTCTTCCCACTCTCTAGCACTAATGCAGCTGCATCATCACTGTCTAAGAGAACAACAGAACCCCTTGAGCACTTTTAAAATTCTATCATAATGCTATCTATGTGTGTGTGACTATCTTTGCGCGTTCCTGTGACTTGCCTTTGTCTAGCCAAAACCACATAGCATCGTGCTCATCCTCAGCAAACATATATATCCAAAAATTATAGTTAGCTGCAAATGCGGAATGATGTAAGTTCAGCAGGGAAGGAAAAAATGCAGCTGGAGGAGTTTACCTCCTTCAACACCAGGGCATCCAATTATTCTTTTGTATAGTAGGACTTGACTATAGCAGGTGTTTCCTACAGCACAGAAAACATAATAGACTTAGTTACATGATAATGTGAGTCGAAGACATTTATACACGTTCTTAATCATGTAAACAAACTTCAACTTTACCACAACTAAAATTCACATGGGAAACGACAGGTAGCATGCTAAAAGGTGTGTAATAAGCATATTCTGCCAGGGATTACATACCAAACTCATTATGTTTATATGCAGACTCAGCTGCCCATGTCAGTAACTTAGTTACTAATTCAAATATTCAGATTGAAGGCATCAGTATATCAATAATAAATACATTTCATTTATCTGAGAAACTTCTAATTCCTTTTCCTTTAATTCCTTCTATTTTTAAAATGAGAAATTATGAAACAAACAACTGAGAAGGAAGATAAAAATTAACAAGAAAATGAAAAGTTTTGACTCATTTCAAATTTTCAACAGGCATATCCATAACATATCAAAGTATAAATCTTAATTACATAGTCAAGTACTGGTAAAGGAAACAGATAAAAGAGACAGTTGACTAAAGGAAATATACTTACAATATTCAAGCTCACTACATACAAAGGTGGTGGAACATAAAAAAAATGCAACACCGGTCAGATCACTACAATCTCCTACAAATTGATATCACTGAACTTCTAAGCGTGTGGATACAATAGAAAACTCAAACTATCAGAGAGTTGGAAAATAGCCTAAAGCTGGAAACAATAATGACTGACATATGACCTAAAACAGCTAATAGAGTGAAGATTGAGTAGTCACAACTCACAAGTCCCACACGATGCCCTTTATAGACTAGGAATCCACTGGAGAAAATTACCCAAAAACAGCACTGAAAAATATTCGTATCTAAACGTTGACAATCTGTGACACCAGGATAAGAGTACCATGTCTATTCACTTAAAAGATCAAAATAATAATCCCCATGGTGACATAGCAGTTGTGTTTTATCCCCTAATTCCATTAACAGAAAATTTTCAGCCCATGTAGAAGAAATATCTGCGTGAGAACATGTTTTGAAAAGAAAACAAAGATAACTCGATTACCTTACTGTAACGTGCATGTGCAACAAAAAATTGAGATTGATCTTTTATAACAGGGAAAGAAGTATCGCCTGCACCATCTTTGCTCTATAAAAAAACAAAAAGAAAAATATAGCACGCTCAAATTACTTCAAATTAAAATAGAATCATGAAATATTAAATAAAACTACAATAACAAGGTAATAGTTGGATCCAATATCCAATCCATCTCATTAGAAATGAAAAACAAAACAAAACAAAGAAAGAAAGCCACAAAGGTCATAATTCATTAATTCATAAATCATAAGTTCATAACTAAATGCACTTGTCCAGTTATCCATAAGAGCATCAGTCAATATCAATAGCTATCAATCCTATGATTCCTAATTTCCTATCATTACCAGATACAATTTCAAAATTGGAAAAACAGATGCCAAATGCCAAATGCCCAAAAAGTCAAAAACAGAAACAAGTTCAAAACAGAATAACAGATACACTGATAGACCAATATTTGGATTATTTGCTGCCACAATCCAAGTCATCCAATAGTTTCTGGCAAAAAGAAATCGAACCCAGAAAGCAAATATTCATACTCAATTGCAAATTGCGAAATTTGAAATCACTCAAAGTCTCAAATCAGTACAGAAAGCAAATATTCATACTCAATCATCCAAAACGGTATAACAAGAGCAACCCAGAATCATACACTAGTGAATATCCAGCAAAGCAGCAACTTACCAAGCAAGACTTCGACTGAACAATTGAACCCAGAATGTGGAAGAGAGCAACCAAGAGCAATGACCAGTTCGAGACTTCGACTGAAAAGTGATAACCCAGAAAGTGAAGATGTTCATGAGAGACAGATCGATTGAAAGTTGAAACAATTATGAATTACCCAGAAAGTGAAAAGTGAAAACCCAGAAATTCGATCTTACCAATTAGGCATCACGGCATCACCGTCGAGGAGAGGCTGGAGAGTAAAGGAGGCCACGCGGCGTGCCGGAGAGAGAAAGGCGAGAGACGGCGATTGCAGTAATTGCACAACTCTAAACGACTAAACCTAGAGTCGATTTGGATTTCGCCTAGCGTCCAGCGCCTAGCTCAACCCGCCTAGGACGCCTAGTACCGATTTTCTCCCCAGCGCCTCTCCGGAAACGCCATCGAAACTTAGCTGCTGCTATTGCTCGTTGCCGTCGTTTTCCCATCTCACCCCATTGGACGGCTTCAGAATCGAGGCCATCGTAGTCGGCTTCCAGTGGAGGTGGAAGATTTAGGGATTTAGGGATTTAGAAGGTTGAAATTAAGTGTGGGATTGGAAACTGGGGAGAGAGGGCTGAGAGAGGTTTCACGAGACAGAGAGCTTTTGCGGAGGACTGAGAGATTCATGAGAGAGATCGAGGTTTCACGTGGTCGTGCCGGAGAGAGAGAGAGAGAGAGAGAGGCGTTTCGGGGAGGCTATTCGAGAGAGGGGTTTGAGATGCTTTGTATGTCGCGATGGTAGGTTTTGTTTTCCTTCTCTCTTTTTTTTTCAACCCCTCGGAACACAATGCGGCATCAATTACACCTAGCAAAAAATTGTCAATGTTACTCACACAACAGAAACCTCACCAACTGTCGTCTGAGTGCAGCACTGAAAATCAAAATATGAAATCGTGGAGGGAAACATCGCCTACAACATTTTGACTCAAAATGTTGCCGCCCGGTTCCAAGTTCACACAACAGAAAAGCTTAAATCTGTTGTACAATATTTACAGCTTACACTAGGCCTATCTAGGGGAAGACATTCAAGCAATCTTCCTAAACTTTGGTGCTCAATTTTTCAATCATACAACGGAAATAGTGAAACCGTTGTACCTAGTAGCCCAAATTTCAGTGTTTCAAGAGGCAACCAAGATCCAAAGTGAAGGGAAATCTGCCACTAAATTTTTTAAGACTCAGACAACGGATAATACTTAATTCTGTTGTGCAATGTAATTCTGATAAAAAAAGTTATCACTTTGTTAACATTCACACAACAGAACATCAATAATACCGTTGTACAATAGAGTTTACTTAAACACACAACAGATGATTTCTGTTCCGTTGTGTGATCAGTGTTGTGTGATTAACTTTTTGTAGTAGTGTTTCTAGATCGAAACTCATCCACACCTAGAAAAACATGACCTAACTACTTCATATAGGCATAAAACTATCTATCATCTCCTTTTGATCAAATTTTGGTTCTATAGAGAGGTAAATTAATGGTGAAGGATTCAGATGATTCCCAGGCCAAAGATGAAGATGATGAATATGCTAGCCTGACGTATGATTCTTTAATCGAATCAATGATTTACCAGACTGGGTATACACCCTTATCAACCATTTCCCTACTCAATTTATTTAAAATTTTTGTTCATAAATACTTTGTTCATTTATTTTCCTCTTGAACTATGGGTTATGTTTTACTTTTCTTAACTTTAATTATTTATTTCATATTATCTGCGCTTGACTTGATACTCAGACTTAGTTTTCCTTCCGCCCATGATGATCACAACAAGGATCATCATCAAGTTCCTCAACAGTTCAATGAACCTGGTGCCTCCAACATTACTCAGGTATTGATCTCTAATCTTTAGCTAGTGAACTATATGATATTTTTGAGTAGCAAAAACAAAGATTGATTTACAAGTAGCATAGATAAAGATGCATGTTAACTATGTTATTCATCGTGTTTGCTATATGAAATGAATTGGTTTGAAGTGTTTCATATTCATGAAGGTTTGGGTGGTGCTATCTAGACAATAATTTTGTAACTATCTATTCTTATTTGAAGAGAAAACAAATAATTATGCAGGCGCTTTTTATATAAGAATGAATGAGTCTAGCTGTGAGAAAGAAAAGTCTTGATGCAGTGACTATGGGATTGTTGGAGGGTCCTCTTGGTAATAATGAACAACCAAAGAGAAAATGAGGTCGCCCAGTAGGCAGTGTGAACAAGCTACCTTATGGAATGGCAGGGAAAGCAAAAATGCCAAGAAGGATGGAGAATCTGACAATATTCAAAGCAAGAAGACCAACCTAATGCCGAGGTTGTTGGCTACTGATGAATCTGAGGCAAGTACTAGCTCTAACTCTAAGGGGAAAGAGAAAGTACTTGCTTAGGATTTTCTATACTTTCTGGGCTCAAGCCTTTAAAAGTAGGAGTGATTTCTATAAATTTTTCTAAGATGTTTCTAGTTGATATTTGTATCACAAATGCATGCTGGCAGATTAGACTAGATGAATTATTTCATATGCATCATCTAATACAATGGAGGAAACTTAATTCTAGGGCCCATGCAATGAATCAACAATTTATTACCTGGAGCAAAATCTGAACTGAAGGAAAATAATTTAACTATAGGTTTTAGGTTTAGTTAATCATGAGTCTTAAATCTCCTGTTGTTGAAGGTTTACTTTGTTTATGGAAGTATGTGATTGTAGTTCTATAATTAATTAATGAAGTTCAGTTTTTTTTTTTTTTCTTATATTGTTCTCACAACACTTTTCCTATCTCTGTTTTCCACTAGTTTTTCAAGTATCATTCAACTCTTCTGTCTTACTTTCACCTAGAATAGAAGACTTCCGAACTTGATGATACTGAGTCTCCTGTGGACTTTACCTACATAGACAACCTTCTTTCAAGTATCATTCAACTCTTCTATAGTTATTGTTCTTTATGCCAATCAATTGGATTATTATCTTAGTCTGACCAAGTAGAGGATCTCAAGATCTTAATGCATCCATTTCTGTTTGATTCAGAATCATCAAATATAAGACCAGAGTTAAGCTCAGTGCCTGCTTTGGTACTTGGCCCTCTGTGCATGACTAGGCATTTTCTTGTATAGCAAATGAATTTATATTTCAGTTGATTATGTAGGGAAGTCTTACTGTTTTATTGAATAATAAGCTACTTTTCGTTTATGTGTATTGGTGACGAGACAAGTTTGGCATCTATTGCGCATGCATTTGAGCGTGAAGCTAAGCAAAAAATGTGTTAACAACGGTTGCTTCAACAACTGTCGCTAGTCTTAATTAAGTTTCCTTTCTTGTTATAGTAGTGTTTAGATATTCCCTCACTAAAATACATTAAAGCCCAATTTGAGATTGATTCCCTTAAAAAAAAAAAAAAAACAGTTTTTGTCTAAAATTTTAGATTATATTGTGTTTGATAAATAAATAAAAAGCTGCATTGATTGAAAATTATAGATCAATGGCAGCAAATTTTAAAAGTAACCCAAATGTTACTTTTAGAAACTGCTTTGGAATAAAACATGATATAAAGTTCTTTAATGTACGGAAATTTTATTCACACATACTGAGCTATTAGATACACATACTCAAATCCTTTTTGTTCATCTTTTTCCTTAAACTTCCTTGAATGCCCCTCTTCTTAAAAGAGAAAAAAGAAAAGAAAAAAAAAAGGACAGAAACAAAGGTTCAAAACAGAACTCGACTGGTTACGAAGTCGTTGCCGGCCTCCTTGCAAAATGCAACCCAAACACTCCCTTCATATACTGTATCTTTCTTAGCCTATAATCATGAGATGAGCCTAACATTAAAACAAATTAAAAATCTCATGAATAATGAACAAGATGTATAAGTATGAAAATATCATTCGCCAACACTCCATCAATTACATATGTGTCTTTCCAAAACAAGTTCATTCTCACCACAAATACTTGATTCGAAATCTAAAACTAGCAACCTTATCAAATTCATTCAGTTAAATTCATCAAAGTATCGAAACTAATCAAAGTTTGGTCTGGCTGCATTTTGCTCCTAAATCATGTTATACTGAATTCATTCAATTACCCAAAAACAAAAAGTATTAAGCAATAGGCACAGATGCAATAAGAAGGCTTTTAATTAATCACAATCACAAGACCTTGAATAACATCTATGGAGAAAGTGAGAAACCCACTTGACCAATTTCGTTCAACTCAAATTTGGCTCTGCCTCATAGAGTAGTCTACTGGAAATAGAGAAGCTTGGGTGTGGTGAGCAGTGGAGGAGTTTCATAAGTCGCCGGAAGTAGAACATCCGTGAAGGAGTTGGCGTTGTTAGTTTATAGGGTAAAAATGTATTACATAAATATTCAAAAACAAGGGGTGTGTATTAAGAAATTAGTTATTTATTTCTCTTAATGTACTGACAATACTTTTAAAAGTATTTTTTACCAAACAAGAAATTTTTATAATTCATAACTGATTATTCTTACAACACAGCATCAACAGTTTTTTTTTCTTCAAAATCTCAAACTAGCCCTACTTATCTTCTTATTGGCAAAAATTGGTATTGTTGTAGAGGAACTGAATTTGGGAGGAATTTGCTGTGTATTCTCATTGATAATAGAGGTCTCTTTATATAGAGGATTACAATGCATAGAATCTCAATCATACAAGGAAAGTAATTCTACATTGATTAGGATTCTAGATCCTTCTAATTAAATCCTATTACCACTAGGTCAAGTAACCTACAGTTTGGGCTAAACACAAATTAGGTTTTCCTTGAACACTCCCCCTTGTGTTGCCCAAACGCGGTGCTTCTCTCGTTGCCTCATTAAAAACCTTGCCGAGTAACAAAAACCCAGTGGGACAAAAATAACCTAGGTCGAAGGGGAAAAAGAGCACAACACACCCTTCACGATTCGAGACGAACATGTAGACATCTCCCCCTGATGTCTGCGCCTCCCTCTGATGACTACGATCATGGGAGTTCAGATAATTTCCGCAAGCCAATTCTTGCCACATGTTTCTCGAATGTGGATTTGGGCAATGACTTAGTAAACAAGTCTGCCACATTGTCCTCAGATCGAACTTGGTTCACTTTGATCTTGAGGAGCTTCTGTTGTTGCTGATTGTAGAAGAATTTAGGCGATATATGCTTAGTGTTGTCGCCTTTGATGTAGCCTTGCTTCATTTGTTCAATGCAAGCAGCATTATCCCCATAAATGCTAGTTGGCTCATCTGTGGTAGACTTCAAACCACAATTGCTTCGAACATGCGTAACTATGGATCGAAGCCATATACATTCACGGACTGCTTCGTGAAGAGCAATAATCTCTGCATGATTTGAAGAGGTAGCGACTAAGGTCTGCTTTGTAGACCTCCAAGATATCGCGGTATTTCCATGGTAAAAACATAACCAGTTTGTTTGTGTGGGTCAGAGAGGTACCAGCATCAGCAAAACCTTCCAAAACACTTATATCTTTTGGGTTGGGGATAGGGAACGCGGTCCACCATGTGTGGCGTCCCTGGCACTTGATGGGTCCGAATCCATCATCTCTCTATAGGGATAGAACAAGCCCATATCGATCGTACCACTTAGGTATCGAAAGATATCTTTAACACCAGTCCAATGGCGTCGTGGGCAGAGCTATATCTAGCTAGCAAGTTCACAGCGAATGAGATATCCGGTCTTGTGCATTGTGCCAAGTACAATAATGCGCCTATTGCACTTAGGTAGGGCACTCCCCTCTAGCACATCTTCATCGTCATCTTTTGGACGAAATTGATCCTTCTTTGGATCAAGACTACGGATGACCATTGGGGTGCTTGAAGACTTAATCTTATCAGTGTTGAAACGCCTAAGCATCTTTTGGGTATAAGCTGATTGATGAATCAGGATACCATCTCTACGGTGCTCGAGTTCTAAACCGAGGCAAAACCGTGTTTTCCCAAGATCTTTCATCTCAAACTCGGATTTCAAGTGTTCAGCGGTTTCTCTTAACTCTTTAAGGGTGCCAATTATGTTCATGTCATCAACATAAACCGCTACTATTGCAAATCCGGAACTTGTCCTTTTTATGAACACACATGGGCATAGTTCATTGTTGACATATCCCTTTCCAATCAAGTAGTCACTTAGACGGTTATACCACATCCGTCCGGATTGTTTTAATCCATATAGTGAGCGTTTCAATCTAATTGCAAACACGCTCCGTGGTTTAGAGCCACTTGATTTGGGTAATTGAATTCCGTCTGGAATCTTCATGTATATCTCTATATCTAGATCCCCATATAGATACGCAGTAACCACATCCATAAGCTGCATATTCAGTTTTTCGGAAACTACCAAACTGACAAGGTAGCGGAACGTAATGACGTCCATTACAGGAGAATAGGTCTCCTCGTAGTCGATTCCAGGGCGTTGTGAGAAACCTTGCGCCACAAGGCGAGCTTTGTACCTTACAATCTCGTTTTTCTCATTACGCTTTCTAACGAATACCCATTTGTGACCAACTGGTTTGGTGTTGGGCGGTATTGGTACAACTGGTCCGAATACCTTTCTTTTCGCTAGAGAATCAAGTTCTGCCTGGATCGCATCTTTCCACTTTGGCCAATCGGCTCTACGTTGGCATTCATCAACGGAGCGTGGTTCGATGTCATCGGTCTCAATAATATCACGCGCCACTGAATACGCGAATACATCATCAATGATGATGGAGTTTCTTTCCCACGTCCCATGTACACTAGTGTAATTAACAGAGATCTCTACGTTCTCAGGGATAGGTTCTGACATTGAGGCGTCCCCCTAATGTCTCATGGACATAACCATAATCCGGACATTCTCATGGGACGGATTTTGAGTATCGATGATCAAAGGATTTATCTGTGCCTCATTCGCCTTCTTTCTAGGGCGAGTATCCTTCGAACCAATTGGTCTACCGCGCTTCCTTGCGGGACCTGAGGCCATAGATGCCACATCATTGCCATGTTAGGCAATGGCGCCATCCCCTAATGTCATAGGAGTGGCGTGATGTCCAGTATTTGGAACATCGATCCTTGCAGGAACGTTTGCAGCAGGTATATGTGATCTCGTCATTTTGGCAATGTCAGAAAACGCATCAGGCAGAGTGTCTGCTACGTTCTGGAGCTCGATTATTCTTTGTACTTCAAGTTCGGACTGTGCGGTACGAGGATCGAGATGAGACATAGTGGGGACAGACCACGACAATTCCTGTCGTTCCTGTTGAACATCGGTGTTCTTATCTCCCCCTAACGATGGGAAGATTGTCTCATCAAAGTGACAATCCGCAAATCTAGCGGTAAAGAGATCGCCTGTCAAGGGTTCAAGGTAGCGGACGATCGTTGGAGATTCATATCCAACATAAATGCCCATTCGTCATTGTGGACCCATCTTAGTACGTTGTGGCGGCGTAATAGGCACATAAATGGCACACCCAAAAATGCGTAAGTGCGAGATATTAGGCTCGTACCCAGTCACTAGCTGTAACGCAGAGTAAGATTGAGTGGCAGTGGGTCGTAGACGAATGAGCGTCGCTGCATGCAATATTGCATATCCCCAAGCAGAAACAGGGAGATTGGTGCGCATAACCAATGTCCATGCTATCATCTGTAGTCGTTTGATAGCGGCTTATGCGAGACCATTTTGGGTATGAACATGGGGAACTGGATGCTCTACACCAATCCCCAGTGACATGCAATAGTCATCGAATGTTTTCGATGTAAACTCCCCAGCATTATCAAGTCGAATCGACTTAATAGGGTGGTCAGGGTAGTGAGCCCGTAGACGGATAATCTGGGCGAGGAGTTTGGCATAAGCAGCATTCCGAGTGGACAATAATGTGACATGTGACCAGCGTGTCGACGCATCAACCAATACCATAAAGTATTTAAAAGGTCCGCAGGATGGTTGAATTGGTCCACAGATATCCCCTTGGATTCTTTGTAAGAACGGAATAAGTATTTTGGGATCCTTTGCGTAGGACGGTCTCGGTCCTAATTTCCCGAAGGAACAAGCTTTACAGAAAGAGCGAGGGGCCTTAGAAGCAACCAATGAGGATTTTGGTTGGGCCTGAGCGTCCGTAGCGCTATTAGAAGCAAAGTGTGTGACTACATCTCCCATTATGGCGTTAGAGCCATGGAAAGTGGTGTGTGTAGCGTCATGGCTACTAGGAGGAACAACCATGGCGTCATGCTCATGGTTGGCGCCATTAATGGCGTCATCACATGGGACATGGGCGGCCTTGTGGCGCCCTAAGACAGTTGCAGTTCCAGATGCTGCAATTTTTGCGGTCTTGCTAAGTCCTGGAATAAATTTTCGATTCTTGCTTCTTCTCACTCTGAAGAATGGATGTCCGTGTGAAGTCTTTAGTATACGGAGCATCATATCACGACCAGGATGTCCTAGTCGGTCATGCCAAAGCCAATATGTGTCTGAATCCAAGAGATCTTCTCTTATGATATTATTGGATTCAATAGGTCGAATTGTAGTGACATAAAGTCCACTAGATTGACACATAAGATTCTCTAAGATGCGCTTTCTTCCGCAATCATTAGAGGTAATGCAAAGGAATTCTATTCCGTTCTCACTATGCATTTCCACATGGAATCTGTTGCCTCTAATATCTTTACAGCTCAATAAGGTCCGATTGCCTTAGGAGCGTAGATAGCTTCAGTGACTTTAATCAAGGTGCCATTGGGCAAAAGGAATTGGGCCATTCCATGTCCTTGAACTAAACTTGATGGCCCAGTCATCGTAGTCACAGATGAATATGTAGGCAACATCTCTAGGAATAATTGCCTATGTCGTAGAATGGTGTGCGTAGTCGCACTATCCGCAAGACATTGAAGTTCATCCATTCCTTAAAAAATGGTCTGAAAAGTCGTCGCCGGGAAGTTACTGTAGCTGCCGGAGTTATTGTAGCCGACCGAAAAGTCGCCTGAAGTTGACTGGAAAATTCGCCGGAAGTTGGCCGGAAAAGTCGCCGGCGGTGGTTGACCGGCGTTGATTGTGGTTGACCGGCTTGCTGACGTGGTACAGGTGGCTGACGTGGCTGGCTGACTGGATGCCTGCGTGGTGCTGACGTGGCAGAGCGTTTGCGGCTTGGCGGCTAGGCTTGGGCTTCTCCTCTTTTTTCTTTTTCTCTCTCTCTCTGCCGGTTCGGTTTCAACCTTTTCTGGTGGCCGGTTCGGATGATTCTAGGCCGGTTCAGGTGGAGGTTTTTCCGGTTCCGGGTTTCTGGGGTGGAAGTGCTGCAGGTGGTCAAGTATGGCTGCAGGAGGTGGTGAGGAAGGTTTTGAACCGGGCAGGGGAACTTTTTGCTTCTTAAGTGGCCGGTTCGGTGGTTTTCCGGTTGGTTCTGGGGATGGGGCCGCCGGTTTCGGACTCCTGGAGTTGAGATCTTCGAGTTGGGCGGCTGAGGTTTATGGGATTTGAAGGCTACGAATTTAGGGTTTCAGGGTTAGGGCTCGTGCTGATAACGTGTTGTAGAGGAACTGAATTTGGGAGGAATTTGCTGTGTATTCTCATTGATAATAGGGGTCTCTTTATATAGAGGATTACAATGCATAGAATCTCAATCATACAAGGAAAGTAATTCTATATTGATTAGGATTCTAGATCCTTCTAATTAAATCCTATTACCACTAGGTCAAGTAACCTAGAGTTTGGGCTAAACACAAATTAGGTTTTCCTTGAACAGGTATTTCTTTTTTCATTTATTCTTATATCACCAATTTATAATACTCCCTAAATTTCACTCAAAAAAAAAAATACTCCCACTAAATTTATGTTTGGGTATTAAAATATATTGGTAGCTAGGAAATTGGACAAGCATCTTTGTATTTCTTTTTTCATTTATTCTTATAGTACCAATTTTATTAATGTTCCCATTGAATTAAGGTCTAGATATTGAACTTTATTGGTGGTTAGGAATTATTGAATATGCTTCCCCTAGTCCAAGCACTCGCTAGATGATCTGTTGTGGTCAGGGCAGAGTATTGCAATTAGATATCCTGAGCAACATTTGTGGGCTATAGGTACTGTCACTACTGTGACTTGTTGAATTCAATGATCACATGCTCATGCCCAAAGTTTGAGAGATGGAGAGAGTGCAAGTGCCTCTTTGAGTGTTAACCTTTCAACTTGCTTAAGAGAAAAAATATTTGGTTGTAACTGGACTAATCACAATATGACCATCTTAGTAGTTTGCTGTTGTCTTTTAACCATTCTTGTTGAGAACTCACACATTTATAATTCACAAAATCAAGTTAAGAAAGCAAATCTTAACTGCCTTTTGCACTTCTCTTAAATTATAAACAGGAGAGCAATAAAGTCAGATTCCACTACAACCTACCCATAACCTTTGACCCAAACTATGTGAAGACCATCGAAATTCGGAACCATCTTGTAGTTATGCTACAAGCCTGAATAATCAATACCCACTATTGTGGAGATTAAAATGACTCTTCTTAATTTTCACACATAATAGAAGAAAAAATGACTAACAAATATCGAAAATCATGGAAATATCGATAGTTAAAAAAAAAAATTCAAAGGAAATATCGAGAAAATATTGAATATCGATGGAAATTTTACCAAAATTTTGGATAAAAGTTGTATGATCAGCTAAAAATATATTAAAAATAACATATCAGGTAGATATTAAAATTAATATCGATGCTTGTAAAAAACGGAAATTTCGAGGAAATCTTGGATATTTTAGACCCTGGTCCAGATACTATCCCTGAAGTGCCTAAATATCTAGAGCCCAGAGGTACAAATGTAATTTTCATACGACAATTTAACTCAACATTTTCTAAGATGTAAAAAATAGAAACAGATAGATCCACAATTTAATTTTAACATATAGTAAATTGAATTGAAATAATAATATCTAAAATGAGATCATGGATTACAAAAAAAAAAAAAAAGAACAGGAAAAAAAAGAAAAAAAAATAGACGATGATGTCAGAGTGTACCCTAATGGGATCCAAATTACAATCAATAGGGGTCAAACCTCAAATTTAACAGCTAAAAAGAAGGGAGCAGAGCAGAGCAGAGCCCAATAGGAAACACAAAGTACGAAACAAGAAGATAGCAGCATCCAAATCACAACCTCTTGATCATTAGTCAGATCAGATCCCCCAAATTCTATCCCCAAATGATTTCCCGCCAAAAATGTAATCGAAATCCCCCAAATAGGCCCGTATAGGCTTCTAAATCATCGCCGGCAACCGCAGTGTGTTCTTTGTTCTTCAGCTGCGGCCATGGAATCCAGCTCCACCCACTTTACAGATATAAGAAGGTGAATTAAGAATACCCACTAAGTTAAATTAATAGTTAAGTTGTTCACTTTTCACATATCGTTCATATTCGTTTTCAATCAATTATCAATCTTTGTTAGTTTTGGTTAAGCATTTTGTGTCTCCAAATGATGTGTTTTTGCTGTTCTGTTTTCTGGGTTTTGTTCCTTCTGTAATACTATGCTGCTATGCCATGGTGTTTGGTTGCTGAGAAAATGGAGGAAAAGTACGACAGATTGATATGGAAGTTATGTTTTAGATTCATTGTCTTCCTAACAAGTGTTGTTGGTTGTTAAGTTTGCTTTACATGAGTTGTAAATGTTGTTTCGGATTGTTAATTAGACGGTTGGTATGGTTGAACCGTTGAAGTGACTTCATGTCATTTTTATGTTGTGTGGACACAGCTCAGATACTGATTCTAAGATTGAAGAATGCGTTAACAATGCATACCCTCTAAGAATGTTGATGCCTACGATGAACATTGGTAGCACAGATGATGAAGGAGAGTCAATTCTTGAACCGTATGTGGGGTTAGCCTTTGATTCAGCAGATGGTGCGCGTGAATTCTATACTCTTTATGCAGCAAGAACGGGATTTAAAGTTCGAATTGGTCAGTTGTATCGGTCAAGAACTGATGGTACAGTATCTGCTCGGAGATTTGTTTGCTCCAAGGAGGGATTTCAGACTAGTACACGGACGGGCTGTGCAGCACTGATAAGGGTGCAAAGACGCGATTCTGGGAAGTGGGTTATAGACCTTTTCCTGAAGAATCACAATCATGATCTTGGACCTACAGAGGGAAACCATTCTCTAATTTTGCAGCAGAAGATTCTAACAGCTAAACCTGTTGAAGTATTCCATAGGCCAAAAAATAAGTTGATTGAGGAAGTTGAGGATGGACGACCTTGCCCATCTGGCGTTATTACTGCCAAGCGTTCTAAACCGAATGGGGATGAAATGCAGTGTGAAGTTCAACCATCTGCAGGTCTAGGGTTCAATTCAGCCAACGAAGCATACCAATTTTATCATGCATATGCAGAAAACGCAGGATTTAGGATCCGGATTGGTCAATTGTTTCGTTCAAAGCTTGATGGATCAATTACTTCCCGACGTTTTGTATGCTCAAGGGAAGGTTTTCAGCACCCATCAAGAGTTGGATGTGGAGCTTTTATGAGGATTAAGAGACAAGAATCTGGAAGGTGGGTAGTGGATCGTCTTGAAAAACATCATAACCATGAGCTTGAGTCTCAACATGAGGTTCAAAAGAAAAATCTTTCTGCTTCAAAAAAGTTCATAGAGGAGGAGAACGGCGGGCTGGATGATGAAGATATTGTTGACATAAACAATGGGAATCTTGTCAAAAGACGTCGAGAAAACCACATTGGAAGTGATTGGTACACTGTGCTTTTTGACTATTTTCAAACTAAACAGGCTGAAGATACAGGATTCTTTTATGCAGTGGAAGTTGATAATGGTAGTTGCATGAGTATTTTCTGGGCTGATGGGAGGTCTAGATTTTCATGCTCTCAGTTTGGTGATGCCATAATTTTTGACACCTCATATCGTAAAGGTATATATCTGGTTCCATTTGCCACTTTCATTGGAATCAACCACAACAGGCAACCGGTGCTTCTTGGCTGTGCCCTAATTGCTGATGAATCTGAAATGTCTTTTACTTGGTTGTTTCAAACATGGCTTAGGGCAATGTCAGGGCGTCGTCCTGTGTCAATAATAGCTGATCAAGATAATGCTATCCAGGAAGCCATCATTCAAGTGTTTCCAGGAACCCATCATCGTTTCTCCATGTGGCAGATAAAGGCAAAAGAATGTGAGCATCTGAGTTCGGTGCACAGTTCTTTTCATTTTGAATACGGAAAATGTATCAATCAGTCTCAAACATCTGATGAATTTGATACGGCATGGAATTCTCTCCTCTGCAGGTATGGGTTGAAGGATAATACTTGGCTGAAAGCCATGTACGAAAAGCGCCAATGTTGGGTCCCGCTATTCTTAAGAGCTACATTCTTTGCTGGCATCCCCTTGAATGGAAATATAGAATCATTCTTTGGTACACGTGTGAATGCCCAAACACCACTTACAGAGTTTGTTCCACGATATGAAAAAGGTCTTGAACGGCGTCGTGAAGAAGAACTGAAAGAGAACTTTAACTGTTCCATCTTGAATGCATACTTGCAAACAAAAGAATCAGTAGAAGAACAATGCAGAAGGCTGTATACACTGAACATCTTCAGGATATTTCAGAAAGAACTTCTACAATCCTATAGTTATCTAGGATTTAAGATTGATGAAGAAGTGGATATTGTAAGGTATTTAGTCCGCAAATGTGGGAATGGTGATGATGACAAATCCACAGTCACCATTAGAGTATCCAATCACAATGTGGGGTGTAGCTGTCAAATGTTTGAATTCGAAGGTGTACTCTGTCGGCATGTGTTGAGAGTTTTCCAGATATTGGAAATAAAGGAAGTTCCATCTCGCTATATCTTACGCCGCTGGAGGAAAAATGCTGAATATGGTCTGCCTCTTATTCCGAATCAGGTGGCAGACCTCAAGAAGTTAATGCCTCGATGGTATGGAGTTTGAGGGAAGAAGCCTGGAAATATATAGAGGCTGGGGCAACATCTCTTGAGAAGCACAGACTTGCCTATGAAATTTTGCATGAAGGCAGATTAAGACTTGGTTGCCCCCCAAGATAAGTGTCTAAAAAAAAGGTCAGTCAGTCCTATTGACAAATTTTGCAAGGCTTCTTTGATACCTTTTTTTTTTTTTTCAGTTGGTCTCCGTTGTGTAATCCAAGATTGTTGAGCCCTTTGATAATCTTACAGTTTTCTGTTGATATCAGAAATATGTAAATATTGTACTATGAAGATTACCATTTTTATTTTATTTTATTTATTTATTTTTGCGAAGTAATCTAATCCTATAACACTCATTGTGACCGGGCTGATACTTTAATTTTGCAATATTACAAAGTTGGATTCTGTATCTTGTTTTGGTGCTTAGTTTTTATTTTGTCCCAAACAAATGATGGCATTGTATGATCTTCTTTATCAACAAGAGAGTGAGGAAAGGAAGGAAAAAAATAGAGGATAGGAGATAGAGAAAGAAAGGAGATGACAATTTGTGGCTTATTGCTACAAGTTTGGCCAATTGAAGATAAAAGACAGACAAAAAGATCTTGCAGTTGTTTCTAAGTGGGAATCAAGAAGCTTGGGAAGATAGGGCATTGAAGAAAGTAATAGTTTACATGAGAATAGAGAAGAGGCTTGCATTTGAGGAGTGAAGATGGTGACAAGTAATGCTCGGGAGGGACAAGTGATATAAATGCAAGGGTAACTGCCAGGTGATACTCTATAACACAACTCCAGACATAAGTGCGTACTTCTATATTGATTTGATAAAACTCTGATACTATTTTGCTTCTCTTTATTTGGTTTCATATCTGTGCTTAATTAGGATTGTACTGGATGTGCTTTATTTGGAATTGCGAATACTGATCAAAACTTTGAGATTTCCTTACATAGTAACTATCAAAAAACAAAAGAAGAAAGATTATGTGTGCCGAGATGCATATGAGTACCTTGCACGCTAGTGTGAATTTATGATAAAATGGGTCTCAGAATCTCCTTTTCTCTTTATCTGTTATCTTTCTCTTATGCTTGTTTGAACCGATTCTTTATATTCAGTTTAATTCTGGGTTTCATGAACAAAATTTACATAACCCTTCCTTTATGCAACCCTTTATGCAGCTGACTTATGTACCAAGTCTTCTGAGGATTGACATGTCCTGCTTTTCTACCCGAGTTACTTTCTTGGGGTTGTCTACTGTATTGAATGACTTTTGGTCTATTGTACTACTATGGATTTAATAATGGAAAAATGGAAACAAGGCATTATCAAATTCCACATCTTGAACTGTCATCGTATTCTCCGGAGGAATTGATAATGCAAAGCAGCGAAAGAAAAAAGTTATATATGATCTTCCTCAACTTAGAAATCATTTACCTTGGGGCATACTAGACAGACTTTGTTTTGCTTATTTGCATCATCCATACTGACAAGACAATGAGAAACCTGAAATTCAAAGATGTGGGCAGCTTATTTTGGTTTTCTGTAACAGAAGTTCATGCTATTGCGGTTCAGTTTCCTAGAGTTTTACTTGATTCTCTGTTCATGACTATAGACTAGCCAAACAGACTAAACAGTTGAAGCTACCAGTCAAAACCTTAAAATTGTTATCAAACATATGTTGCTTTCTCTTTGTGAATTTGTTTTTATTTAGTAACTAGTACTGCAAAACAGCGGAGGACAAACTTTCGAGTACAGATCTCAGACAAAGCAAGGGGTTTGTACAACTATTGCAACTGCTAAGCAGTTGTAATTCTATATCTGACAAAGAATGTTATATTTTGTTATAGAAGTAAGTCAAGCAACAAAGAATGTTGGCAACTTTGAAGCTTGGGGCCTGGCCGTGTGTTGCCCAAATCGGATCCTCCAAGTTCTGCGCCATTGGAGGAGGTCGGAGAGTCTGGATTTCATGACGGCGCGGGGTGGAGAGGAGCTTAAATCGGATTTGGAATGGGATCATGAAGGGCTGGCCAAGCAACTAATTAATGATGTACCAAAAGCAAAAATTAGGAAAATGAATATAATTGTAAATATTAGTTCATAGTTATATTTAAGAGTTGTAGCAAAAAATAGTTATATTTAAGAGGGTTTGTAGGTGCTGAGCTATTATGTAGTTGAAGGATCTTTTTGTATACGAGTACGTGATTGTAATATGTAATTAATCAATGAAGTACATTTTTTCTTTCTTCGTAGGCATCGGTGCATAGTATTTTCCTTGTTGATTCATATCACAGCTGAAGGCAAATCAATGGAGAAATGAAAAAAATTGTAATGTTGAAACAAAGTAGGTAGGGAACAACAAACAGAAAGAAAATGATGTTTCAGCCAGTTTGTGCTATGCTCCTTGCAACTTCTGTAGTCTACTGATAGTGAGAAATAGTGAGAAATGCAAATGGAGTTTTAGCCTTCTTTAATTCTTTCAAATTTTCTATATTTCCATGGCTATTAGATAATAAACAAACTTAATTAATGTTATTTTTTCTTATTCCTCATGGATCCGCAATACTTTAATCATAAAGTTATCCATACCGAACAACCTCGTAATCAACCAAATTTGAGTGCATGGAACGTTTTAGAACCTTTGAAGTTAAGACCATCATTATGCAGTCTCTTCTCAACCATTTTGATACAAGCACTCAAGATGCTATCTTCATTTTTTTTTTTTTTGGGTGCAATCATGTCTGAGTCGTTGACCTTGGTCATGGGCTATCAACTTCTCCCCTTGTTGGGGATTCTAAGAATTTTTATAACGATGAATTGGGAAGAGAAAGTTAAATAGACTTGGGTTCTTGTTGATTCATATTAGAGCTGAAGGCAAATCATTAGAGAAATGAAAAAATTGTAATGTTAAAAAAAGTAGTTAGGGAACAGTAAATAGAAGGAAAGTGATGATTAAGCCAGTTGGAGCATAGCTCCTTGTAACTTCCGTAGTTTAATAATAGTGAGAAATGCAGAATGGACTTTTAGCCTTTTTTTTTCTTTCAACCTTTTTTTTTTTTTTTTTTTGAAAAGTTTCAACTTTACTATACTTCCATGGATATTAGATAATAAGAAAGTCTTAATTAATGTTTCCTTTGGTTCTTGTATTACTGTGTCAAGTGTAACATATTAGTTGCAAATTTACATGCAACATCATGACCTTTTCTTTTTAGGTGGATCTTTTAGCATTTACAACTTCATATATTAAAACATGGAAATTATTAGAGTTGCTAATTAATTATACATATACTAATATTTAAAATATGATTCTTAGAAATAGCAGCTTTCACGAGGTGCCCTTTGTAAGTTACATTAATTGTCTTAGGCATGGGAGAGAATCCTCTCCTGAGCTCATTCCCCTCCTGAGCTGTCTGAGCTTTTCATTAGATTTCAACATGTGGATATAATAAATCTAACGGTTTACAAACTATTCTAGTTTGTCTTTTTCCATCTGTTCATTCACGCCTGCCTTTGTGCCTCTATCTCTCTCTATCTCTCCTTCCAGTTTTTCTTCTTCTTCACTTAGCACCAAAATAAACAATGACAAATCAAGTGGGTTTCAATGAATTTCATAAGGAAAGAGATTCGATTTTCTGAAAATAAAAAAGAAAAAGAACAAGCAGTGTTTAAAGGACATATCCAGAACTGTGGAAGTTGGATTCCTCACACTGTTAAGTCCCTAAATTTCGACAAGGTTGGCCAATATCTGAAATGCCCCAAATGGCGACTTTGGGTAGTTGAAAGTGTATCCCGTATTGCTTGAAGAGATAAGACTGAAACTTTACAGGGAAGACCATCAATGGAACACCCAGCCCCAATTTACAGGGAAGAACATCAATGGAACACCCAGCCCCAAATCAAACCAATTGCAATTCGAAATTCAGCCCCAAAACAATAAAAGGTGCAAAAACACAAATCTCAAGTTGCTATCCCAGATTATTACATACCCTTTTTTGAAGAATTAAGAACAATATTGATTTGAGATGAGTCAGGTCGACGTCAGGTTCAAAGGAAGTGATTGAATTATAGCATCCCAAACCTGAATTTACTGATTTATTAGTCATTTGGACGGTAAACGACATTTACTGTCACTTTTATTGTCGTTTCAGTACTTTTAGGGGAGCCCTAAAAGATGACTTTTTGTTCGGGTTAGAATTTGAGGAAATTTTCTTCATGAAAATCGTAGAGGACATTAAACCGAGAGCGTGCATATGTGGTGCGTAAAAATCAGAGTTTGTGTGCAAAAGTTATGGTTAAAAATAATAAAGCTACTGTTTAGGATAACTTTCTATATATAGAAAGTTATCATGGTAAGTTTCCATTCGGGAAACCTACCCCTACCCCGACTTTCTCTCTCTTCCTCTCCCTCTCTCCCCCGCGTCGATCTCTCACCTTTTTTCTCTCGATTTCTCGCCGTCCGGCCACCTGGGGACGAGTCACAGGTCATCACCCGCGTGCCTCATCCTCCTCCACACGCTAGAAGCAGTGGGTCACGGCGATTTATTTGGCCGAAAAAGTGGGAATCGACAGCTTGAAGAAAACTGTAGCAGATTGGGGTTTTCATGCAATTCTTCCAATTCCGGCCATCTCCGACGATGAAACCAAGTGCAATAGGAGCTCCTCGAGCCATGGAACATTTCCCGTCAAGTTTCTAGCTCAATTCTCAGTGTGGAGATCGAATCGAAGAATTTTCGATCCTAGGGTTTGAGAAATTTTCTGGGTTTTCTTCACCGGCCAATTTCAAGTGGTTTAAGGTAAAATTGGAACTTATTGTAGTTTAGAAAAGTGTTGGGCTTGTTGAGATGTTGTTGTACATGGAATTTGGTGGCCGGAGGTGAGGTGGCAGCTGGCGCATGGGGCCCACGCGCTGCCACTATTGGTGGCACGTGGAGGCAAGTAGGGTAGGTTTTTAATTCCTGTTTTAGCCCAATTAAATCCTATAAATGTTGTGGAGCTTGTATGTGAAGTTTGGTGGAAATTGAAGGAGTTTTGTATCGATTGTGTAATTCTGAAGTTTGGGATGTCGATCATTGAATTACGAGAATCCGACCGTCGGATTTCTCTCGGTTCTGCCCTAGAACCGTTAAACTAATGAGTTGGTATTAGGGGTGAAGTTGGATTAAATTGGAAAAGAAATTGGAAGTCTGATTTAGGTGGATAAGATATTAGAATCGTATTTAATTGCCGAATCGTTATTCACGAATTATATTTATATTTAATTGGCGACGTGCCGAGCTATTGCTCGACGAACGAACTCATATGCGTGATCGCCTGAATAGTACCGTGAGTGGACTTTTGATTTTAATTGATGCATGCAAATTAATTTCCGCAAATTTTGAGTTTATTGATTTATCAATTTAATTATCAAGCATTTTATTTTGGTTTGGATTATTAATTGATTTTTTGGTTTGAACTTTTGAATTATGATTCATCATGCTCGATTTGAGAATTTTGATTTATGTGATATTTACCTTATTATTATTCTGTGGTAATTTCCAGAAAATTTTATTATAATTAATTATCAATTCTTGAGATTTCAAGAGAGATTTGGAATTGGTTTTGGAATATATGATTATTATTTTGGAAATATGATTTACTTGATTTTTCGACAATTTATTTTACCGAGATGATTTCCGGATTACATATTATATTTAGTATTCAATTTTGAGATATTCTGGAATATTTTTGGAAATGAGGTTTTCTTCCAAAGGAATTTGTGCTCGTACTAATTTCCGGGTTTGGTTTTGAATTTGAGAATATTTTGGCGTGCGGGGCCACGTCACTAGAATATACTTATTGTTTTCTCGTGAGATATTGGGGAAGCTTTATAGATTTACTGGTTTTCGATTGTTTTCCTCACCATACTCTGGTCATTCGATTAGTGTCTCCTCCTCACTTACTTTGTTTTTGTGAGTGGCAGTCAAGGATTCTCCTCCTCACGTGAGTGGTAGTCGAGGTTATTAGTTCTCCTCCTCACACAATCTATGTGTGAGTAGTAGTACGTCGAGGGTAGGTAGAGCCTAAGGGGCTCCTTTACCCGTATGAGGATATCTCTTCCCCATATCCTATTATTACTTGACTAGCGGGGCCTAGTCTGATTTATCTTAACCAGCGGGGCTGGTATGTTTTCACGAGATTTTGAGTTTAAAGAAATATGTTTTATAAACGTTGCATGCATCGAGGTTTTATAAATTTAAATAAGTGGGAAAGTATTCAAGTTTGCTACTTTTAAATCATCTTAATTATTTATTTTTGTCCACTCACACTAACGTGTTTTTCAATACTTTTCCCCTAGGCCCTTCCGTTTCAACTGCCCAGTTTGCAGGCTAGATTAGTTGAGGTCGGACGTACATGGAGCTGAGACATAGTTGTCACTGCTTCCGCATTGTAGGATATATTGATCATTTACCCTTTTTACTTTTTATTATATTATACCTTTTGTTTTAGAATTGCTCTGATAACTGTGGAATTAATGTTATTAAGTTGGGAATTGTGTAATGTGAATTGGAGAATGTTGTGATTTGGGGAGCAGGGTGGCTCCAGGAGAATAAGGATGGATGGTTTAGAAGTGTAAAAGTCTTTCTACAGGTTTTGAGTAGTCCATTTTTAGGGGAAGTTCTGCCAAATTTTTGGTAGAATTTCTTCTAAGGTGGGTCCCGCAGGGCCACCTCGGATTTCAGGGGGCAGGTCCTGTCATGAATGATCCCTTGTTCTTATTAAGAGAATCCAATTGAGATAATAGCACCTACACTAGAGAGTCATTGAATAAAGGGTAAATTCCTCCTATGGTACCTGAGGTATTGCTACTTGGACAGTTTGATACCCGATGTATTAAAGGGGACAGTTTGGTAACTGAAGTTAGACTCTGTTTGACACTTTGGTACTTCTGTTAATTTTTCTATTAAATGTAAGGATAAAATTGACATTTAGAATATATGTATAAAAACATAATAAAAAAAACATGAGTTTGTGGGTTGATTGCCGTTCTTCATAATTTTATAGGTATGAATTAATGCTTATGAGTTATGTTGAAGGTGAAATGTTCGAATTTTATGTTTAAGAAATATAATAATAAGATATTTTTTTGTACTATTCTCTATGAATCCACTGATTTTTCCTCCAAAATTTGGATTTTTCCTCCTCTTCATAAACACAATGCGATGATATTATTTGGTATTATTTTAGGTCTTCATCATTTTTTGGGTCATTTAGGAGAAAATGAAAATGAATTAATTAATGCTTTTGGGTTATGTTAAAGTTGACATAATTGAATTTTATGTTTAAAAAAATTTAGTTGTACGAGACTAGTTTCAATGGAGTAGTCTCATGCCTCATGGGTGTTCACTATATGATTACTATATTTCTTAAACATAAAATTTGAATATTTCACCTTCAACATAACCCATAAGCATTAATTCATACCTATAAAATTATGAAGAAAATCAACCCACAAACTCATGTTTTTTTTATTATGTTTTTATACATATATTCTAAATGTCAATTTTATCCTTACATTTAATAGAAAAATTAACAAAAGTACTAAATTGTCAAACAGAGTCTAACTTCAAGTACCAAACTGTCCCCTTTAATACATCATGTATCAAACTGTCCAAGTAGCAATACCTCAGGTACCATAGGAGGAATTTACCCTTGAATAAAAAACCCTTGAGCCCAACAGGATATGTATGATCCCTTTTGTTCTTTCAACCAATTGCATCTGGGGTTAAGCCATGGATATGTATGCTAGAGAAGAACACTGACAGGAACAGAGAAGAACAAGGAAAGAAGAGAGAAGAGATTGATCTGGAAAGGGTATTATTGTAAAATTAGTAACCAGAGAATATTTGGACCATTGGATGTGATATGAGCCACGTGTCTTCATCTCCCTGAAAGCTTAGGCAGCTCAGGTGAGAACTGAGCTTAGGAGAGGATCCTCTCCCCTTGGGCATTGGCTGCAAAACTCTGTAGGCTTCAAAATTGGTTATAATATTTATTTCATTACGCCTATTTTTCATGTCAAATTCTTCCTTTTGCATTAGTACATCAGCAAAATGGTTTTTCACAAGAATAGACAAGAACCCAAAAGAGCATAAATCGTTTGAGTTGTCCTTGCGGCTCTAAAAGCACTCCTAAGGATGCCCAAGAAGAAGGAGCAAAAATTCCTTCTATATGTGTTGCCTTAGCTAAATTATATATTATATAAAGAGAAAATCCCAACCCTAAGGGATGTCGCTTTCAATTTATCATGCAATTAAATGTCAACATAACAGTTTACAACGAGTACTATTTCTTTGTCTTCATGAGTAGGTAATAAATAATTCTCATATCAGAGGTACATGTATTAATTTCTAGTATGTAGTTGCCTTACAATTTTAAAACTTCAATTTTCATAACCATTTTTTTTTTTTTGAGATGAATGATGTCAATCTTTATTGGAAATTGGAGAGATTACATGGAACAAAGGTCAGTTGCAATTGCAGCTAATAGAAACTGAGGAGGAAATGAATAAAAACAAAGTTGAGAAAAAGAAGAAGCTTGAGAGGCTAGCAGGTGTGCCACTTTGTTGGCATCTCTTCTAGCATGCACAATAGTCACATTTGGTTGTGACTCCAGTAACATCAACAGGTCATCATACACTTTCCTAGTGTAGATGTGTTAGGCATAGCAGCAGTAGTCAGTTGGCGCTGGACCTTGGTAGAGTCAGTCTCCACTATCACCGGTTGCAAGTCATGTTCCATTATATAATCTAGAGCAGCTTGAAAAGCTAAAAGTTCTGCATGTTCTGGAGATAACAATTGACTGAGAGGACCTCCCCCACCAGCAAGAAATCGTCCATCTGAATCCCGTATCACAAATCCAAATCCACCTTGTCTTGTAGACTCATAGAATGAACCATCAATATTAACTTTGAGAGTTCCAATTGAAGGAGGCTTCCATTTCTCAACCCTCAGACATCTAGTTGCTTCAATCCTTAACTTTGAATTATGAAAGTGGTAATCATGTAGTCGAGACATTGACCTGATCAATACATCACAAGCAGGCGTGCGTTTAGCTTCCCAAACTCGACAGTTTCTTTCTTTCCAGGCGTGCGTTCAATTTTCATAACCTTAACTAGCTTTCTTGTAAAGTAGATTATTTTCTAATGATTTTAAGCCTTTTTAGTTATTTTAAAATTAATCTTTAGTGTATGTTCATGAATATATCCAAATTATTGATGTGAACCTTCCAAAAAGAATAATTTCCCTTTGTATTTAAAATTGTATTTGGCACAAAAAATGTACCATGTACACAATATGCTTCTTTCCTAATTTATGCAAAAACATAATTTGAATGCACTTGCTCAACAGATCCTGAGGAAGACCGAAAACACTAGAGCTGTATGATAACTGCCCATTGTTTCTTCTAAAATACTATTTCTAGAAACTCATCCATTTCACCTATAAAAATACAAGGCTGGCCCTGAAGGTTGCCGCCTCAGGCAGCCGCCTCAGGCCACCTGACTCCTGCGGGCCTCTGTAAGTTTTGTTAATATTTTTTTATATATAAATATAGATTTAATAATCGGTTATATATTTTTCTTCGCGCTACTTGCTTGATGGCCTGTTGTAGTTCAGTTGGTGGGGAACATGGTGGCCTGCATTTAAGAGCCACCCCACCCAGGTTCCATTTTTGAGTTTGTTCAATTCACTTTGCTTTATTTATTTATTTTTTGGTTTACTTTACAACTCTTTTATTTTATTTTTTTGGTTTCTTTTGGAATAATCACGTTTAATTCCTTTTCTTTATTGCTAACGTATATGAGTTTAATTTATTTTGCCCCTTATAATTTAAGAAAATAATATATATATGTAACAAAATACTTTATGAAAATCAAATTTTATTATTGAATAAAACAAATTTGGTTGATCGAACACTATTCATGATGCCACATTTTAATTATTCGCCTCAGACCTTTACAATGTCAGGACCGGTCCTGTAAAACATAACCTAACAACTCTATATTGGCATAAAAGTAGCCATCATCTCCTTTTGATCAAATTTTGGTTTTCTAGAGAGGCAGAATGGTGAAGGATTCTGACGATTCGCAGGCCAAAGATGAAGATGCTAGCTTGATGTATGATTCTTTCATCGAATCAATGATTTACCAGACTGGTATACACCCTCACAAAAAATCATTTTTGTACTCAATTTATTTAAAATTTTGGTGTACCAATACTTTCTTCATTTATTTTCCTAGCCTTCTGAACTGTTGGCTAGGTTTTACTTTTCCTAGCTTTAATTATTTAATTTATATTGTATGTGCTTACCAACTGCAGAAGATCGATGTTTTCTCTCGACTTGACTCTCGGACTTGATTTACCTTCTTCCCAGGATGATCAGAACAACGAGCATCCTCAATTTCCTGAGCTCTTCAATGCACCGGCTGCATATTCTTTATAGCCCTGAAGGAAGATGCCCATTTGTGAAAATTTCTAGAGCAATGCACAAGATCAATAAGATGAAGCGGATCAACAATTTACCAAAAACAAATACACGAGAAATGAGATCATTGTTTTGAAGTGGTAGCTATAGACATGTTTGAAGTTGTACGATGCTCACTTGATTGGTTGTGTATAAGCTTTAATTTTAGATCATAATTAATCAAATAAATGCAATTTTCCTTCAGTAGCATAGTAAATATATGGTATTTCCAATTATGGTGACTCTCTCATCACCTTTAATTTTCTACGTCTTTCAGAATAGAGCAAATGGGAAGGAGAATTTTTTCAAGCGACTGTCTGTCCACGTGGACTTACCACTTGGTCTAATAGCCTAATAACAAATAGACGCCTGGCTAAATTGAAAAATTGTTTAACACTGTCCCGCTGCTCTAGTAAGTGTTTCTTGTGGAAAATCCCTGAGACAAAATGATGCTTATAAACTGGGACAAAACCATACATGGTTAGCCAAAGGTGACCAGATCCACTAGTAAGTGGATTGTGTCCATTTAACTGACGGAGAAGAGTTTAGGTCAACGTCGAAGACCTTATCCAAGCATCCTCTTCTCTTCAAAATAGTAGTAGGCTAGTAGCTGTAAAGAAAAAATTTTCAATCAGAAATTCTCCTCCTTTTGATTTGATTTCAGATCATAAGCCACCATAATCGTCGTCCTAGTCCTTCATCTCCATTCATTCACAATCCACTCTCTTCGTTCTTCCAACTGGCTGGTGAAGGACACTTCTTTCTTCTTCTTTTTTTCTTTCTAAGAAATGTATATGGTTTCCTGTTTTTTTTTCTGGCTTTTATCTTTATGTGGGTGTATCTAAATCTTGGTCTATTTGCTCTGTGGCTTGATGGGTTGCTTTCTTCTGATTTAAGATTCGATCTGTGTTCTTAGTTGGTGAGCTTCTCTAGGTTGATTTTTGATGGGTCTATGTTTGTTTCCAGGGAAAATGAAAAGGGTAATCTTGTGTTTGCGTAATGAGGAAACTAGGGAAAACTAAAAGGGTCTTTTTTTGGGTGAATTGAAAATCTAAATTTGGATAAGGTCTGCAAGAAAAAGCGCTCATTTTTTTTTATCCCAACCAGTTCACCGGAAAATAAACTTCTTTACGGGGGTCACGGCCACCGAGCAAGCTGGTCCCAACCAGTCTGAGCTATTCTGGTTCGACCTTTCTGAGCCTGCCACATGAATTAGTGTCTCCGTTGCTTCTCTTTCCATGTTCGTGGAGTTTGGATTCGAATCGGAAGGGAAGGGGAGGCTTGGATTTGCAAGAGAAAGTTAATTTCTCCGTCAGCAATTAAATAAAAAGATATTGTAAATGGACACTATTTGTGGGTATGGTCAGTTTTGGCTAATTATACGTGGAGCTGCGACGAATCAAGCGTCGTAGGCCTCATACCCCTTCCTCGAACTAATAGTGTCTACAACACCATAGTTCATCTCTGGTGAGAGACTGCAAACAGATTCCGTCAGCAAAACTCATAAACTTGGGATCAAACCTAGGCCGATCCAAACAAATATTGGTCTCGAAAGGCCAACCTCCTTCTAACAATGAAATAAAGAAGAAACAGAGGAGAAAACATGAAAGATCTGATGCCATGAAGTAACTACATTAAGGCAACAATATATGGACAAACCGTCAAGGTCTCAAAGGACGTCGTTGTTTTTGCTAGATGATGGAATCATGACCTTGATGGGTCGTTGTAGGTAGCGGCCAAGAAAATTATTGTGCTGTCATTACAGTTCCATATTCATATGTCCCATGAAAACAATATTATCCGTACTGATAATGCTTTAGGAATGTGCATGCTTTCATTACCATATTCATGCGTCTTAATCACTACATTATCCTTAATGATAGTATGCTTCAGCTCAGCAGTAACAGGTTTCTCTTACGCCCAACTTATTGAAGTGCTTAGCCAGGTGACATTGGAAGAGTAGAAGAAGCAAAAATTTGGGGATTGAAAATATAGGTTTGCAACCAATTTTGAGCACTTATAATTATATCAATATTGATTATGTGATCAAGGAGATGTTGCAGCAGAAGGAGCAAAAAGTCATTCTATCTATGTCACCCTAGCTAAATTATATATTATAGAAAGAGAAAATCTAAACCCTAAGGGATGACGGATTCAATTTATCGTGAAATATAATGTCAATATAACAGTTGTACAACGAGTGCTATTTATTTATCTTCACTAGTAGGTAATTATTTATTTTGAGATCAGAGTTACATGTATTAATTTCTACTACGCAATTGCCTTACAATTTAAAAAATTAAATTTCCATAATCTTTACGAGCTTTCTTGTATAAGAGATTCTTTCATTATGATTTTAACCCTTACTAATATATTATGTTAAAATTAATCTTTGGTGTACGTTCATGAACATATCCAAATTACTAATATGAACTTTCCAAAAAGAATAGTTTCCCTTTGTATATTAAAACCTTTGTATTTGGTACAAAAAACATACCACATACATAATATTTATTTCCTAATTTATGCAAACACAGAATATGAATGCATTTGCTCAATAGATTCTGAGGAAGACAGAAAATCCTAAAGCAGTAATATGACTGCCCATTGTTTCTTCTAAACCAGCCTTTCTAGAAACTCATCCACACCCATAAATGCATAACCTAACAACTTCATATAGGCATAAAACTATCCCTCATCATCTCCTTTTGATCAAATTTTGGTTCTGTAGAGAGGCAAAATGGTGAAAGATTCTGATGATTCTCAGGCCAAGGATGAAGATGATGAATATGCTAGTCTGATGCATGATTCTTTCATCGAATCAATGATTTACCAGACTGGGTATATACCCTTATCAACAATCCTTTCCCTACACAATTTATTTAAAATTTTTGTTTACAAATACTTTCTTCATTTAGTTTCCTCTCGAGCTGTTGGTTAAGTTTTACTTTTCCTAGCTTTAATTATTCATTTCATATTATTTGTGCTGACCAACTGCAGAAGATCGATGGACTTAACACTCAAACTTAGTTTACCGTCTATCCAGGATGGTCACAACATCGATCATCCTTAGCACCTGGTTCTTCCAATATTATTCAGGTATTGATCTCTGATCTTTAGCTAGTGAGTTATTTATTTATTTATTTTTCTTATTAAATTAAAGAGGATCAAAAGATTTCACTCCTACTCCCATGGTGACTCGAACCCATGACGTGGATCTTAGGTAGTGAGTGCTCTAACCACTGAGCTAACACATTGATCTCTGATCTTTAGCTAGTGAGTTCATATGATATTTAGTATGTACAATAATTTGTAACTATCTATTTTTATTTGATGAGATAATAAATATTTATGTAGGCACTTTTTATATAAGAATGAGAGATCAATGATCTAATTCCAAGTTGGGCTTGTTTAAGGATCCAAATTATTAGGGTATCAGGATATGTATCATCGACATAGGAGAGGTCGACCAACGATGTTCATTGGTGTACACAAAGCAAAGTAGCAAACTACTGACTTCTTCCTCTTCTCTTTTCCCTTTTATAGCCGGCATCTTCTCCCATGGTGGAGGTTGGTCATGAGATCTCTAGAAGTCGAATGCGGAGATCACGAGATATTGATGATACCAGAGAGGCTCATTCATCGAGTCATCGATTTACCAGAGGTAGATCTCTTTCTAAAATAATCTCTCGCTAACAATCTCGTAAAATATGTGTTGACAGGGTTTTTGATGATTCATTTTTATTGATTACTACTCTTTGTTGAAGTTTGCAGTATAGAACTTTGTTGTCAACGTCTTGAGAGAGATCGAGAGATTGCATAACCGAATACATATCTGCATCCAATATCAATTTTGTATCCATTATTTTTCTTTTCGATTTGATATCAAATTACATTTATTTATTTATTTATATTTTCAATTTTTGTGATGGATCCTATAAGGGGTGGAGATTGGAGTAGTATGTATTGGCTCGGTAGGATTGGAAGATGAGGAAAATGATTGTAAAGCTACCAGAAATGAGGAGGTCCTCGGCCAGTTCAGTCTGCATCCTCCTGATTAGAAGGAGGATACAAAGAATTTTAATAGGGTTCTGTCGCTTATATGCCTCTAGAACACCATAGGAGTGTCTTGATATTTGAAGCGTCGCAATGGGCTATACAAGGTTGTACATACAAAGAGGAACCGAAATGGTGGAGTGGATCATTACAAAAGGGTCGAAGTCAAGGTCCAATCATTTCAGATGCATCATCTAATACAATGGAAGAAACTCAATTCTAGGCCCTGTGCAACGAATCAACAATTTACCAGAGGCAAATATGAACTAAAGGAAAATAATTTAACTATAGATTTTAGGTTAGTTAGTGCTGAGTCTTAAATCTCCTGTTGTTGAAGGCTCATTTTGTTTTATATAAGTATGTGATTGTAGTCTGATAACTAATTAATGAAGTTAAGTTTTCTTTCTGCTATTGGTCGCACAACACTTTCCCTATCTCTGTTCACTATGCCAAAATGTGCTTCAGACGACACACATCAGACGACATAATTTTTTTTGTGTTGTCTGAATATAGACTAAAACCATACTAATTCAATTTGAAAAAATGGTGAGCATTCAGACGACACATTTGTGTAGTTGTAAAAGATGATGATTTCATATCTCAAATGTGGAGGGATATCCAAAATTTGATCAGGTACTTTTCCCTCTCAAATAGCCGAACTCTAGTTGACAAGAACATTTAGACAACATTTAAATGTGGTCTGAGTGTGGAGCTTGTTTTAAAATTTTTGAAGTTATTTTGACTTGTGCTTTTTTACATAGAGATAGACCTCAACACCTAATTAAAGTCATTTTCTCTTGTCCTTCAACTCTTTCAGCTCAACCTAGTTAGTGTTAAGATTGCGGCTCAATATCTAATTCCTTGTCTGTTTTGGATTCTTTACTTCTGAAGTCTTTGGGTAAGCTATTCTAGTGTATCTAGGATTTATGGAGTTTTTCCTTGGAAGTAAAGGTTTAGGATTACCTTCTATGATTCTGAATCCTATTATAAGTCTGACTAATTGTGAGCCTATAAATAGGACCTTAGAGGCATAGCTTTAGGTGTGGATCAATTGAGAGTTCTGATAATTTCAGAGATTTTAGAGAGTTGCAAGCTTTGAGAGATCGGGTGTATTTGGGAATTCTCTATTGAGAATTTGGGTTGTGAGGAGAGAGGTTATTTGAGTGGAAGAACCAAAACGTTCTTCAAAAGTTTGTAATCTTCTTCTCGTTTAGTGGATCCACCATCATCATCACCCTGGGACGTAGGTCAACTGTTTGACCGAACCTCGTCAACAATCTTGTGTTTGCTTGCATAGTTTGTGATTATTGTCTTGATTCAGTTTCGGTCTTGGGCTAGGGAATTCGGAAGGTGACCCGAATTTCCTAACAAGTGGTATCAGAGCAAGGTTTCAAGAGCTAGAGGAAAGATGGGGATTGAAGACGTCGAGACAAGAGTTGATATATTTGATGGGCATGATTTTGTTATGTGGAGGTCTCAAATAACTGACTATTTGAATCTGAAGAAATTGTCCAAGCCTTTGCAAGGAGTTAAGCCGGAGGGCATGAAAAAGGTGGATTGGGAGGAGCTTGACACTCAAGCTTTAGGAGCTATTCAACTATCGCTATCAAACAAAGTTCGGCGCGATGTGATTAATGTGAAAACTACTAAGGGGTTAATGGATACTTTGTTTGAGATGTTTGAGAAACCAAGCGCTGTTGAGCAAGTACACTTATTGAGAAAGCTATTTTCAATGAAGATGAGCAAAGGTGGTTCTGTGCGAAAACAACAAGCAGAGGTTTGCGATATTGTCGAACAATTGGCCATGGTAGATATCATAATTGGAGAGCACCTCAAGGCATTGGTACTATTGACCTCCATGCCAGATACTTGGGATGTTACCGTCAACTCTATTTGCAGTTCAGCTGGGAAAAATAAGTTGGTCTACAACGAAGTTCGGGATACCCTTTTGAGTGAGGAATCTAGGAGAAAGAAAAATGAAGAAGAGACATCTACAAATACATCTGCTTTGGTTGTAAGGGGGAGATCTAATGTGAAAGAGGGTTTGAGTCGTGGTAGATCAAAGTCGAGAAATTTTAGAGATCAAGATAGAGACAAAGATAAGGAGTGCTATTACTGTCATGATTTTGGGCATATCAAATATAATTGTCCAAAATTGAAGTCAAAGAGAGTTACTACTGCAATGGTGGCGAGTGAAGATGATGGGAAATTTTATGGAGATGCACTCATGGTCACATCATGTTTAGGAAAGCCACAAGATGAGTGGATTTTGGATACAGGTTGTTCTGAACACATGTGTCCCAATAGGGATTGGTTTTCTTCATACAAGTATGTGAAGGAAGGTCTAGTAAAGTCGGTGGGTGCACATACCTACAAAGTTGCTGGTGTTAGAACAATCCAATTGAAGGTACATGATGGATCGGTGAGGACTTTAGAGAATGTTCGTCATGTTCCTAAGTTGGATAGGAATTTGATATCTCTTGGCACTTTGGATTTGGAAGGCCACAAGATTGTGGGTCATGATGGAAATATGAAGGTTTTGAAGGGAGCACTCGTAGTGATGAACGGTAAGAAGGTAAATGGTCTCTATCGTTTAGAAGGGAGCTTTGTTCAAGGTGGAACAATTGATTCTGTTGAAAGTTTTGTTCAAGGTGGAAAGATTGGCAATCTTGGTTCCTATAGGCATTCGAGGAAGATGAGCAATAGTAAATGTGGAGGAACGAAATTTGCTTCTAAGAAGGTAAAATTTCAAGAGCAACCAACATTGCAGCAGTCCTTAAAGGGAGGCAGACCCATAAGGATCCCAACACAAGTTTATGGTGGAGATATGCTAGCTCATGCATATTCCACAATTAAGGTGTCACCTACTTTGGAGAGTACATTTAGTAAGGACAATGAGAAGCACACTTGGTGTTATGAGAATGATGCGTCAAGAGAAGGTACCATTTATGGTGGAGAATTCGTTCAAGGGGATGTTGCTCGAAGTGAGTTGTGCAAACCATTAATGATCGCTCCTATTAGGTTTGGCAACTTTGATGGAGACTTGGATTGCATGCAAGCGGCTGCACAGTGCATGTTTGAGGCAAAGAGTTGTTGTCCAAGGGTCAAGTTTGAGTGCTTCTCAAACTTGACTAACTCATCTTAATGTTAAGCGCGCCAAGAGGCGCACTGAGGTGTGGTGGTGATCGTGGTTCGTTGAGAAAGACCCAAGGAAGCTTGCGTTCAGTGAAAGTTCAGAGATTTTGAGCCAAGGTGGAAATTGTTAAGATTGCGGCCCAATATCTAATTCCTTGTCTGTTTTGGATTCTTTACTTCTGAAGGCTTTGGGTAAGCTATTCTAGTGTATCTAGGATTTATGGAGTTTTTCCTTGGAAGTAAAGGTTTAGGATTACCTTCTATGATTCTGAATCCTATTATAAGTCTGACTAATTGTGAGCCTATAAATAGGACCTTAGAGGCATAGCTTTAGGTGTGGATCAATTGAGAGTTCTGATAATTTCATAGATTTTAGAGAGTTGCAAGCTTTGAGAGATCGAGTGTATTTGGGAATTCTCTATTGAGAATTTGGGTTGTGAGGAGAGAGGTTATTTGAGTGGAAGAACCAAAACGTTCTTCAAAAGTTTGTAATCTTCTTCTCGTTTAGTGGATCCACCATCATCATCACCCTGGGACGTAGGTCAACTATTTGACCGAACCTCGTCAACAATCTTGTGTTTGCTTGCATAGTTTGTGATTATTGTCTTGATTCAGTTTCGGTCTTGGGCTAGGGAATTCGGATGGTGACCCGAATTTCCTAACAGTTCGAACCCGTGAAAACAAAAAACTCAAACACCAGCCTCTCTCCTTCTCTCTCAACTCTCCCAGATCTCGATTCTCACTCTCTCTTTCATCTTCTCACTCTCTGGATTCTTCTTCTTTGTTTCTCCTTCTTCTTCTCAGTCTCCACTTCATCTTTTGCATATGGATTAATGGAGCTCACCAACAACAAATAGAGCTATTTTCGATTCTGATATTGGTAAGCAATTTAGGGTTTCAATTGTTTTTTAGTTTAGTTTTTCGACTGGGTTCAATTTCGATAGATTTTAGGGTTTTATCTACAGATTTTGGGTTTGCTTATTATCCAAAATTTTGATTTTGGGGTTTGATTTCGATTAGGTTTTTCTTCTATTTGGGGATGGGGTGATTGAAATGGATATAGCTATATTGGGATTTTTTCTTGGGGATTTGTCTTCGATTTAGTGCTGTGTTTTTCCTTCGATTGAAATGGATTTATGTGTTGGGGTTTTGTTTTCCATGTTGTTTGACAAGAACTCTTTCTTCTTTCAATTAAAACTGATTTGGGTTTTGGGGTTTTGAGTTTGGATAATTGTTCTTCTATTTTGTAACATGTTTCTTCTATTTTGTTGGCCTTGATAGGGAAACACAATCAGCAGACTGATATTGGTATGTTTCTTTCACTGATGGTACATTAATCTTAGAGACTAATCCAGGATCTAAATGGGCAAGTTTTGTATTAAAGCAGATATCTGGACCTTAAGTTTACCAGTTTTAGTAGGCATAGATTAGGCTCTGCAGTTGTCCACCTCCTTTAACTTTCACACATGGGAACCAACTTGCAATTGGCAAGGAAACAGGAAGGCATCCCGTACCTGATTTTGGAGCCTATTTGATTTTCTATCTATGAGTTGGACCTTTTTATATTCTTAATTCTTATCCTTTTCTTCCTTTTGTGGTAGTTTCTTTAGTTAGTTCTGATATATATACATATATATTTGATTATTAGATAATGGTTTTTAGTTGAGAAAATTTCGCAAACAGTACACCAAGTAAAGGCCACTATTAATTCTTATACACAAAGTTTCAAACCAAATATTTCGGTACACGAAATCTGAAACTCGACCCACTATCAGTACACGACGTCAATTTTTGACACCAAAATGTCCATTATGCCCTCAATTCTTTTTTTTTTTAATAATTTTTTTTTTTCTGTTATTTTTTTCCTTCGTTTTTATCTCTTTCTTCTTCCTCACCTCCACACTCACTCCCTCGCTTCCAATGCCGCCCTTGCAAGGTGAGCTTCTCCCACCGCTGCCGCTCCGTCTCCACGTGGTTGAGTGGCGTGTCTCGGCCCAGCCCTGGTTTCCGGCCCCGTTTCTTCAGCGCTCTTTTCATCTGGCAGTCGGAATCTGCGAAGTCCGAGTTTGGTTCGGAGCTCCGTTCTTCTTCTTACTAGAACCAAAAACATGTTTCTTGTCGTCATTGTACGAGCTGTGATCCTCTTCCTGCACGCCGGCAATGATGCCGATGTCAAAAATGGAGAAGTTCCGGTTGATGAACTCGAGCGGTCTTGTTTCTGAGTCGGGCTTATCCGACCCGAACAACGACTTGGTTTGCTGGATCAACCCCCAGCTCTCTCTGATCAAACCGGAGGAACCCATTTCAAGAACACCGTCGGAAGTTGGGATGCAGATCAAGGTCTCGATCTCGTGGATTTGGGCCTCTTTGGCTCTCTCGCAGTTGTTGAACTGAAGCTCGTGGGCCCCTCTCAGCCAGATTGAGGTCCCGGACCCGAAGGCCTTGCCTGGAACAGAACCGTCCCCGATGGCGAAAGATCAAGTGAGGGAGTGAGCCCGGAAGAAAGAGATAAAAAAAAAGGAAAAAAAAATAACAGAAAAAAATTATTAAAAAAAAAACTGAGGGCATAATGGACATTTTGGTGTCAAAAATTGATGTCGTGTACTGATAGTGAGTCGAGTTTCAGATTTCGTGTACCGAAATGTTTGGTTTGAAACTTTGTGTATAAGAATTATTAGTGGCCTGTACTTGGTGTACTGTTTGTGAAATTTTCCCTTTTTAGTTTATCACTTTTGTTATATTGCTTTCTTTTAAATTTGGGGAGATAAGAATGCTGGTTGCCAACTAAAGTGAGGCAAGGGGAAGGGAAAGAAAAAAGAAAGAAAAGAGAAACAGGGAGAAGAAGGGAAGAAAGAAAAGAAGAAGAAGAAGAAGGGGAAAGAGAATAGAGAGGAAGGAAGAGAAAAGAAAGAGAAGAGAGGGAGGAGGAGAAAAGCAAGGCAATCAGGGAGAAAGAAAGAAGAAGGAGGGAAAAGAGGGAGCATAGGGAAGAGAAAGAAAATAGGGAAAAGAAAAGGAAGAAGAGAGAGATGAAAAGAGGAAAAAGAAGGAAAATAGAAGGGAGGGGAGCACGACTAGTTAAAAAAGAAAGAAGAACGAGAAGTAGAAAGAGGGAGATAGACAGGGAATGAGAAGAGAGAATTGGAGAGTTTGGGGCTTTCCTCAAAGGCTGTGATTGGGTATTTCTAGATTGGAGGAGAGTAAAGCTATGGAATGGTGTGAGTTTCGATTTGGGTGTTAGAAGAAGAAGAAGGGAGATGAACGAAGGAGAATGGGAGTTTGAGTTTGCTGCTCTTGAAACTGAACTGTGGGAAGGCAAAGGGAGGAAGATTTCAGAAGTGAAGGGTTTCCATTCGGCCTGTTCAGTATCTATGGTTGTTTTCCAATTGTGAGTGACTCTTCTGATTTCAATCTTTCTTCAATTTCTATTTCTCTATTGTTCTTGCTTGGATTGCTTGGATTTTAATCTTGGTCTTGTGAAGTGGTTTGTGTCGTCCATCACTTTTCAGAGTCAAGTAAAGTATTGTGATGCTTGAGTAAATGAGTAGGGTGTGGGTTTGGTGTGCTTGTGGTGGCCTAATGATTATCAGTTGTTTTGAGCTGTGTGACCTCTATACTTATTTGTTTTGTTTTCTCTTTTATCGTTTTGGGAATTTGGGAGGCTGTTGTTGTTTAGTTGATCTTTTTCTTATTATAGGTTGTTCTAGCCTTTTCAATGACAGAATGATAATAGACCTTTTGTTTATGTATTTTGATTTCTACCTTGTGTTTTAGAGATGGTTAGACTTTCAATTTGTTTAAATGTCAGTTCTCCAATTGTGAGTGACTTCTTTACTTTACGATTTTACTTGATTTCTATATTGCTCTTTTGGTCTCTGCTTTGAATTGAAATCATGGTCTTGAGAAACTATAATCTGTCAAGTATTGGTTCTCTCAGTAGTTCATTTGTGATGATTGATCATATGAACAGCGATGTGGTCTCTTAGTATTTCATTTGTGGCAATCGACTATATGAACGGTGATGTGGTTTCTTTGCTTGTGGAGGTTTGATTTTTAATCGGATAGTTTTTTTTTTGGTCGTATAATCGGATAGTTTTAATTTCTAGTTTGTATTTCTTTATTTGGTTGCCTATTTGTTTACATGAGAAACTTGTTTTCCTCTTTGGTATCATGGTTTGTCTTTCAGTTAAATCTCTAAAGTTTGGTTGGGGTTGGTAAACTGTGAGTTTTGGGAGGCAAGTGTGTTTGAAGGAGGATTTTTTTTTTTGGGGGGGGGGGGGGGGTTTAGTGTAGGGTAAAGTTTCTGAAATTTGCAGGTCTCTAGAAGTATAGAGCTTTATGGATTGTTCTTAGTTGGTTCTGTTTTGTTTCTGCGTAGGATTGATGCAAAGGACTTCTCTGCTTTGATATTTTCCTTTCATTATATCAATTTCCCCACTGATATTACTTTGAAAATTGAGAGTCTGGTATTGATTCAGGTTCTATCATGACAATACCTAAAGGCAGGGTCTAGCCATCTCTAGTTCCTGACAGGTGGAGGCTCACTGAAATTCTTGTAACTGGGTTGCCCTGGGTAGTTGCTTGTCACTAATGACTCTCATATTCTTCTAGGTAGCCTCTGAATTGACTTCTTTCCTGTAAGTGGCAGTGGTCTCCCTTCTGTTATCATATTACGAAGAACTTATAAACTCTTAAGTTTCCATTGTTGCTAACATAATGTAGGATGTCATTTCAAATTTTAGTCATTCTAACACATAACCATGGTCGTTTTTTCTCTTCCTTTTAAGTTAGCAAAACTTTTAGTTCAGATCATCCTCTGATGTAATAATAAAGGAAACAATGAATAGCAATTTGTTAGTCAATCTCTTGATTTATAATAGAGACTTCTCTATCTTGTTTTTTTTTATCTTCGTATTCAACAACTAACCCTGTAAAAAATGAAAAACCCTAGTGAGAGCAAAAACTCTCGACTTCTAAGCGGCGCCGGCACCAGGCGTCACCAATGGGATTCCCCAGCACCTTCCCACCAGAGGTCGCTCCAGCGGTCGGCCACGGCAGAGGCCGCTATCCCGCCTATCGGTTTCGAGCCATTTTCAAGCCTTAATCAATCTGTTCTCCGATGCGGGGATGTTCTGCTGCAGTGGTTGAAGATGATGATTGGGCTGGGCGACTTCTGGCCACTACCTAAGCGTGGGCGTCTCCGGCAACGTCCTCGTTTTCTGGTGAGTTTGTTCTGGATCGGGTGGATCTTGGCCTCAGTTTCGGGACTGCTGGCATTGCTCACAGCTATGGGGATGGGCGGCGTTAGTCTCCAACTGCTGGGGCTGGCGAAGGTGTTTCAGGGAGGTAGTGGATCTCTGAGTTGGAGGTCGGGAAGATTGAAGACAGCGCAGTGCGGGAGGCTGCCGCGATGGGTGTCTAGATCTTTCTGGGCTACCTGGCTTTCGGACTATCTTCAGGCCCATCTCACCGATTTGGTAGGCTAGCTCTATCCATGGGTGTGGATTTGGGACCCATGGGACCTTTTACTGGGTCTTTTGCTGAACTGTGCCATTTTCATTCCTCTGGGTGTGCTGTTATTGCTCGCAGGTAGACTGTTCATTTCAAAATTCTACAAGAAGTCTCAGTATAATTACATTGTGAGTACCACAATTGAGTGCCTTGGCGAGCAGTGTTCTTTATGCTGGGATGAGTCTAGTATTGATTGGTCTGCCGATCCTTTACATGCCCAGATTGCGGATTCTAATGGTTGGATCTACAAATCTCAAGGTCGTGACAATAGTTTTGTTGTTGGTAATTATCTTGAGGAGGCTGGAGATTTACCTTCAGTTTATGCTAGGTTCTCTAGGAAAGTTTTAGAGCATTGTTTTATTGTACAAGGACAATTGGTTGGTCTAGTACACTTTCTGGTTTGTCCTACCTTAGCTCTGGGGTCAAGCAATTTCTGGCCTTTGTATGCTCCCTATTGGAATGCCCTCATGAGTGATTTCAATCGCTAATTCAATGAATCTTCCTTCTTTCAAAAAAAATATGATAAAGACTTCTCTTCTTGCAGAATGCATTTTCTGTAGTAAGTTTCAATCAACATAACTATAAGATGGCAGTTCCGCCTGATTATACTGCATAGGAAGAGAGAGTTGTCTTCTTGTGATATCCGTAATTTTTTTTAATGAGTGCTTGTTACCTAGACTAGTAACTTGGTATCGTTCCACTGATGTGCTTATTGTTTTCTTTTTCTTCTTTATTGTATTATCTTTGTTCTATTGTGCTTGCTATTGTGTGGACTGAAACAAGACTTCTTTTTTTTTTCTTTTTCTTTAAAGTTTGCTCTTATAATTGCTTGACGTGGCTAGAGTTTAGAAAGACACCAAACTAGTTTACCTTTTGGCTATTCAAACGTTCTTCTTATCTGAACTTTTAAAGGGAGGGTGCTGGAGCTTTTAGGAGTGGGTGGAGAACTTGCTTTGGACAGGAAATTAGGTTGGAGAAGAGAATAAACGACAAGAATTGAGTTTGGTTTGGGTATTGACGAAACTATGGGGAGATCAATATTTTTGGTTTCTCAACGGATTTTGAAGGTTAATTTCCTTCTTTCTTCATTTTGTTTTGACTCTTGAAAGAGGAGCTGGAACCTTGTTATTTGTAGTGTGATTTTGTTGGCTTTCTTTTGTTGTTCAGCCATCAATTTTTCATGCACACAAGGTGTTTGACAAAATGATTCTAAATTGCTTTATTCTGGTTACCACGTAGTCTTGGAGTATTTTTATTCATTACTTTTGGTTGTTTATCTTACTAAGTCATGAATAACTATTCAATTAAAGAGTTCTAAGGTTGGGTACTTTTGTGTGTTTTGAAGGACCTATTTTGTGGTTAGATGACCTATTTTGTACTAGGTGAAAGTCTTACCAAAAGAAGCTACCAACTATATGTTGATTTTGTTAAACAGAGAGTGTAATCATACTCTGAAACTTCTGAATGTGTGTTGGATTATATATATGTGTGGGTGTTTAAACTTGTATATTGTATATATGCAGAGAATGCAAGCATGCTGATATCACTGTAGGAAAAATTTAGAAAGTAAAGTTCCAGATATTGCAAAATCTGGATTTACATCGGCATGGTTGCCGCCATCAACTCATTCCTTTGCCCCGGAAGGTTGGTGCATGAAATTCATCAAGTTGATTTTTATTCTTTCTACATATAGATGACTAGATCATTGTGTCCACTTTGCTTTCCTTATATTATAGGTTACCTCCTTCAGAACATATATTCCCTCAATTCTAAATATGGATCTGAGAGCCAATTAAGAGGTTTACTAAAAAAATTTGGGTTACCTCCCTCAGAACATATATTCCATCGAATTGGGTTTATTTATTTACAGCTTACTCTGTTTTGTGTTTCCGAATATTCAATTAGTTATGCAGCTAAATATGTGAAGGAGCAAAACCAATTTTTTCCGCTGGGGAGTATTGGGATTCTTGCAACTACAATGGTCATGGTTTGGACTACAACCAAGGTATAATATATTGATGTTTATTGAGCACCAATTCAACAAATCAGATCAACGAACCACAGTCACTTCACTTATTCTATATGAATAAAGTTATATAGGCGTGATGAAGCTCTAGTCTGAATAACTAAAATACCTCAAGGTTGATAGTATTAGTTAATATAGAAAGGCTAGCTTGAATTTAGTAGTAATGACGCTACTTTGGCTCTCTCTCTCTCTCTCTCTCTCTCTCTCTCTCTCTCTCTCTCTCTCTCTCTCTCTCTCTCTCTCTCTCTCTCTCTCTCTCTCTCTCTCTCTCTCTCACACACACACACACACACAACTGCATTTGACTTCACAACCAAGCGAGTTCTTCAGGTATCATCCATTTTCAATCAAACTGAGATGTTCAACTCCCAGCTGACTGCTACACCCACATATGCACACATAAAATCTTTCTCTTGAGTAGATAGCTGCATTTTTTCTTGTTTTGACCATTGGATATGAGTCCTGGCCATTATAATCATTAGTATCCAGTTTCCAAACATTTTTGTTATGAACCTGTTTATTTCTATATAAGAAACTAAAATAGGCAACTCTTACATCAAAAATATATTCTCGTCTAAGCACATGAGTGCCCAAGTATGCTTGGTCATGTTATATTAGTTCATTTCTACAGGACTGGCATCTTAATTGAGATTTCCTATTAACATGTTATGTTTGTTTCTCCCCTATTTTGGTGATAATCATGGATGGTTCTATGTAGGAAGCTGTCAAGGGACAATTATGGAGCTTACGTGATCCCCAGGGGAAGCCACCAGGTGTAATGCAGTAGTACAACTAGCTAGTTCCTATATTTAACTTGTGTCTAGTAGAAATTCTTCCTTCATTAAGTATTTGGACTTGTCTGCAGATTCAGATTAGTAGATATGGGCCATTTTGAACTAATGCTCATGATTAGGTTTGTGTACATGAGACAATTGTGGATTGGTGAAAATTGCAATGAATGATTTTGGATGTGTATTTTATAGTTTTATGAATGGACAATTTTAATGTTTAGATGAATGCATACCAATTGTAACAGGGGACTACTAATATGTGTTATCTCAAATTGCAAGCTACAACAAAGCACACCAAAATGTGTAGTTGCAGCTAAACAAAAACAACACAAAAAACAATTAGAAGTCTATTGTCTTTTTGGCATTGGGACGACAGAAAATTATAGTCTAAAAGGCAAAACAACAATGTAAGTTAGACGAAAGTGTTGGCTAAAGCGTATAATAGCAACAAATAAGTGTGGTTGGAATTACTCACAGACAATATAAAAGACCTAATAAAAGACCTTTCACACAACACTTAAATGTCATACAAACCTACCCTAGAACGACACTTAATTGTCCTCTGATGCTATTTAAGACCACATATAATTGTCGTTTAAAGTAAATTAGCACAACCTTTAATTGTTGTTGTATGAGAGACAAGGTTCTAAAAAACGGTCTAGGCGGCGCCTAGACGCTAGGCGCTGGGTCACCGATCTGATTTTGAGGTAGGCGATTGGTCTAGGCGTTTGACATCTCGGCGGCCGCTCAGGCGCTAGTCCTGGGCGCTGGATTTTCTAGGCGGAGGCTGACCTCGACAACGATCTGAAGAAAACTACTTTGCTTCTGGATTTTTCTTCGCCTGACTTCTGATCTCTCCCAATGCTAGGCACTTGATTTTTATTTGTCTCTCTCTTAGAATATCAACAAAGTTCTCGGATTCTAGGGATAGCGATGGTTCCAGGATCGGCAAACAACAGATTAACTCGATGAGAGAGAGAGAGAGAAGCAAAGTGAACAATATAAATAAAGAAGAAAAGAACAGTAGCAGTACTGGTTTTTGTGTTGTGTGCGAGGCGTGGTGGCATCGATTTCTTCAATCAAACCTATTAATTTTTCTAGTGAAATCAAGTAGCTACAGTACTATTGATGATGGATAAGTAACAAACTCGCAGTACGTGGAGCCGTGGAGATAATGTTAGTTTCAAATAGAAAAGAAATATAATATGTTATATTTTGAGACATAATATAAAAGGAAAATAAGTATTTTAAGGAAATTAAAAGAAGTATTTATTAATTATATGTCATAAAAATAATTAAAATAATTAAATAAATTGAAACCGCCTAGGCCCCTAGGCGCTAGTCTCCGGGTCACCGCCCGACTAGCGCCTAGCGTTTTTTAGAACCTTGATGAGAGAAGACACTACATACGAGTCTTCATATTTCTTATTTAAGGGCATTCATACCACACAAATAAGTCTTGCAAATATGCTTCACACAATAGTATTTAAAAAATACTGTGGTTGTTTTGTTTATCAGACAATACAAAACTGTTGTTTGAATGCTTTTAAAGATACAGATCACAATGTTCCCAAAATACAAAACTCATCAGACAACACAAGACTTTTATTTTTTTATGTCGTCTGAAAAATCAGACGACATAACACTTCTGTTGTCTGATGCCCCCAAGAGACGACACCGTACTAGACTACACATTTTTGTTCGTTCAGACGACAGAACTGTTCTGTCATCTGAAGGCCTTTTTAGCATAGTGGTTTGCCACTAGTTTTTCAAGTATCATTCAACTCTTTACTTTCGCCAAGAATAGAAGACGAACTTGATATTGAGTCTCATGTAGGCTTTACCTACATATATAGACAGCCGTATTTGTAGTGAGTATTATATCTCTCCTGCTTTAGTTACTATTATTTATGCCAAGTATATTTGAAGTTTTGGCATTTATCATTTGGATAATTATCCTAGTCAGACCAAGTAGAGGATCTCTCAAGATCTTAGTGCATCCCTTCCTATTTGATTTAAATCATCAAATATAAGACCAACGTTAAGCTTAATGCCTGCATCTTTGGTACTTAGCTCTTTGTGCCTGATTGGGCATTTTGTTGTATAGAAAATGAATTTATATTTCAGCTGAGGACTGTGTAGGGAAGTCTTAATTTGTTATTGAATGATAAGCTACTTTTTGGTTTTGTGTATTTGTGACGAGACAAGTTTGGCATCTGTTGCGCATTTGCACAAAGCTGAATGAAAAATGTGTTAACAACGGTTGCTTCAACAACTGTCGTGGGTCAATTAAGTTTCCTTTCCTATTATAGTAGTGTGTCGATTATTCCTTCACGAAAGTACAGTAATTATGTTCTTATTGGCAAAGCTTGGTATTTCTTTCTTCATTTATTCTTATAATACCAGTTTATATTAATACTCCCAATAAATTTAGGTATGGGTATTAAAATATAGGGATATTGACCATTTACACAATTTGAACCTAAAAATTGCCCACTTACTCCACTAAGAAGTTTTTAATCCCATTTATCCAATTTAAACATCAATGACAGTTTTGTCCTCACTTTAATTAACATATTACACTCTCAGACTCTCTCTCTCTCTCTCTCTCACACACACACACACACACACACACACACACACACTCAGTTCATTGCAGGAACTTCGCCGAGACCCTCTGGTTGAACTACTCGGCCACCAAGTCCGGTTACATCCTCTGCTACCTCCAAGTCCGATTACTTCCTCTTCTTTTATCTTTCTCCATCGTCCCTCTGCCCCTCAATCTCAGATTGGTGATGTACTGGATCGGTTGCTGTTGCCGTCGACCTCGACTGCATCTCCAATTCCAAGACCACCGCCACACGAAGAAGATGCAAGAAGAAGAGGATCGTCACAATTGCAGCCTCTACAAGTCCTGGAGTTCGGAATCGGGTTTTGTTTCGGGTCAGGGCTGGCACCGAAGTTGTCTGTCTGAGACCTCAGGCCGGCCACTTTAGTGTCGATCCGGCCAATCCATCAACCTCATCGCCAAAGGTTGTCCTTTCCTACCTCAATTCCCGATTTCCGTCGCTGATCAATTCAACATCTACACTTCCCGATTTCCATTGCCAAGCATCATCGCCTATTTCCGACCTCTCTTGGTTGTCGCCGATCAATTCAACATTTTTTTTTTTTGGTCTGAGGGGTTCTAGCGGAGGTGGAGGTGTTGGGGATCGTGAGGCATAGGAATATAGTGAGATTATTAGGGTTTTGTGAATGGTTATGATGATTAATTAATGATTATAGTGTTCGCTATAGTTGTGACTGTTATGAAAGTGCATAGGTGTTTGATTGTGTTAGATTTTTGATGATTGATACGGGAATTGAAGGAACTTGTTTCAGGGAAGCCGAGGCTAAAGCTGGAGGAGCAGAAGCTGTTGTTCAGGGGCAATAATAATATTAATGGGAGGCAATAATAATATTATTGAGGGGCAATAATGTTTCTATTGGGGGAAATAATGATATTATTATAGGGCAATAATGTTTTTATTGGGGGTAATAATGTTTTTCTTAGGGGGCAATAATATTCTCCCGTGACCTATGAGATCTCCGACAAGTGTTTTGAGGAATTCTGGTGACTGGTGACCGGACTCTCGCGAGCATTGACAGGACTCCGATCAAGTCTTCTTTGACTTATCTCTAAGTGACAATGGAAGGGAGGGCAAAATTGTCTCAATAATATACAAAAAATAATAAAAGAATACTTAATTGGGTATTAGAGCAAAAAATATATAATTTGTTGGGTAAGTGGGAAATCTTATAAGATGCTTGGGTAAGTGGGGTTAATGTAGCTCAATTTGGGCTAAATTGCCATTTTCCCTAAAATATATTGGGAGCTAGGAGTTACTGAATATGCTTATCTTTCATTCTTATAAATTTATAATACCAGTTATATTAATATTCCCATTGAATTAAGGTCTAACTATTCAACTTAGATCCGGCTTCTCTAAAGTGAGGAGTTTGTAAATTTACTTTTGAATTACTGAATATGTTTCAGACTTTCACTAAGTTCAAATACACGCTATAGATGATATGTTGTGGTCAAGGCAGAGTACTGTAATCAGATGTCCTAAGCAACATCCGTGGAATATAGGTACTATCACTACTGTGACTTGTTGCATTTATAGATGATATAGAGTTGGTTACAAGTGACTTGTTGCATTTATAGATGATATAGAGTTGGTTACAATAAGCTGGACAACCGGACAACTCACTGTTTACCCGTGTCTATTCAGATTGCCTATTCAAATATTGATGCAAGTTTGTGGAGGGCAAGCCTCTCTCTCTCTCTCTCTCTCTCTCTCCCCCAATATATATATATATTTCAAAGTCAACGATTTACCAGATGTGAACATCTTTTCGCAGAAATTTGAATTTAATTTAGATTTTAGTTATAGTTGTTGTTGTTGTTGTTGTTAAGGGCAACAGAAGACTAATCCGTTGATAGAAATTATTATGATCCTCACTCGGTCAATCATGAAGGGTACATATACCCCTCATATTACAATGCAAGCTCACAGAGTACTAATAACCAAAGGGAAATCCAAAAAAAATTAAAGTTCGAAAGAGAAAACTACTAGCCAAAAGCAATAAAATAAAATATGAAACCTTACGTCTCCTAACATGAGACACTTCCTTGATCACTTTGACACCTAAGACCTTCCTGGTGTACGTCGCCATCATCAAGCAAGACACATCGCACCCTAGATGATGTAGGGGTTCATCTCCTACCCGGAATGGGAGACGGTCTCCAAAGATGTCAGCCCATCATGCACCCCATGCACACCAACAAACCCTCCATCAAGGGACCCCGACACCATGGACTCAGAGCCGCCACAGGTGGACGCCACCGGTGAACCTTTTGCTTTGTTTCTTTGACCACGAGGCTTACCCTTCTTCTTGTAAACCTTGGGAGCCTAAGTCATCTTCACATTAACCAGACCTTCGGAAGAAAACTTGAGGCCAAGGTTTTCTGACTGCAAGTTGACCAGAACAAGAGCCAAACTGTGTTTGGCACGCTTACCATCCTCATGATCATCCTCTTCCCTGGTACGACGCACCCCCACCACCGGTGCCTGAGCAGAGGTTCCTTCAATTCCGGAAGATGTCACAAGCTTCGGAAGCGATCAGATCTGCACTGATTTCTTCTTCAACAAGTTGGGAATCTTGAAAGCAGAAAGCAGTGAGGAAGAAATAGAAGGCTGGACGTTTGCCCTAAAAACTAGGACTAGAATGATTGGCCCCACCGCCGGCTGTGACCCCTCCTCAGCCATGGTGTTAGTCTCCGATTCTTCCTCCCTAAGGCATCTCTGGTTGCCATGATTCAGCATAGCATAGGAGCAACAGTGCCCTAGGAGCCTTTGAATTGAAGGGTTAGGACGTCAACCGGAGAAACCCTAACCCTACGATAAAGATGCACCAGATCATTGATGGAAAGAACCAGCCTTACTCGAGCTTCTCCCTTGCGTAGCGCCGTACGTCCACCTCCAGGACCTCTTTGATTGTCCCACCAACCAACTGGACAGTAGGTTCCATCAAGATGCTTGGAGGAATACCCTGCAGCTTAACCCAGATCCAAACAAAGTCTAGCTTCACGGCAGAGATGTTCGAGAAGCCATCATAATCATTCAAGAGGATCATAGCTCGCTGAAAACCCCACGACCCACCTTTCTTTACACGAGAGACATCCCTCTCATGAGTGAATGTGAAAAGGAAACGTTCACCCCGTGGTTGGACCTCCACGGTCCCAGACAACCTCCACATCAATCTCACAGCACTTCGGAATGAGTCCATCACCACCGCTCTGCAAGTATTCAGCCTCCCCACCAAATAGAAATTGCTAGCCAAAAACTCCTTCTCTGGAACCCTAAGATTCCCCAACTCCACCGGTTCTTCCACTACAGGAAAATTGATTATGCACGACGCAAGATTTACGGCGTGCGTCAAATGCGTGCCGTGAATGAGTATCATTTACGACGTGTATTCGATGCACATAGTAAATCTTGCAAATTTTTGAAGAAAATTACGGCATGCTTCTAAAGAACGCCGTAAAATCACACTTTTATTAAAATTTACGGCGTTTTCCCGTTCCACGCTGTAATTTCAGCCCACAAAAAATTATCCCATTTATAATTGGCCCGTTACAAAACTCACTTCTCCCTCGTCTCTCTCTCACTCTCCTCACAACGTATATTTATTAACTGAATATATTAACTGAATCAACTCATGAATAGCTAAAAGAAGAAAATTGAAACTTTGCTATAAGTTTGGAACTTTGTATTGAGTTGAAATTGTCATCACATTGGATATAATGTAATGTTAAGCATGGTTAGGAGTTAGGACTTAGAGCTGAGCAATGTTCATTAAGCTTCAAACCCTTTTGAGTTTTCTGGACAATTTAGTGAGTTTTCTGGACAATTTTATATGCTTGGTGGTATTTGGGTTTGAAGCATGATATACTTGGGATACATGGACTCGAAAGTGTTTTGGAATTTGGTATTTGCTTTTGATAGGAAGGCATTGAATATATGGATATAGAGTATATATAGAGTGAATTAGTTTAACTGACATAACTCCTTGGCCTTCTTTTTGTTTCCTCCCACGAGTACCAAAGAGTATGATGATCGCGTGATGGTGCTACTGTATAGTGTATACGCTGTAAAGTGTGAGACACAGGTATGATATATTCCTTAGTTGTAGTATGTCAATGATTGTGTCAACTAGGCAATATCATGATTCCCTAGTTGGTGACTAGCTATTTAATTCATGACAACACAAATTCTCATTGAGACTCTGTTTTCATCTTTTTTATATTTTCCTTTTTTTTTTTTTGGACAAAAAATAGCTCAGTTTTAGTTTGGCTATATGTCAGCGTATTGTATGCTAACAAATACATTGTAGCTCAGTTATAATGGTATGCAGTAAGATGTTCATAACCTTCCAACTGTATTGCCCAAAACATATATATAATGATTCAGGGCAGGCTAGTGCACCCAATGAAATGTAAATGCTTTGTTTTTAGTACAGGTAGTCGTGCTTGTATGCCTTTTTCGTTAGTGAGAAAAATTGCATGGCTAGTTGTCGTGACAAAAATTCACTTTTTTCATTTCATTTTTTATGAGAGAAAAAACAAGCATACTTATTAAGTAATCCAATTGAGTTTCATTTTCATGAGGATCAGATCTTGCTGGCCACTTTTTCACACTTTCAGTAAAGCTAATTTATTAGGAGGATTAGAGGAGTTTTAAACGTTGGTTGATATTATGTAACTATAGATGAGTTTGTTTTTGTGCTATTGTAGAGGTAGAAGTGATTCTAGAATGATATTGTATTGGACAGTCCTACATGTTCACTAGTTAGTTTACTATATTGGTTGCAATCATTCTCAATTGAAATACCTTGTTTTTGGTTCAATGCCAGTTCACATATCATGATGTTATTGAAACATTAAGTTTGCATATCCTTATGTATACCTTTCTTCTTGGCTAGCGCGCCATTGCTCTGTGGACTATAATTTCAAATTAATTGGATCTTTAACGTTTGTAAATATAAAAAGAATCTGGAACATGACCGGCTACATTGAGTGAATGAGATATGCAATCTGGAACAGTATACTTTATAGTGAGGATGCTACCAAAACACTTCTGTTTAATATTGCGGAACCAGACTTCTCTCTTTTCCTAATACCATGTATGTATATTAACCAGTTTCAAATATCTTGAATTACTATGGTGCAGTAACTGAGCTCTCTGAGAGGATCTGTGTGATGGGCATATCCATGAATTTAGTGACTTACTTGGTTGGCAATTTACATTTAACTTCAGCAAAGTCTGCAACCATAGTCACCAATTTCATGGGCACTTTGAATCTCCTTGGCCTTCTTGGTAGTTTCGTTGCAGATGCCAAACTCGGGCGCTACCTGACTGTTCTACTCTCTGCAACCTTAACTGCTCTGGTAAGTTTTTCGGATTACAACTCCAAAGAAACGATCTCTTGTCAATGATCTGGCATGTTACATGTTGCTAAGCTGTGATTCAAGACTGTACTTTCTGACATGATTTCACACAATCAACAAGATACATTTTCATGGTAAGTCCAATAATACCGGTTTTTCTTGCTTCAGGGGATAACTTTGTTAACAATAGCCACATCCGTTCCGAGAATGAGACCCCCTGCGTGTGAAGGCAACCAAGAATGCATTGAGGCCACAGGCAGCCAATTAGCCCTGCTCTATGCTGCCTTATACCTTACAGCACTAGGTGGCGGTGGAGTAAAATCCAACGTCTCAGGTTTTGGCTCTGACCAATTTGATTCCTCAGACCCAAAGGAAGAGAAGTCCATGATCTTTTTCTTCAACAGGTTCTATTTTGGCATCAGCATTGGTTCTCTGTTTGCGGTACTCGTCCTGGTGTATATACAAGACAATATTGGCCGAGGACTCGGTTATGGAATATCAGCAGGGACAGTGGTGATTGCTCTCATCGTGTTACTCTTGGGAACACCATTCTATCGATTCAAAAAGCCTCGAGGCAGCCCTTTGACTATGATGTGGAGGGTGATATTTTTGGCATGGAAGAAGAGGGTTCATACTTATCCTTCTCATCCAAGCCTTTTGAATCAATACCAAGAAGCCAAGCAGATTCCACACACACAGAAACTCAAGTAAGTTTACATATAAAGCCACTGCATTCAGGAAGAGGGTATCTCCTTTATCCATTCACTAATATTCTTCCTATGTTAGGTGTCTCGACAAAGCTGCAATACTAGATGAATATGCTGCTAGTGAAGAAAAAAGAAGCAACCCTTGGATAGTAGCCACAGTGACTCAAGTTGAAGAGGTGAAACTGGTTTTCAAGCTCTTGCCAATCTGGTCAACATGTATTCTCTTTTGGACGGTCTACCCTTCACCATTGAACAAGCGACCTTCATGAACCGGAAAGTCGGTTCCTTTGAAATCCCTTCTGGTTCCTTCTCGGCCTTTCTCTTCATCACCATTCTCCTCTTCACCTCCCTAAATGAGAAACTTTTCGTCCCCCTTGCTCGAAAACTCACCAAGAGTGTCCCCAAGGACTCACAAGCCTTCAGAGAGTGGGAATTGGACTAATCTTTTCAGTGGCTGCTACGATCGCTTCCGCATTAGTAGAGAAACAGAGAAGGGAGATAGGTGTTGACCAAAATACAAAAATACGTGCCTTTTGGCTTGTTCCACAATACCTCCTAGTGGGTGCTGGGGAAGCTTTTGTCTATGTAGGACAACTTGAATTTTTCATCAGAGAGGCACCAGAGAGGATGAAGTCAATGAGCACAGGGCTTTTCTTAAGCACCATTTCAATGGGGTTCTATGTAAGCAGTCTGTTGGCGACCGTGGTGGATAAAGTAACTCATAAAAGCTGGCTGAGAAGTGATCTGAACAATGCAAGGCTAGATAACTTCTATTTGCTGCTTGCAGCTCTAGGAACTTTAAATTTCCTATTTTTCCTTGCCTTTGCGATGAGACACCAGTACAAAGGCCAGCAGCACAATAACACTGATGACAGTAGCAAAGAGCTGAAGAACTCTAATGACATGATAGTAGTTGAGGATATGGAGAAGATAAGAATCGAGGCAAAAGAGGGACCCTAGTAGGTATAGAGACTATTCTGTAATATTGGTCCTCAGCAATTAAAAAGAACAGAAAGCAGAGTGTGTTCCATGCTTTAGACATTTCATTATTTTTTTTGTCTATAATCTGTCCCATGATAAATTAAATACTGTGTGTATTTAGAATGCAATGGAATAATAGATCTTTATTCAACCAAAAATAACTTTACAACACAACAGATGCATGAATTGCTCATTTGCTCTTCTGAAAATCAGGCATTTCACCAAATCAAACCTTCTAATATATGCATATGCAAACAAAAGGCCTATTTAATTGCAAGATTACTCGTTTCAGTGTTCTCCACCTAGTTCAGAACCAGTGCAAAATTTCAGACAAAAGACCAACGATAAAAGTTGATAAACAAGTCAACTGGATCCAGATTTGGTAGCTTATAACAAAATACACTACTAGAGAAATTCGTCTCCTCACTCAGGAGACCCACGTCTAAGAAACCGAGAGCTGACCTCTAGTCAATTACATAGGCTATGAAGAAGAACCATTGGCAGAAGCAGGGAGGTGATTTATAATCAATGGGGGGTGAGGAGCTCGGTGGTCTGCCTCCTTTTGTTTGCGGGCCTTATGCATCTCTTCTGTCTCAACCACAAGTCACAACCAATCTCTTGACCTGTATAGAAAATTTACATGCTCAAATTATCACCTATAGATAGACGAGATGACCTAATCTAGAAATGCTTGCACTCTGAGCTTATATCAAACCTGTTGGATCATTCCCCTAACAGTAGGAGTGTTCCATCGCATGACAGTTCGGTTGCATTTTCGAAGACGTAATGCCTCTAAAGTACGCCTGTGAAGGCTCCTAGTTCCTGGGAACCCCTCACCAGAGTTATATACAGATTAGGGCTCCATGCAATTGGAACATTGGTTTTAAAAGCCTTGAAAGCATTCATGTTCAAACCTACACATCCACAAATGATACGTAAGCAATAGATTTCACATATGTAAACTTATTTGATATATGAGTGCAATAGACATAAGACACCAACAGAAAGAGGATAATCATAAGAAATTGGGATCACATAAAGCATATGCTAAGGCAGCCAAAGCTCTAAAGTCCTTCGGTAAGACATTGCCTACTATTTATGGATCGAACATCTTTTCTTTCCTATAAAATGGAAATATACGTACATTGCATAATATAAGAATGTTGAGCACTAGTAAAACAGAAAGCAAAGACAAACATTAAATTCTTTTTGGCTAGCCATTTCTTTGTGGACTATAATTTCAAATTAATTGATCTTTAACGTTTGTAAATATAAAAAGAATCTGGAACATGACCGGCTACACTGAGTGAATGAGATATGCAATCTGGAACAGTATACTTTATAGTGAGGATGCTACCAAAACACTTCTGTTTAATATTGCTGAACCAGACTTCTCTCTTTTCCTAATACCAAGGTTCTAAAAAACGCTAGGCGCTAGTCGGGCGGTGATCCAGGGACTAGCGCCTAGGGGCCTAGGCGGGAGCCTAGGCGGGGACTAGGCGGTTTTTATTTTTTAATTTTTTTAATTATTTTTATGATATATAATTATATAAATAAATATATTTAAAGTCTAACAATTAATTATAAGTTTAAAATTAGTCAAAATATAGTATAAGATTAAGAATTTAGCAATCACACGTTTGTTATCCTTTCATTGATATTGAGTTTGTTATATCATCAGTGCACTCTTTTGATAGGTGTGTTATATCAGTACACGTTAGTGCAATTTAGCTAAACGTGTATGATTGCTACCCGTCTGCCAAACTGCAAGTACACACAAACATATGCATCTATAATATATTAATATTAGCAAATGAAAAGTCCTTTGCTGGGTTCCAATTTCTCTCCGTCTCCTCTCTTCCTTCGCCCGACTGCACTCTCCCGCTTTCTCCTACACCCAAGCGGCCTCACTGAAATCAAACCAAGAGCAAGGCAGCAAGAGCAATTTGTACATTATTCGAACTAAGAGCAAGGCAGCAACTTACCCGAGCTTGAAGATTTCTGAATCAAACCAAGACTCCAAGAGCAAGACCAGTGAAAACCCAGAAATCCATGACAGAGTGAGAGAAAGATCGATTTTGGCGTCAACTGAAAACCCAGAACAGATCCATTGAAAACATTAAACCCAGACATTCAACTTACCAATTCAAACATTTCAACCCAGAAATTGAACCCAGAAATTCATGAGACAGAGAATCAGTCAGTCAGAGATAGAGGTCGTGCGGCCTTGCCAGAGAGAGGGAGAGAGGCCATGCCGGGGAAAGAGAGAAGAGAGACGGCGGCAGTGAGTTTAGGTTTCGACTTGGATTGTTTGAGGCTTTGAGTTTGATTTTCGCTGTTTTATTAATCGCACAGCGCCTAATCGTACAACGCCCAGCTCCCAGGACGACCCGCCTAGGCCGCCTAGGCTCCGCCTAGCCCGACTAGGCGGCCGATTTTCAGCCCGGCGCCCAGCTTGATCGATTAGGCTAAAATCCGAACGGTGTGGAGGCGCCCAACGCCTAGGCGGCCGCCCAGACCGATTTTTAGAACCCTGCCTAATACCATGATTGTCCTCTTTCTGTTGGTGTCTTATGTTGCAATCAGACTTCTTGTATATGCTCGCTTAAATGTGAGTGTCTCAGAGATTTTAATGATCTGCTCTAGCTTAGGTAGGTAGTTCGGATTTTCTTGCCTGATTTCTTATATAAGTTCTTGTAGACTCTAGCCTTTGACCGTTGATCTAATGCATTCAACTTCTATTTAAAAAAAAAATGATTGAAGGAACAAAATTCACACATCATAATTGGAAAAAGTAGAACTGTTACCGGTTGTACATGCATGGCGTATGTGTTTGAGTAAGTGAAGAACCATCTCTTGGTAAATGAAGAGTTAAAAACATTATCTAAATTAAAAGAATGAACAGCTTTTAAGGTTTATAACCCAAACGAGTAACTAATAAAGGACCTGACCCTGACTTGGCGGATCCGCAATGCTTTGCATAACGAACTCTCCGCTTCAAAAGCCAAAACCGCCACTCCACACACATTCTACCTCTTCTCTCTTCTCTCTCTCTCTCTCTCTCCCACACAACTTTGACGGCGACCATGTCCTCCTCCACAGCCAATGCCAAGGCCGTGCCTGGCCGCTCCGCCTCCGTCTACAGCGAAGTCCAAACCAGCCGCCTCGACGTTCTCCTTCCCCTCCCCTCCGTCCTCAAAGCCCCCTTCTCCGTCGTCGATGGCCCGAAAAGCTCCGACGCCGGAAATCCAGGTCACCACCACTTCATCTCATAAATTACTTAATCAACAATCACGTACTTACTCATATGATTCATGATTCTTTCTCTGAAATATATTACTGTGGTTAATGGTTATTCAACTGTGGAAATATGTGGTTGCAGATGAGATTGCCAAGTTGTTCCCTAACCTATTCGGCCAGCCCTCGGCTTCACTAAACGCCGGTGATGCTTCATCGGCTCTGTCCAAGGATAAGAGTTTGAAGATCGGAGTTGTTCTCTCCGGTGGACAAGCACCCGGTGGACACAATGTGATTTCTGGGATTTTCGGTGAGGGTGATCCTGTGGCTTCTTACGTCAGTTTCAAATATTGGCATTGAAGAGTTTGTATAATATTTTTTTTTTTCAATTATGTGCGTGTTAGATTACTTGCAGCAGCGTACTACTGGAAGCATAATGTATGGATTTAGGGGCGGTCCGGCCGGAGTGATGAAGGGAAAGTATGTCGAATTGTCAACCGAGTATGTGTATCCATACAGAAATCAGGTATCTCTGTTACGATTTTTCAATCAATTTTGTGTTTAGTCTGTTTCTTGTGTGGCAAGAAATGTTTGCTGGCCAAGTGGATTGTTCTTGTATACTTTATTAATTTGTTGAAAAATAAAATTTAGAGATATAATTGTTCTCCGTAGCCAGTTAAGGTAGACTCTCTTGACATGCAGGGCGGCTTTGACATGATTGCTAGCGGCAGAGACAAGATTGAAACTCCAGAACAGGTTTACTTAATTTCACCAGCATATATATCTTTCACATGTTTAGCAAATTCATGAGATTTTTTATTTATTTGATGTCATACCATAGTTATATGGAAACTGAATTTTGAGCATGTGCATTCCAGTTTCAGCAAGCTGCAGATACAGCGAACAAGCTTGATTTAGATGGGCTTGTGGTCATTGGTGGGGATGACTCAAATACTAATGCTTGCCTTCTTGCTGAGAACTTCAGGTATGAAATATGTTTAGGTGACATTAAAAAGTGCTGCTGTCTGTGTGCAATGCCTTAGGTTTCAAGAGATTATGCTCCTATTCTTAAGCTTAAGCAATCATGTAGAAATCAATTTTATCCTTGTATATCAGGGGTAAAAATTTGAAGACACGGGTTATTGGATGTCCAAAAACCATTGATGGTGATCTGAAATGCAAAGAGGTGCCTACAAGTTTTGGATTTGACACAGCATGCAGGGTAATTCCTATGATCTCTTTAGTCATATTTTGATTATTTTCACTGTTTGTAACGAAGTTCTGACACTGGGAATTGTACAACAAAACCAAATTTACGCTTTGTCGAGCATTCTTTAATTTATCTCAATGCCATGCATGTCTTCCACACTTATCCTTGTGGAATGTGTCTTAGCATGGTAGTGATTGCAGTCATGTGCGAAACATTGGCATTGTATCTTGGTGATTCTAATGGGTTCTCATCAGTCCTTCCTCAAATATTTGTAGCCTTATAGGAGTCCACATTTCGTCTTTTTTATTTTTTTATTTCCTCTTTCTCATATTTTTCTTTTTACTCGGAAGGCAGAAGCAGAGTATAGTGTATTCATGTACTTTGAGCGCTTGTTTTCTATGTTTTAAAAGTCTCCAAATATAGCCAATACAGTGTTGATTGATCTATATTCTTTATTAATCTAGCATGAGCAAATATCTGTTCGACATTATGAGAAGAACTGTTCTTTACTTATGAATTTGGATTACTCAGTGATGATCTTCCCTTTCTCTAAACATGCAGCTATATTCAGAAATGATCGGTAATCTAATGACAGATGCTCGTTCAACTGGGAAGTACTACCATTGTAAGTGCTCTGGTTGTAAAACCTAGCTTACAGTCTACATGTATGTTTTGATAGATTAAGGGTGTGTATCAGGAAAAGGTACTTGATAGTCAACATTTAAGTAACCGACTTTTGAGTTCATTGCACGAAATTGCAAGTATGCTTCCTCTTCTCCCAGCCAATCCTGAAAGTTGTGACGTTCAAGTTCTACTTTCATCAGTAAACCATTGCTAATAATTGAGGAAAATGATAACGAAAAGTATCGTTCTTTAATTAAACCATCTATCTGGAGTACCATAGAATCTTGGTTTATAGAAGCATGGACTCTATCAACTACCTGATGTCTGTAACTTAAAGTGCCCCACTGATATGAAGTGAGTCTTTGATTAATGTCTATTCTTGATCGTCCTCCTACTTGTCTATTTGCACAGTTGTAAGGCTTATGGGGCGTGCAGCTTCTCATATCACATTGGAGTGTGCTCTGGAGACTCGCCCAAACATTACGATTATTGGGGAGGAGGTATTTTCTTTTATCCTTTTCTTCCACCAAGGGGACTTCAACACCATACTGGAAGAGCCCTCTAGACACATGTATGTATATATATAATGCATGTATTTACTTCTGTGGCTTGACCATGTTTCTTTTGGCTGCAGGTTGCTGCCAAGAAGCAGACTCTCAAGAATGTCACAGATTACATAACAGATATTGTCTGCAAACGTGCAGAACAGGGTTATAATTATGGTATTGTACTTATACCGGAAGGCCTGATTGATTTCATTCCAGAGGTATGATTTTGAAGAACAGCTATCCAACTTTATCCATTCTCATTATTTTTTTGGGTGCTCTGCATTTCTTAAAGTTTATGTTTTTTGTTTTCTTGCAGGTACAGCAACTAATTGCAGAGCTTAATGAAATCTTAGCTCATGGTGCTGTTGATGAAGCGGGGGAATGGAAAAAGAAACTTCAGCCTCAATCTCATGAGCTTTTTGAGTTTCTACCTCGAGCAATTCAAGAGCAACTATTGCTTGAAAGAGATCCACATGGCAATGTGCAGGTAAATTATATTTTTTCTCATGTAGTTCGACTTTTTGATGGTATTTGTTAACTTACACTATGTTAAACATTCAGGTTGCCAAAATCGAGACAGAAAAAATGCTCCTTCAAATGGTAGACACTGAATTGACCAAACAGAAGCAGGAGGGTAAATATAAGCGGAACTTCTCAGGACAGTGCCATTTCTTTGGGTACCAACATCTTTGTTCATCTGGTTTATTATGACTATGATCATTTATAATAAAAGAGACAATGTGTGTCCTATACTCCTATTGATGCATGTTTAAGTCCTGGTATTAGACATTATATGGTACTTGATTTTCACTTTGCAGTTATGAAGGTAGATGCGGTTTGCCCACGAACTTTGATGCAAACTACTGCTATGCATTGGGTTATGGTGCTGGAGCTCTCCTTCATTCTGGAAAGACAGGGTTGATTTCCTCTGTAAGATGTTATTTTAATACAATTCTTGTACTAAATCCTTATTCATTATTTCTCTTAGTTCATCAAATTTGATTCTTTGTTTGAACTTCCAAGTGTTTTACTAACGTGAGTTTTATATCCAGGTGGGAAATTTGGGTGCTCCAGTTGAACAATGGACAGTTGGTGGAACCGCATTGACTTCTTTAATGGATGTGGAGCGGAGACATGGTAACACCACCACTTACCTCTTCACTTGTTACTTATAGCCAGCCACTCCTCCAAGAACTTGTTATCTTCTTTATTACACTCGTTACAAGAATCTTTACCCCAATATCCATGCGACAGAACGAACCCAACATGCTGAGTGAAAAAACATGATACTAGAGCTCACATAAGATTGTAGAAACATAGTTCAGCTGAATAGCTGATCGCTGATCATTCTTTATTGAGTTATTCCTTACTATTCTTAATTAACCCAGTTATCTCTTTCTAAATTTGGGCAGGGAAGTTCAAGCCTGTAATTAAGAAGGCAATGGTGGAACTCGAAGGTAATATTTGTCCTAACTTTTTAGTATCTTATTGCCATTACAATAAAATGATAAATTGAAGAGCTCTCCTGCTAGAGTGTTGTCTGCAGTAGCACTATAAGTGCTGCAATAGTAAAACGGTGCTGTGCTTGACACCTCTTTCTTTCTTTCATGGTGGAATATCAGGTGCACCATTCAAAAAGTTTGCATCTTTGAGGGACGAGTGGGCTCTTAAGAATCATTATGTTAACCCAGGTATGTTAATTATAAGCTTTATCTCCTTGCCTTGGCCATGGAGGTCTATTTTTCTGACATTGATGGAGGTTGATGGATTCTACCAGTTGTTTTTCTAATGGCCATGTTCACTTTTGATCAGGTCCTGTTCAATTCCTTGGACCAAGATCAACTGCTATCAACAATACTCTGCTGCTGGAACTCGGAGCATAAGCGCAGGAAGTAAAGCATCGACAATTCATGGTCAAGATTATATCCTAATAACAACTAAAGTCAAGATGGAAATTTCGATAGTGCTCATCCGGCAGATTTGGAAGACTCCATTGATATAAACGTGCAATTTTCTTTTTGGCCAGCAATCAAATAATAAGGATCAATATGACTTATAGTTACTGAATAGATTTAGTTTCCTTCTTGCAATGTAGTTTTAGCTGTTTCTGTTGGCTTCTTTATTCCGAAACCTCATTAGTAGGAAGAGTAATAAATTTCTATTCAAGCTGTTGTATGATTTGCAAAGCTTTGATCTTTAGTACAAACTGTGACCATATCGCGACATAAACTCGGAAAAAGTAGCAGACACTCTGAAAATGACAAAATGTTTAAGCTGTGCTGGAGAAATATTTGCGAGCCCAAATTTGGGGGGTTTAGGTTTAAGTTAAATGGTTGACCAAAACTTTGGGTCTAAGAGCATCTCTAACCGTGATACTTAAATCTAAAAGTGAAATATAACTAGTTAGCATTGAGTTATGTTCTAACAGAATACCCCTAAATTTAGGTTTTAGTTAAATTCTCTCCATCTCTAGCTAAATATAGCTGGAGAATTTAGCAAAAGTTAAATTTAACTTTTGTTTAAATATTCTGTTGGAGTAGAATTTTAGCCTAAAATTAACTAAATATTAAATTTATTTTGAAAGAAATAGTCTCTTGGAGATGTTTATTGGTCAAAACATTGAGTTTACGGTTTTACGCTTACTGGTCAAAACTATGCGTTTAAATAGCCGAAGCGCGTAAAAGAGTCACAATGCTGAACAACACTCTGTTAACGCTCCTTGCTAGAGGAGCATCAACAGGAGTAAATCAAAACCCAATTTTACTTCAGCGATGCTTCTGTTCACCACTGTCTTCTTCTTCAAACAATAAGCTCTTCGTCGGAGGTCTGCCTCAGTTTTCAAACAAGTTGAAGGACCTCAACTTTTCTTCAGTAAAGCGTGTTTCTAATGTGACATGGGTTTTGCATCTTGCAGGCTTGTCATGGTCCAGAGCCGGCCCTGGGCATAGGCCCAATAGGCACAGGCCTAAGGCCCCCAGTTTCATGGGCCCCAAAAAAAAATTAGCTCCTTTTATATATCTGTAAAAAAAAATAAAAAAAATTATCTGATACTTATTTGACTGTTTGATCTCCTCTAAACGACTTTTGTTTTTCAGTTCTTGTCACCTTAACAACAACGCATGTCTTGCGCTGAACTGCCGTCTCCAGATCTCTCTCCTTCTCACTTTTCAGACGAAACTTGTCCAGGTAATTCTTTCTTGCTCAAATTTCATGCCTCTTCGACTCTTCCTCTTGTCGAGGAGGAAGAAGGAAACGAGTTCTTCTTGAATTGGCTAGAAACAAAAGGTCGAAGGCTTGTTGTTCTTCATCCATAATTGCCGTCTTATTTTATCTTCTGTATCTAGGATTCTGGGTGATGATAATTTTATGTTAAGACTTAATCGTGTTCTTCAGTTCTTCTTTAATTTTCGTATCTGGGTCACTGAGAAAGGGAGATGAGTTCTTTAATTTGTGTTTGGGTGGGACGGTAGGTCGGTACTCGACTACTCGGTAGGACTATAGGAGAGGAAGAACACAAGCCTCTGGTTCTCCTTTATTCTTTAATCTCAAATTGATTGTTTGCGCTACCGTGCTACTGTGAGACTACAAAACAATGAACTAATTAGCAATCAACTTAACTAGTTCACTATCAATTGAAAATTGTTTTTCTTTGCTGACTATCATTTGAAAGTGGGTTTAATATTAGGATAATGGTCTTGTATAGTTGTATCAATTGAAAATTGTTCGACTATGTTGACCATCATTTGGGTTTAATATTAGGATAATAGTAAAGTATCATTTGTATGTCTGTAAGTTTGAATTGAAAATGGTTTTGTCGGTTTGATACATTGGTAATTGTATTATATGGCAATATGTTTCAATTAAAAATTCTATGTGTTTTATCTTTTGCAGGTTGTTATCATGGCTCCAATTAGTGAGTATCCTTCTGGGGCTAAAAAAGAAAAGAGAAACAAAAAAGAGATGCATTTTAGTCAAGCTTCAAGCTGGGTCTCTACGCAAGTACATGAGAATGAGACTGAGGGAGCCCCAATTTTTTTTTTCGCCTAGAGCCCCCTAAATCCCAGGGCCGGCTCTGTCATGGTCCTTGGACGAGAAGTCCCTAAAAGACGCTTTCTCTTCCTATGGGGAGGTCACTGAAGGTAAAGTCTCTCACTTTATCGAACCAACTTTGGCGGTTTGGTCACTCATTTACTTCTTATTCGTTTTGCCATCTATGTGTTCGACAAAATGCTTGACTGAGCTTACTTGCTGCACAGTAATATTTAATCTCTTATATAATCTAAATCGTGCGTGTTTGTATTGTAGTGACTATAGTGTATGACAAGGACTCAGGCAGGTCTAGAGGCTTTGGATTTGTTAATTTCTCCAAGGACGATGATGCCAAGTCTGCAAAAGATGCTAAGGATGGAAAGGTGAGTGGGACTTGAAGTTTCTTTTCACATACCAAAATTTTCTGTTTGGAAATGTCTTCTGAATGAGGTAGCTTTGCTCGTAGGCGTTGATGGGTCGGCCACTGAGGATTAGTTTTGCTCTCGAAAGACTTCGGGGAGGGACTGTAGTTGTTCCTCGCCTTCCAGCCATTGGAGATGGTGTTAATCGCTCATAGCTGAGATCATATGGTAATGTGTTACCAGTTACCTGTAATAGATTACAGAGAACTATCCTTAGTTGTGAGAACTACAAAATGTGTCATTATTAAGTTTCTTCAAAGGAAGTCATCTTATAGTCTTAGCATCGCTATGAGTTGAGCTTGAATTTGCAATGTTTTATTGTAAACTCAAAGTCAAGTTAACTTAGATCTTTGAAGGGAGAAACGGCTTCCAACTTTTGTGCAAGTTGGAGGAAGATGGATTAGTTCATGAGGAAACTTCTCCTTTTTGGTGTTATATGAACGCCTTCGACTTAGAAAAGTTGGAATTTGGCTTCCATTTCTTTCTTCAATACATCTTGAATTTAATGAGTTTTACCTATCCATAATCCAATCCTATACAACAAAGGCGGCCTTATCATTCACCCACAAGCACAAGCCCCAGTCCTCGGATAAACAAGTATATACTCGTGTCTAGTTTTCTTTTTACAGGAATGACATGTAGCTGGAATGAAATTCGTTTGGTTCAGTGCTTGAAGTTTGCCAATGTCAATTCATCTTACCAAGTTGGCGAGCTAATTCTCACAAAGATTTCAACCTACTCATTCCAATTTTTTCACTGTTAATGATTTATGTCTTGCAGCTAGAGAGCGAAGATCTCAACAAAAACAAGCAAGAACAAAGAAGCTCTATTTGCGGAAACAAGTCTATTGGAGATATCCGCAGTAGGATTAAAGCAGGAACAAGTCTATTTGAGTTCTAGGGCTGAGTATCCCAAAGAAGCTCTATATTTTCTGTTATAGGGGCGGACGTCCGCACTGTCGCTAAAGTGCGGACGTCGACGCTGCAGCAGCGTTCAAGCGGTGATAGCAGCTAGGGCTGCCTTAAAATGCCGGAGCTACCGAAACCGGTAGGAAACAGGCCGAACCGCAGTTGTTGGCGCCGACAAAAGTGGTAGCCGAAGGTCCGGTTCAGTTCGGCAGAACCGTATATACGTAGTCGGCTCAGTAACGGTATGTCGAACTATATATATGGTAGTACCGACCAGCCGCATATATATACTTTTATTATTTTATTTATTTATTTTTAATACTAGGTATGTTTTAGGCCGTTGATTTTAGCATCTATGAATGACAATCGTTGGTTCTTAGTAGAGACCACGGGATAACCTAAGGGGGTCAGTCGAGTTAGGTCATTTGTTCGTGCAGCCTCTCTCTCTCGACCCTCTCTTCCTCTCTCTTCCTCTAAGAACCCAGCCACAATTTCTTGAATCCAGCCCCAATTGTATCAAAACTTTGCCCAATCGAATCCCAAAAACACGATCTAGTGATTTACGCAAGATGAGAACCTCACCAACATAAGTTTCAACCCAGTATCATTTTATTTTTGTAATCCCCAAATCCTTCGACCCAACCCTTGATCAGCTGATTGTTCTCAGAGGCTTATACGGTGTTGAAGTGGTGGTTCAGAGCACAAAAATTCGGTAAAATCTATCTCCTTTTAGTCTTGTACTCTTGTTACTCCTTTTAGTCTAATTTGTATGAAAAAAATGTAATCTGTTGTTGATTTTTTTAATAGATTGTTTGCAAGTGATCGTGGTTATCTAATATATATGTTAATATGTGTTTTGGTAGGAAAGTCCTTTGAAGCTTCAACGTATTGACCATGGATTTCAGTTGAGAGTTTATCAGTTTATGTAGAGGCAGAGAGGTGATCGAGGTCTTTGATTAGGTAACTAAAGTTGTGTGTGCTTCGATGGGTTTTGATTCTTTCATACATGCACTATCTGATTATAACTTTGTGTATAAGTATCTGATTATGACTTTGTGTATAAGAAGTATGTGATTATGGGTGCTAAAATTTTACTTTGCATTCGATCAACTCAGTATGTATGAATTGAACATTGAGTATTGAACTGCTTTGTGAGAGTATGTGTGAATATGTATTCATGTATTGTGAATTTGTGACCCTCTGAAAATAATGGAATTAAGTATGAACTGAACATGATTGCGAATAAGTATTGTGATTTAATAATGGAATGCATCTATTGGTTTTAATTTAAGTAGATGTAGTTATCATCATAGAAAACAGAATAAATGTCTCTTACATAAAACGCATCAAAACTGAACAAATTTTTTGTTTTCATTGTAGACCATGACTTCTACAAGTAGGTCGGGAAGTCATTGTTGTTCATCCCCTTCCATAACTTCTAACATAGGTACTGCAAGTTGTCAATCAATAGGTGTTCCCCCAAATAATAACCAAAACACTATACCACCTCCACAAAACATTACCCCTAACTCAGTTCCTATTCCAACCCCAACTGAAACACCAAATCCAGATCCTCAGTCGGTGGAAGCTACTGCGGGGTTGGGGAAAAGAAGGTGTCAAGATAAGACCACAAAGGGTAGGAAACAGAGTCGAGTGTGGGACTGTTTCACAAGGCCTTTGCTCCCTGATGGCAAGCCTGACCCCGATAATGCACAATGTAATTACTGTAAAGCAATAGTTCCTGCCTCTAGTTCAAAGAATGGAACCAGTTCTTGCTGGTCACATGGAAGAAATTGCAAGGTTAACCCTTTATTTGAGAAACCTATTGAGAAAGGGCAGACTATATTATGTAGGGAACCGAGGCTCCACAATATCACAAATTTCATCAAGGTAGGATAGATGAGAAGCTGTACAAGATGATCATAAGGGATGAACTTCCCTTTAGGCATGTAGAGGGTTTTGGGTTTAAAGAGTTTTTGTATGAAGCTCAGTCACAGTGGATTCAACCAAGTAGGAAGTTAGTGGCCAAGGGAGTGTGGGAATTGTACCAATCTGAGAAGGGAAAGATGATGTCCATCTTTGCTCAGCATGCAAAGAGAGTTAGTGTAACCACTGACACTTGGACATCAATTCAGAACATTAACTACATGGTGGTCACTGCCCATTTCATGGACAGCGACTGGAAGTTGCACAAAAGGATTATAAACTTTTGTTCAATTACTAGTCACAAAGGGGAAGATATAGGGAGGGTTTTGGAGCAATGTTTGAGGGAATGGGATATCAATAGGGTGTTCACTATCACAGTGGACAATGCTAGTGCAAATGACCTAGCCGTTGTATACATGAAAAAAAGGCTGAGGAACATGAACACTTTGAGCTTCGATGGAGACTTTTTGCACCTTCGATGTGCATGTCACATCATCAATTTGATAGTCAAGGACGGAATAAAATAATTAGAGAATGGGATTGATGCAATTTGGCATTGTGTCAAGTTTATTAGGTCAAGTTCAAGCCGATTAGACAAGTTTAGGGAGTTTTCTGTCCTTGAGCACCTGAATAAGAATGCTAATGTTCCCCTAGATGTGATCACTAGGTGGAATAGCACTTATTTAATGCTTGATGCAGCATTAAAATATGAGAAAGTGTTTGGTAGGATGGCTGATGAAGATGCTTAGTTTCAGCATTACTTTGAGGAGAAAGATACCAAAGGTAGGAAGAGGACAGGCCCCCCTGTAGAGGAAGATTGGAGAAATGCTCAAGCATTTGTGCATTTTCTCAAAAATTTTTACGAGGCAACACTCAAATTGAGTGCTTGGAAAACTGTGACTGCAAACTTACAGTTCAAAGAGATGATCGGTCTTCAAACAGAGATTGATAAGAAGGCAAGTGATCCCTCTGATGAGATTTTGCAGAGGGTGGCAGTGGGGATGAAAGCCAAATTCGACAAATATTGGGGCAGCTTTGAAACCATGAATCAAATCATGGTGATTGCAAATGTCCTAGACCCTCGTTGGAAACTTCAATATCAAAAAAAGCATTTGCAAGGGTGGGACTTAGACCTGCCAAGATTGAAATCATTACTAAGGACTTGAAGAACATTCTTTTAAGAATGTATGATGAGTATAGATGCTGTGAGGCAGGTTTAAGCCAATCAAACCAATCAGATGGTGTTGCAGCAATGGAGGGGCTTGAGCTTGATGATTTAGAAGATGGACAAGCTGAGATACTTGCTGATCTCATGCAAGAAAGACTTGAAAATGAACATGAAATGATATCCAACGAGGTTGACAAGTACCTTGCAGATAGATATGTCAATCCTTTAGTAAAAGGCTTTGATGTTTCACAATGGTGGAGGGTCAACGCAGTTACGTATCCTACTCTTTCGAAGCTTGCAAAAGACATTTTTGCAATTCCTTGCTCTACTGTGGCAAGTGAGAATGCAATTAGCATGAGAAAAAGGGTAGTTGATCCCTTTAGGAGTTCACTCACTCCTCAAATGGTTGAGGCACTAGTCTGCACTAGTGATTGGTTGAGAGCTGAGCAGCCTAATTTCTATTCCTAACCAACAACGGAGGAGCTGTCCTTGTATAAGGATCTAGAAGAACTGCAGAAAGGTATACAAGTTCAAATTAATCTTGTATTAGCTTACTTGCATTTTTTTTTTATATTTGCATCAACTTACACTTGGCTGTTTATATTTGTTTTTTGTGTTTTTACTTTGAAGCAATTGTTGCGCTGCATTTGGGAGGTGCAAACTCTTCTACAACAACTGCTGTATGAAGATTTGGATGCTACAAACTATTGGTGCTGAAGCCTGAAGATATAGCTGCTTGTTTTTTGTCAAGTGATTGAAGTCATCAAATCAGTGAATCAGAAGCAGATTTTTGTTTATTTGTACTTCCTATTATGAAGTTATGTAATTTAAGTAGGTTTAGACTTTGAAATTAGAATTGCACATGATTTCTAAACTTGTATTCTTGATTTCTTGTAATGTGGAACTCGAAAAAGGCTAAAATAGAGAAACATCAAGTCTACAACTCACATCTCTATAAGAAGGTGAGAAATAGACTTGATGAAGATATATTGTTAGTGCTGAGTTGAGTAATTGGTATCCATTGAATAACTGCTCAGAAAAAAAGGACCTAACACAGTTTGATTGAGTAACTGGGCTGAAAATTTTCAATATTAGTTTGGCCTATTTATTCACTTCAGTTGGGCTGTAACCGAGCCATAACCGACTGGATTCCCGGTAGCCGAAATGTGAGGTTACCGATTTTGGCGGGACGGTAGTGGTTTGAATTTTTGAATTACCGCCCCATTCGATACGGTAGTCGGCGTAGCCTAAAAAAGTCGATTACCGTACCAGGGCCAGCCCTAATAGCAGCGCGAATTGTGCCAGACGGAGGCCAGAGGCATTCCAGACTGCTTCTGGACAGCGATTGAGGTTGAAGGTTATGGGCAGCGACCTCACCTGCAACTTTAAGGTTCTAGGCAGTGCTACAAACTAGTCGCTAGCGACTCCACCCGACTGCAAATTGGTCCAGGATGCCCCTGGCCTCTGTCTGGCAAGAGACGCTGCGCCGTCGACTCTTGATCCAGTAGAAATCCCGGACGTCCGCACTTTAGCAACAGTGCGGACGTCCTCTTCAGAACGTCTCCGTGTGTGTGTGTGTGTAGCTTTAGACAAGCTCGATCAACTCAAGTATTAGTTTTAGACTAAACAACTTTATCTTTAAAGGAAGACTATACGGACTTCCCTCTCTAATTAGAGCCTTGAAGTCTTAAACTTTTTATGCCTTCATACCAAATCAGCAACTTAGTCTTTCATACTAGTAACTCAAGTATTAGCTTTAAACAAAACAACTTGGTCTTTCAAAAAGATTGTAAGTATATCGACTTTTCCTCTTCGATTATAGTATTAAAATCTAAACTTTTCATGCATCCAGCCATCCATACCAACTCAGCAACTTGGTCTTTCAAAAGACCAAGTATATGGACTTTCCTTTCTCCAATTAAAGCCTAAAGTATAAATTTTTCATGTATTTATACAAACTCGGCAAGTATTGCTATAGTACATATATAATTTCAGTTTTGATATCGTTGTTAATATCTTGAGTTCGATATGCAATCTTTCCCTTTTTATTCTATTTTTGAATTGTGTTTGGTGAATTTAAGGTTTTCCAAATATTTTGTTTAGATAATTTTGTTACGCTTTATAATCTTTAATTATTCTTATAATGGAAAAATTGTTTTAGAGAATCAGAAATTGAGATAAATTCTCTGTGTATTCTCATTGATAATAGAGGCCTCTTTATATAGACGATTACAATGCATAGAATCTCAATCATACAAGGAAAGTAATCGTACATTGACTAGGAATCTAGATCCTTCTAATTGAACCCTATTACTAGTAGGTCAAGTAACCTAGAGTTTGGGCCAACACAAATTAGGGTTTACTTGAACACTCCCCCTTGTGCTGCCCAAACGCAGTGCTTCTCTCGTTGCCTCTTTAAAAACCTACCGAGTAACAAAAACTCAGTGGGACAAAAATAACCTCGGTCGAAGGGGAAAAAGAGCACAACACACCCTTCACGTTTTGAGGTGAACATGTAGACATCTCCCTCTGATGTCTGCGTCTCCCCCTGATGACTACGATCATGGGAGTTCAGATAATTTCCGCAAGCCAATTCTTGCCACATGTTTCTCAAATGTGGATTTGGGCAATGACTTAGTCAACAAGTCTACCACATTATCCTCAGATCGAACAGAATTCACTTTGGTATTTGAGGAGAGTCTGTTGTTGCTGATTATGGTGTTGTCGCTTTTGATGTAGCCTTGCTTCATTTGTTCAAAATGAACAGCATTATCCTAAATGCTCGTAGGCTCATCTTGTGGTAAACTTCAAACCACAATTGTTCGAATATGCGTGATTATGGATCCAATCCATAAACATTCACGAACCACTTCTTGAAGAGCAATAATCTCTGCATGGTTCGAAGATATAGCGACTACGGTATGTTCTGTAGACCTCCAAGATATCACGGTCTTGTCCCATGGTGAACACTTAACCAATTTGGGAGCGACCTTTGTGTGGATCAGAGAGGTACCTAGCATCAGCAAAACCTTCCAAAACACTTATATCGTTTTAGGATGGAGACAGAGAACGCAGGCCAGCGTTGGCGGCGTTTCTGGTATGTGATGGGTCCGAATCCATCTTCTCTCTGTAGGGATAGAACAAGGCCATATCAATCGTACATCTCAAGTACTGAAAGATATCTTTTACACCAATCAAAATGGCGTCCCGTTGGCGCAGAGCTATACCTTAGCTAACAAGTTCACTGCAAACGAGATGTCCGGTCCTGTGCATTGAGCTAAGTACAATAATGTGCCTATTGTACTCAAGTAAGGCACTTCTGCATCTAGCACATCTTCGTCATCATCCTTCAGACGAAGAGGATCCTTTTCAGGATCAAGACTACGGACGATCATGGGGGTGCTTGAAGGTTTGACCTTGTCAAAATGCCTAAGCATCTATCGACACGATGCTCAAGTTCCAAACTAAGCCATAATCGTGTTCTCCCATAATCCTTCATCTCAAAATCGGATTTCAAGTGTTCAGCGATTTTCCTTAACTCTTTAAGGGCTTTTAATGAAGATCATGTCCAACATGAACCGCGATGGAATCCGAAACTTGTTATGGAAACGCGTGGGCATATCCCTTCCCAATCAAGTAGTCATTTTAGCGAGTGTTTCAACCTCTTTGTAAACACGCTCCGTGGTCTAGAGCCACTTGACTTGGGCAAATGAAGTTCACCATGAACCTTCATGTATATTCCGTATCTAGATCCCTATAGAGATATGTAGTGACCACATTTGTAAACTGCATGTTCAGTTATTCGGAAACTACCAAACTGACAGGGTAGTGGAGTGCAATGACATCCATTACGAGAGAATATGTCTCATCGTAGTCGATTTCAGGGCGTTTTATGAGAAGCCTTGCGCCATAAGGCGAGATTACCATATCTTTTTCTCACTACACTTTCTAACAAAGACCCATTAGTCAACAGGTTTTATGTTAGGAGGTGTTGGCATCACTAGCTCGAAAACCTTCCTCTTCGTTAGAAAATTCATCTTAACCTGGATCGCATATTTCCATTTAGGCCAAATTTCTCTACGTTGGCATTCATTCATCAACGGAGCGTGGTTCGATATCATCTGACTTAACAAACTCATGCGCAACTACATCATCAATTATGATGGAGTTTCTATCCCACGTCTCATGTACACTAGTGTAAGTTTCATAAAGCTCTATATTCTTGGGAATAGGTTCTGACGTTTAGGCATCCTCCAACTATAACCCTAACCTGAAAGATTCTCATGAGACGAATTTTGAGTCTTGATGATCAAAGGATTGGAATGTGCCAAAGTGTCCTTCGAATTTACAGGCTTCCCACGCATCCTAGCTGGGGCCATGGCTTGTAACGCCAGAGTGCCACTCTCTTTGGCGTCAGCGCCATGCCTATCTCCGTGTAGGGTGGCGCTACATCCTCTGGTAGGGACGTCTTTCCTTTCAGGCTTGTTTGCAGCATATTTGTGTGATCTTGTCACTTTAACAGGGATCGAGATGAGACATAGTGGGGACAGGCCACAAGAATTCCTGTCGTTTCTGCTGAACATCAGTGTTCTTATCTCCCCCTAACAATGGGAAGACTGTCTCATCAAAGTGACAACCCGCAAATCTAGTGGTAATGAGATCACCTTGCAAGGGCATTAAGTGGCGGACGATTGTTAGAGTCTCAAATCCAACGTCGTTGCCCATTCGTCTGTAAGGACCCATCATAGAGCGTTGTGGAGGCGCAATTGGCACATAAATGGCTCACTCAAATATGCGTAAGTACGATACTTGTACCCAGTCACTAGCTGTAACGTAGAGGTACATTGAGTGGCGGGGGGTCGTAGACGAATTAGCATAACTGCATGCGATATTGCATCACCCCAAACAGATATAAGGAGATTGGTGCGCATTTCCAATGTCCGGACTATCATCGTAGTCATTTTCGTAAGACCATTTGGGTGTGTACATGGTAATATGACATCCAACATCAGTCCCATTGCAATATCCATCGAAAGTCTTTAGATGTAAACTCTCCAGCATAGTCAAATCCAATTGACTGAATAGGATGATCTGGGGAGTGAGCCCGTTGTCATATGATATGTGCTAGGAGTGTAGCATAAGCAGTATTTATAGGTGGACAATGGCACAACACGTGACCAACGTGTTTGTGTGTCAACCAACATCTTGAAATATTTAAGCGTCCGCCAGTTGGTTGAATCAATCCACAGAATCCCCATGGTTTCTATGTAAGAACAGAATGATTATGTTCATTTTCTTTGCATAGGACAGTCTTAGTCCTAATTTCCCTAAGGAACGGGCTTTGTAAAACGAGCGAGAGGCTTTAGAAGCAACCAATGAGTATTTTGGTTAGGCCTGAGCGTCTGAAATGCTATTTGAAGCAAGTTGGTGATTGTAGCATCACCTGGGGCGCCATCACCATGATGGACGCTATCCATGGCGTTATGGATAGGGACTGTGCCAGCCCTAGGCTAGTGGTGGACGAAGGCGGTGCCCTAGGTAGCTGCGTCGGTCACACTTAGTCCAGAAATCAACTTTTGATTCATGCTTCAATTTGCTCGAAAGAAATGATGTCCATGTGAAGTCTTTAGTAGACGGATCATCATATCATGACTAGGATGACCTATGATGTCGTGACAAAGCCAATATGTGTCTAAATCCAAGAGATATTCTCTCGTAACTTTATTGGATTTAATTGCTCGCATAGTGACATAAAGTCCACTAGAGAGACACATAAACTTTTCTAAGATGTGCCTTTATTCGCAATCATTAAAGGTATTGCAAAGGAACTCATTTTTGTTCTCTACATGCGTTTTCGCATGGAATCCGTCGGCTATTCATAGGTGTGATTCTCCCTAGAAGCATAGAGAGTTTCTGTGATAGTAATTAAGGTGTCATTTGGCAAGTGGAACTTAGGCTATTCTATGTCCTTGAATTAATACTAATGGCCCAGCCATCGTAGTCACAAAAGTCATATGCTCAGAATCAAAATGGAGTCATAAAGAACTCGAAATTTTATTCATAAGCCAACGGAGTTACATAATTGTCTCTTTGACTAAACAAAATCTAATCCAAAATGATAGCTAATGCAAAACAATGGTAGTTGTCTAACTTCTTTCAGTAATTCCAAAATAAATGTGATCAGGTGAGTAGAGAGATGTCGGTAGAGCAAGGCTCGCTTAAGTACCACTAATCTCATAACCTTCCTAGACATCACACTTACTTTGAGTGAGCCTACTTTGAAGAAAAGCTAAACCATTGGCATTTACTACAAAAATATATGACAATTGCCTATTACATCTTTTGGAAAGATAAAGACTTAAACAGAATTGGCGATTTATTGATCCCAGCCAGATTTGTAGTCTTCAACCCTTCACTCTAGATCATCTTCTTGATCTTCTTGTTCCATATAGTGAGCTTCTCTTGCTTCTCAATATGCTTTGTAGGTGGTGACAATTTCTTCACGAGCTCTACAAATGTGTGCCAGATGATCAGACACTCCACATCGAGAACATACATCTCTTTGCTCAAACTTCTTTGATTGAGACGCTTTGAAAGCGTCATTTAGATGGCTCTTAGTGTTGGTGGCGCCACCAACATGGCCAGAGGCGTTGCCTCCCTCTCTGTTTCCACGTTTTCCTCTTCGGTTCCGTGTACGCCTATTTTGGCGATTACCTTCCCAAATAGAGCGATTATATAGACCAGAAATTCCAAATGTATTCCTAAGATTAGGGTTTCGCTCTTGGCGCCCTCTCTTTGGGGCTCAACTATAATTGGATTCCGGAATATGCTCTGTTCCCACGGATCTCGAATTATAGTTCTTAACAAGGATGTTGTCATGCTTTTCAGCGACATTCATAGCTCCAATGAGCTCATGAAACATTGTGATTCGTCTTGCAGTAACATCGATTCGATAGTTCTTACCAACCATCAACGCAGAGACGGGGAAAGTAGAGAAAGTCTTCTCAATCAACATCGCTTTTGTGATCTCTTTACCACAGAATTCCATTAAGGATTTAATGCGAAGTGCTTCTGAGTTGTAGTCAAGAATTGACTTGAAATCACAGAAGCGGAGGCTATGCCATCTCACTTCTAGGTCAGGAAGCAGGGAGTCACGGACGTTGCCAAATCTATCCTCAAGTAAGACCCACAGTCTTCTGGGGTCTTCTTCATTTATACACTCGTACTTGAGCGAATCATCCATATGACGAGTCATTAGGATGATGGCTTTCCCCTTTTTTTGCCTCTAAGGCTGCTCTATTTGCTTCCAAAGTTTGAGCTTGCTCAACAGTTAACACATCCTAGCTAGGCTCGAGAATCGTATCCAAGATTCCATCGGCCTTAAGATGCTGGAGGATATCACGAACCCACCTGTGATATTCAGAGCCAGTTGTTCCCAATGGAGCAAAGTCCAATTTGTTCAGGTTACTCATCCTGAAAGAGAACAAGAAATCAGGGTTTGTTTCAGAGCGAAAAAGACTATCACGAAAACAAATAAAATTTCTGAGCGTAGTCGCTTCCAAGAAATTGGGAATTTCCGAGCGTAGTCGCTTCCAAGAAATTTGATTCCAAGAGGGGTTGAATTAGATCGAAATAATGATGTTTGCGGTCGATCATTTTATCTCAACAAACTCTAAGTTTGGAGAACTCTACAAGCTCCAAGCTTGGAGTGAGCACGAACCCCCACAGTTCGGCTTAATTTGGTCTCCCCTATGTTAAAGAAAGGGAGGTTGCAAGTCCTTGAAAATAAAGAGAAATTAAATTTAAAAACTCTAAAAAAATTGGAACGTTTAATAAAAAATACCTCGAAATAGGTTGCCGGAAAATTTGACCAGAAAAAGTGGTTGGAAAAGTGGCCGGAAAGTCGTTCACCAGGAGTGATGATGTGGCACTGACGCTGACGTGGCAGTAGGTCCTGCTGCTGACGTGGCTGTGATAACGTGGCTGTGCGGACGTGTCAATTGGTCCCTGTGGTGATTACGTGGCAGTGGGCCTCTGCCTTGGGCTTCTTTTCCTTTCCCTTTTTTTTCTTCTTTTTCGTTTCCTTCTGCAGGTTTTTCTCCAGGACTTTGAGTTGGCCGGTTCAGCAAGTTTTGCACCGGTTTTTGGACTTTTTATTCCAGTTCCTGAAACGTCAGATCAAGAGGCTTCTGCTACCAAAATTTGGTGGAAGTTGGAGGTCCGGAAGATGATGAACCGGTGGAATATTTACTGTGAGTTGTATGGAGCTTCCGGTGGCAGGTTCTGTGGGTTTCCGGCCCGTTTTTGAGGTGGGGCCACCGGTTCTGGACTCCTGGGATCGATTTCTTCAAGGTGTGAGGTGGAGGCAGAAAAGGCTTCAAGGTTTTTAGCTTCTTGAATCAGGGTTTGGCTATTTGTTTCAGGGTTAAGGCTTCGTGCTGATGACGTGTTTTAGGGAATCAGAAATTGAGAGAAATTCGCTGTGTATTCTCATTGATAATAGGGGCCTCTTTATATAGAGGATTACAATACATAGAATCTCAATCATACAAGGAAAGTAATCGTACATTGAATAGGAATCTAGATCCTCCTAATTTAACCCTATTACCACTAGGTCAAGTAACCTAGAGTTTGGGCCAAACACAAATTAGGGTTTACTTAAACCAAAATCCCATTTTTGTATATACAAGTGCCCATTTATTCATGAATCGACTAAATTTTTTCTCTCTCCCTTTGAGAGAAACCCTACCTCGGCGGCAACCAAAGTGCAAACTTCTCTTCCGGTAGCGGCCTGGCACCTCGGCTGGCCTTGGCCTAGCCGATGTCAAGTGGTTCTGCTGCCGGACAGGGACTGAATGAGCTATTCCGGTTGTCCTTTGATTGGGTTGCTCAAGTTTCTGGCAGGTGATGGTGGTTTTATGTTTTCAGGCGAGAGATTTCTGGGAGGTGGCAGATCTCGTGTTGATGGAGACTTGGATTGACGGTGCGATTCGAATCTGTTGGCGGCGACGATCGAGGACGGTGAAATCGAGATGGATTCGGGGATGCAGCTTATGGCAGTGCTGGTTTCGTTGTGTTTCTTGTGGTGGTGTGTTTCGCTGGGTTTTTCAGGCATGGCTAACTACAACAAATCAACAATGACAATCAATCAACCAAAAATCCAAAACATTCCCAATTATCAACCCATCATCAACAACCTATCAGCAATGACAATTAATCAACCACAAATCCAATACCTGGGATCTGGGATTGAAGCCTTGAAAGAGTCGCACTACGATTGTCGCTGACTCGCAGTGGAGCTATGGAGGTGGCTCGGTGGCGGAGGAGGTGGCTCAGGTATGAGCAGTGGAGGTGGCTCGGCGGACTGCCGGGACTCGCTAATCGAACCTAGAACTTTGAAAGGATGGGAGGCTGAAGCAAAATGGGGCTGAGAATGGGAGAGTCTGAGAGTCAACCTACAGCCCGCAAAGCATCAGTATATATTTTTTATATTTTTTATTGGGCTATACCCATACTTGTTCGATTTTGGCCTAAATTTTCCCTTGGGCTGTAGCCCAAGTAGCCCTTGTCTTGGCTACGTCCCTGTATGGAGCAGCAAAGTTGACAGAAGCTTGGCCGATAGTCAAATCGTCCTTAGGATAATTGGGAATGGCCGAATGGGCTGATTAGATTTTTTTTTTCTTTCAAAAAAATGGTGTTTTACAACACCAAGTCACCAACCAGTTTTAAATTTGGGCTTGTTTAGTTGTCAATCTCAGTTCAAAATATTCGTGGGTCTACTCAAGTGCTTTGTGCAATACTAGGTTCCAAACCTCAAAAAAAAAAAAAAAAAAAAAAAAAAGAGTTGGCAAAATTAGCCCAACCCTCCTATCATTCCTAACTACGTCCCTGGCTCCGTACGATGAAAAAGTAGGTTATAATGAGCAAGAAGCCTAACAGAGAAAAGAGAACCAGATAGAAGAAGGGGTACCTCAGTTTTTATTAGCGATCGGACAGAAAGAGCGGCTGTTCAACATCGGGACAGGTTCTGTGGTAACAACCATTTGATCGTTGTTCTCCATCATCGTTGCATCGCTGTTCTCCGTCATCGTAGTTGTTCGTTTCTGCTTCCGGTTGTATTTTTAATTTTATAAAGGATGGAATGGGCCGATCTCAATGAAATACTTGCTATTGATTTTAGGCCTGTAAACTGTAATGTAGGCCGACCTGATTATATTTCTTTTACCCGAGTGGGCCGGCCTCATAAGCACTCGAGGTATATTCTTTTGTTGCGCAATGATTTAAGAAATTGTTTTTAAAATAATGTATAGATGAATTTTGAGAGTTCATGGAAATTTCGGAGGATTTCTCCAAGCAGGTATATTTGGAGGGAATGGGATATATATATATATATATATATATATTATTTTTTCAAATGAAGAGTTTGAATGGTTATAGAATGAAAATATATATTACAATAACGACTGAACTCTTGAGCAACCCTCAATGACATGTTCATGTTGTTGGTTAATTAAGCAAGTCCTAACCATATTCTCTGCTAGTTTAGGGATACACTCTTTTGGATGACATTTATTGCTACCCGTATAAGGAGATTCAAACCCCTTTACTAAGACTTTCACACCGACATTGGATAAGATAGAGGGTATCACTATTAATGATGATGACAACAAGACCACTCAAGATATTCTTGTTAATATTCCTATTGCTCGAGGATTCACATCTAACTATGTCTAACCCTAGACAATTTGACAAAGATGCAACATACACGAAAACCATACTCACATTTAACTCTTCCTCTTCCTCTTCAGCATCCTTTTGCCTCTTGTTCTCCACTCCATTCAACTCCTCACCCAATCTCTCTTTCCTTTTCAACTTCTTGCCCTCCGCTTTTTCCTCCTCTTCCTTCGATCAATAATTAAAATCCATAAATATGCTTAAAATCCTAAAATATGCAAATAATTTTTAACTAAAAATAAATAAAAATGCAAATTACCTGCTCTATCTCACAGAAAACCCTCTGAGTTTCCTCATTCATTTTCTCACTCAGAGTGAGATTTTCAATGTCAATATCCTCATAAACCTTTTGTGGATATAATAAAACAAAACAAAAAAAAAAATTGTTAAATCCTAAACTTAACAAACTATTGTATAATAGAGAAACCAAATTAGGATGAAAGAACTTCACCGGCGACTGTAGAGGTGTTATGGAATAGGTTTTCGGATAGTAGAGTCTCTACTACGTACGCTAAGAATGTCATTCCTTTAATGGTTGTCCTCTTCCTCTTCCTCTTCAGCAAGCTTTTCATCTTCCACTTCATCTTCAGCAACCTTTTACCTCTTGTTCTCCACTCCTTCCAACTCCTCACCCAATCTCTCTTTCTTATTCAGCTTCTTGCCGTCTGCTTTTTCCTCCTCTTCCTTCGATCAATAATTAAAATCCATAAATATGCAAATGATTTTTCACCAAAAATAAATAAAAATGCAAATTACTTTCTCCATTTCGCGTAAAACCCTCTGAGTTTCCTCATTCATTTCCTCACTCAGAGTGAGATTCTCAATGTCTATCTCCTCAGACACCTCGTGTGGATCTACTAAACCGAAAAAAATTGTTAAACTCTAAATCCTAAATTTAACAAACTACTGGTATAATAGAGAAACCAAATTAGGATGAAAGAACTTCACCGGCGACTATAAAGGTTTTATGGAATAGGTTTTCGGACAGTAGAGTCTCTTCTACACTGAGAACGTCATTCTGATAATGGTTGTCCTCTTCCTCTCCAGCAACCTTTTCCTCTTCCACTTCCTCTTTAGCAGCCTTCTGCTTTTTGCCTCTTGTTCTCCACTCCATCGAATTCCTCACCCAATCCTTTTCCTTTTCAGCTTCTTGCCCTCCGCTTTTTCCTCCTCTTCCTTCGATCAATAATTAAAATCCATAAATATGCAAATAATTTTTCACCAAAAATAAGTAAAAATGCAAATTACCTGCTCCATCTTGCGGAAAGCCCTCCGAGTTTCCTCTTTCATGTCCTCACACAGAGTGGGATTCTTAATGTCGATCTTCTTAGAATCCTAGTGTGGATCTACTAAACCAAAAATGGTTGTCCTCTTCCTCTTCAGCAACCTTTTCTTCTTCCCTTAATGATTTTTATCTTGCACAAAGGAAAAAAGGAAATGACACTGCAGAGGGCAAGAAAAGAAAAGAAAAAGATCGTAGAGTTGGAGGTTCTGAACAAGAAGGAAGCAAACAAAGCAAGCAGAAGACACATGCAAGTATTCGGCCAACAGCCAAAGAAAAGGAATGTGGGAATGAAGTAAAGATAAAGAAATTACACTTGTTAAGTTGGTTGGATAAAGAGGAAAAGATTGTTGCAACTGCTGACCTTCACTCAGAGGATCCAAACGAGAAAGTACATTGTGTTCCTCTTGGTCTTGGTTGTTGGAAAGTTTGGGTGCGTGAAGTCTTTCATGACATACCTTTGTTTCAGCCAACCCAAGAGTTCAGTACACTTGGTGCAGCTAAAGGAAGCATAGTGGCTTGGCCCATCAACTTCATCAAGCTACTTTAATATGCGCTATTTGAGGTAAACTTTTAGACTTTGAGTGCATTATGGTTCAATATAAGGCAAAGATAGTATCATTTTCAGAACATATAACTTATCTCTAAGGGAATAGATGTTCTAGTTTATGGACTGTTATGAAATTAAAATGCAACAGTATGGTCACTCAATGCAGCACTGCGGCGGTGTAAAATCTTTTGAGATGTTTTCATCATCTGGTTGAAACCAATTTATATGTTGATACCAATCTGAAGTTTTAGTTTTCCAGTCATGAATATCTATTATATTTTATATTATACTTGTCTAGGTTTTGAACTTGGATGCTCTCGACACTGGAATATTGCTGGCTAGCATTCTTTGTCTATTTGTATACTTTGTGAAGTGTAAGCTATATGATTGTTCCCTCCTTGCAGGTAAGCAATTGAGCCGAAGGCAAATCAAGAACATCACCGATAAGATGTTTGATAATTTCAAAAACAAGATAGGAAGAGCATATATGAGATTCGAGGATTGGTAAGTTTTAGACCTCTCTTTCGTTATTGCCTCTTATTTCATCTTGAAGGCCTCTTTTGTTATGGCTTGAAGAATAGTTTCTCAACATTGGATTAATTTCAGTTGTTGAATATAATATAATTTTATAAAATGCACATTTTCTTAATTTGTCTACTTTAGTTTTGGGTGCTTGAGTTAATGTACTGTGAAAATGTAAAGAAAAGCTAACATAATAGCTCATTGAAATGGGTAAAATATCCAGGAAAAACAAACAAATTTACGGCATGCATTTGTCCATGTATGGCGTGCATAAATGTTTATTTACGACGTGCAAAATGTAAACTTACGGTGTGCATTTGTTGATTTACGGCGCACACGATGTGAAATTACGGGGCGCGTAAGTGTTGATTACGGCGTGCACTGATGTCGTGAGTTTAACATTTTCTAATTGGCGGGAAGAAATTCATGACATTCTTTTGGGTTCATTTACGACGTGCTTTTTGCGCACCGTAAAATTCAAAAATTGAACCCAATTTCATGACGTTGTGTATAAAGGCGCACTTTTGCACGACTTTGCGCATCGCAAATTGTAATTTACGGCGCACTTTGCACGTCGTGAAAGACAAATTTTCATGTAGTGTTCTCCTTCCTTGAGCGACAATTTGGTCACTAGTCTAGCAGTCATGGATGCAATAGCAGCAGCCATGAAATTGGGACGCCGCACAACTCGAAAAAAAAAAACTCAAAACCCTAACCCTAGCAGAGCAAGAGAGAGGGGGGGAGTAAAAGTCGCGGTATATTAGTATATATTCTTTTGATTTTAGTTATAGTTGAGTGGTTACTTAGTGTCTTAACGCTGACTGCTAAGCTAAAAATCTGTTGTTGAAGGCTCGTTTGGTTGTATGTAAGTTTGTGATTGTAATGTGATACCAATCAATGAATTATAATGTTTCTTTCTTCACTGGCATTGTTCACACAGCATTTTCCTTCTCGGGATTGTAATTTGAAATATTCATCCAAGTCATTTAACGGAAGAGACAAGTATATTAATTATGAATGTGTATATACCACTCAATTGTACATCACAATCTACATTGGGCATATATATGTAGTCAAAATCGGTCTTTTATTAATGCATATGCTGGGTTTCTAATTGGATGTTTCTTCTGTAAACATTTGCTGTATACTTGGAGGTTTTTAAAGTGACATGTTTAGTTCTTTCTGCAGGTCTTCATACATTAATTTAAAACTTGCTGTGTACTTGGATTTTTTTAATTACTATTCTATATACTTTCTAAATTAAACTTGCATTTTATCTCTCTATCGTTTACTTTTCAGTGTACACGTTTTTAAACCTTTGCACATGCACCATGCATATCTTAAACTGTATCTTCTTTATCTTCTTCAAGTTTCAGAATTTGACATTAATAAAATATGGATCAGATTTTTCTGTTCCAAGCTTGTACTTTTTGGTATGTTAGTACATGATGGCTGATGTTGTCATTGTTGCTTGTTGGTTTCGTGCTATACTACTATTGTTTCCTTTTCCATCGTTACAACCTCAAATTTTGAGATGTATGAACCCTCTGTTCACATTCTGTTACTTTGTTATTTTGACTGAAACATACCAGTTGCTCTAGTTTTTCAATATTTTCCCCTTAAACTCTTGTTAATACATGTCGAAATGGAATAATAACAATCACCAGTCAACAGTTTTCTAAAGTAGTTCTTATTGTGTTGTATGTAGTATCTTTTTGCCAGTTTCTATAATCTAAAGAAAATTTCTGGTACTGATTAGTACCATATAACTGTGATATTACCAATTTCAAAATTCTCATTGATCTGGTGCATGTTTTATGTGAATTAAAAGAATCCTTGCTAGTTGAATTTTGATATCACTTTCAAATTGTTGATAGGAATGATTGTAGTAACATGGTTCACTGTAGTAATATGGATTCATTTACCAATAAATTTAGTTCTGGTTGTCTTTCACTTTCTACTTTCTGGTGCTGATTTCTATTTGAATTTTGTTAAATTATTCTGTGCTTGTTATGCTTAGTTGTCCGTATGCTTGTACATGCATACCAAAATGCTCACATGTATTTAATAATAAAAACAGTGGACTTAGCTTTTTTATTTGTTATTTTCAATACAATCTGTCTCTGGTATCATAAGGATCAAAATGGCGGAGAAGCAGATTATTTGATGTGACGTTGTTATGGAGTGGAAACTATGGTACCCTTGCTTAATTCTACAAGTACCAAACATGAATTGTACTTCGATTCATAATGGTGTTAATGAAAGAATATGTTGTCTCTTAGTTCATCTGTTGGATGGAAATAGAAAACAATTGTTAAACCCTGGATGAAGCAGAGGTATAGGAGCTTATAGGGATGAAGAAGAAACATAGCAATTGCTACATTGAAAGAAATATGTAGCAGCTCCTAGGGGTGAAGAAGACTCATAACAACTTCTACATACATGAAAGGAGACGCAAGAAACAAAAGAACTTATTTGAAAAAGATATGATTGCATTCTGCTTATACTTCACTTAGTCTAAACAAAATGCAACCACAGCCTTACAAGTAAGAGATAGTTGTTCCAAGTGATTATTAGCTATTCGTATATTTCTTTCTGTTATTGTTAAAGACATTTTTGTATGTTCAGACGAAAAAAAAAAAAAGAAGAAGCAAACATTTTTGCATGCAGTTTGGTGCTTGACCTTGTGGAGAAGAGCCATAAATTTTCTTCAAGATATGATGAATGCTTATATTCATCAAAATGTTGAATTGGAAAGTGGAAATCAAATCTTACTCAGAAAATAATAGAAGCGACTGTTTCACATTTTGAATAGTATCGATTATAAGAGGAAACTGTGCTTGTTTTGCATGGTAAGACTTTGGGAATTCTTTAGATCTGCTGTTTGGTTGAGTGACCAAGTAGCTAGGTACATTATAAGAAATGTGTTTCCTTGTTGCTAGCAGGTCCGTGAAAAATCCAGATAAATTGCATAAGCATATCCTATCAATAGTGACCAGTTGAAAAATCTCCATTCTTGGACGATTCATTACTTATTTTGGACTTGGTCTATTACTGCAGAAATGGCACATATCATTCTTTGATCAATATGCTTTGCTTGGAGAATCCCTTTTCTGTTTAATCATGTTATGGGGTTTATCTTAAGGAAAGTGATGTTTCAGTCTGTTCATGATAGCACCTTGCAACTTCTGTAAGTTAATAATGGTGAGAAGTGCACAAAGGATTTTTAGCTTTCTTTCAATTGTTCTATGGCTTTTTATCATTTTACAGCATTGTTATGTTTGTCTCTCCATTGTGTCATGTGTAAAGGTTGAATCCTGTGAGATTGATACAAGTAACCGAGTAAGATGTTTGCTAGCTTCTTTTTTTTTTTGTTTCTTCTTTAAACTTAATCTTATTTACATTGTTATCTTGATAAGGACAAGTTTAAATTCTTTCACTTTTCTATTATTGCAGGGTTTTATTGATTAGGTTGGCGGCAGCGTGGATATTAAACACAGCTTTGTTGTCTTGAATGCTGAAAACAGTAGTGATTTACGCTTGGAAATGGAAGTTAATTTGGTCGATTTGGTGTAGATTTATACCTGTTGGGTTAGACTTTACTTTTGATGAGATGTGTATGAGACTTTTGATGCAATGAGTGGAAGAATCTCTATAGGTTATCTACACTACTGTCTACTTGTGCTTATGGGAATTGGCTATCCTTTTTGGGTATAATTCCCAGTTATGAGTCATTTTGAAAGGAGTTCATATTTTCTTGTATCTGTTGTGTTTCCTTCTACTTCATCTCATTTTAACTTGAGCGAAGTTTTATGATACTTTTTACCACCATGTAATTGTGATCTTACCAATCATTTCAAAATCTTCATTGCTCTGGTTTTCGTGTTTTATGCGAATTAACAGGTTTGTATTTTAATCTTTTTGCCAGTTGAACATGTATATACCACCTTCAAATTGTCAAATACAATGATTGTGGAATATAGTTTCACTGTTCAAATATCGAGTACTGAGTTGTTACAATTATGTTTAGTGTGGTTGGTCTTTCACTTAATTTTTTTTGTTCATGGCTTTGAATCTTAAATTGATATATTATAGAACAATTAATTATGTGCTTGCGATGCAAGTTGTTGTATGTTTGTTCATGTATATGGAGATTTGCACCTGTATACTTTCGTTCTCTACAGTAGGAACTAGGTTTGTCCTTCTTAATCGTCCCTAATAAAAATCGACCTTTTATTTTTATGATCCTCTGACATCTAGCTCATATGGAGAGAAGAGAACCAGATCGAAAGAACTGATCATATGAAGAAGATAACTTGCTTTCTGCTTAGACTTCGCTGCGTTTAAACAAAATGCAACCATAGTCTTACAAGTAAGAATCGGTTGTTCTAAGAGACTATTGTTGTCCGTTTATGGGACTGTCCTGATATCATTTTCTGTTCTGTTATGGTTCAAGTATGGTGTTTGAGCAGATTGAATTGGAAAGTGGAAACAAGTCTTACTCCAGCAACTATTTCACATGGTGGACACTGCTGCTAGTCTAGGGAGGTTCTGGAATCAAATATTAGTGGAAAGAGTGCTTGTATTGCATGGTGGAATAGAAAATAGAATTGGTTTGGACTGCATTCCTTTTTGGCTTTGCTATTTGTGTGTGGACCTAGTAGGCGGATTGGAATTGAGTCAATTTTTCTTATTTCTTAGTGGTTAGTGAGTCCTGTTATGGTGGTTAGTGAGTCCTTGACAAATCCAGAAGAATGGTACATGGATAGTGACCACTTGATGATACATATGATATGATAGGCAATGCAAACCTATTCACTTATTTCTTCTGTACCTTAGGCTAGCTTGTGGAGTGAGCATGTTTTCTTTAGTTCTTGACAAGAGAAGACCTTATTAGCTTTCATGGACCTTATTGTTTGAGATTAGCTGTATCAAGTTTCATGAAATTGGTAAGCTTCCAAGCAATACAATTCCAAACCCAAAGGGAGGCTTTGAAGGCCCAAGTAGGAGTCGTCAATGGGCCGGGATAGGCCTTGCTATATTTTTAAATAATTGCAGGCCGGGCCGGGCTGGGCTTTATTAAAAATCAAAGGATCCAAGCCCGTCCATATAAAGCGGGCCTTGCGGGCTTTTTCGGGCCTAGCCGGGCTTGGCCTTGCGGCCTTTATTTATAAATAAATATTTAAGCACACAAGTATTTTTTTTTTTTTTTAATCAAGCTTTAGAAATTCAATGGATAATGATCAAATACAACCAAATATAACAAATCTATATAACTATATTGTACCCAAAAAAATCTATATTTATATATAGATACTAATTTATTGATAAATAAATTTTTAAAGACACTAATTTTTTATAAATCTATATTTATACATTATACACTCCAAAGAGCTACATATAGCAATTCAAAGAAAATGAGAAACCGACCGTTGGATGAGTTTATTACAATAAATTATGAGTGTGGTAAAAAATTTAGCCAATTTCACCATATTTTCGAATCCGATCGGATTGGTCAACCGTAGTCACTTATATGTTTTATTAGTTGACCGATGGCGTGGCAACTGCGAAATGTGCTTATTTTTTCACATCACGTTTGTATATATTCCATCGATGGATGTGCGTGGGCATAAGATAAAAAAAAAAAAAATTAATTACAAACACATTGGACTATACCAATTTTATTCCTAAAGTTATATGACTTATACATTGCATTTAAATTGTTTAGGTTCATTCCAAAAGCAACCATGAAGTGGAAAATGAATTCGGAGAAACCAACCGCTTGATGGAGAGATTGTAATGTTTTTTGGTGGTTGTAGAAAATCCAGCCAATTTGGTTCTCGTTTCGAATTCAATCAACTAGGTCAAACGTAGTTACTCTTATAAACCTAAATATATATCATACACTCCAAAGAGCAACCCCTATCAATTCAAAGAAAATGGAAAAACCAACCGTTGGATGAGTTTATTACAATAAATTATGAGTGTGTTAAAAAATTTAGCCAATTTCACCATATTTTCGAATCCGATCGGATTAGTCAACCGTAGTCACTTATATGTTTTATTGGTTGACCGATGCCGTGACAACTTCGAAACGTGCTTATTTTTTCACATCACGTTTGTATATATTCTATCAATGCATGTGCGTGGACATAAGATAAAAATATGACTTATACATTGCATTTAAATTGTTTAGGTTCATTCTAAAGCAACCATGAAGTAGAAAATGAATTCGGAGAAACCAACCGCTCGATGGAGAGAATATAATGTTTTATGGTGGTTGAAGAAAATCCAGCCAATTTGGTTTTCGAATTCGATCAACTAGGTCAAACGTAGTTACTCTTATAAACCTATATTTATATGTCATACACTCCAAAGAGCAACCGCTATCAATTCAAAGAAAATGAAAAAACCGACCGTTGGATGAGTTTATTACAATAAATTATGAGTGTGGTAAAAAAAATTTAGCCAATTTCACCATATTTTCGAATCCGATCGGACTGGTCAACCGTAATCACTTATATGTTTTATTGGTTGACCGATGGCGTGGCAACCGCAAAACGTGCTTATTTTTTCACATCACGTTTATATATATTCCATCGATGGATGTGCATGGACATAAGATAAAAAAAAAATTAAATTTTAATTACAAACACATTGGTCTATACCAATTTTATTCCTATAGTTGTATGACGTATACATTGCATTTAAATTGTTTAGGTTCATTCTAAAGCAACCATGAAGTAGAAAATGAATTCGGAGAAACCAACCGCTCGATGGAGAGATTGTAATGTTTTATGGTGGTTGTAGAAAATCCAGCCAATTTGGTTATCATTTGGAATTCAATCAACTAGGTCAAACGTAGTTACTCTTATAAACCTATATCTATATATCATACACTCCAAAGAGCAACCCCTATCAATTCAAAGAAAATGGAAAAACCGACCGTTAGATGAGTTTATTACAATAAATTATGAGTGTCGTAAAAAATTTAGCCAATTTCACCATATTTTCGAATCCGATCGGATTGGTCAACCGATATGTAGAATATATATATATGCACATTAGTACATATTTTATATAGAAGTATAAGAACTTCCACACACACATATATATATATAAACACACACACACACATATATCTATATATATATATATATTTATTATGCGGTAATGCATATATATCTTTTCTATATATATACATTTGGAAGCTTCACATATTGCAAAAAAGAATAGCAAGCTCAAGGAGAAGAAGATAGTAACAGAAGGCCCAACTAGCCATTTTTTCTCACTGATTCTACAACCTTCCATATATATGTTTATAAACACACACCGACACATACACACACACACACACACACACACATATATATATATAAACACACACACAAATATATATCTATATGTGTGTGTGTGTGTGTATTTATAAACACACACACACACACATAGATATATATATATATATAACACACACATTTGCTTTCTCTTTCCCTATTTCTTTTACTTTTCAATTTTCTTCTTTATTTTAGTAGTCTTTTCGTAAATTTCATCCCTATATGCATATTTGTTTCATTGCATGCTTATAATTGATTACATTGAGGACAATGCAATATTTAAGTGTGGGGTAATGGATTTATACTTTTGTCTTGAATCATATATATTGAAAAAAAAAAATCGTTGCTTTTATTTATTGAGTCGTAGTCCTTTGTTTTTATTTCTTTGAGTCATAGGATGCCCTTTCAACTGTCTAGGATGATTCTATATCTCTAAAATTATGGCTAAAAGAGGATCACAACATTGAGATGATTTTAAATGGTATTCTTTGGTTAATTGAGATATATGAAAAATGTATGCATGCGTAGTGGATATGAATTTCGTAACCTTGGTACAGAATATGAGCATGTTAAGATGATTTTTGATTCACAAAAGCCCATGTGAGATATTCGAGCCATGTCCCTTTTCTTGGAGTGATAAATGAAAAAAAAAATACTCTTATTTTCTTAGCGATGTTTTGATGATCTCATTATTTTTCATTTGATTGATTGCTTGCCATAGATTAAGTTTGATGGACTAGAGAATGCTAGAATTCACTCTTGTGCTTGTTGAGACTTTTATCAATACATGTCCCTGATTCTGGAAAGGATAGAGGCACCCTAGGAATCACCACCATTGCCAAATAAGCCTGTGTCCCCATTTGTGCTCATCGTGGGACTCCCCTAGATAAACCCCTTTGAGCCTACATCAAGCCTTTTCTTTCATCACCCTTAAAATCTTTAACCTGAACCTTAGTATAGTTACAACCTTACCCTTTGTTCTAAAAACTTAGTGGAGCTAAATTTGAGACTTTACTTGAGGATTTGGCGTTAATGATGAAGACTTAGAAGTGGTGAAAGTTCTAGTGTGGGGGTAGACTTGTCCATGAAGAAAGTAAAAAATATGTGAAAGCCGTGAAAAAGAAATGGGAAAGAAAAAAAAATGTACGGCTAGAAAAGAAAAAGAAAGAAAAAAGAAAAATATGTTTATGGTGATTTGGTTCTTAAATACAACTTACGCGCAATAAGGACACGGTCATCAAAGAAGTGGGAAATATTTGAACCCGAAATTATCGTACCACGGGGATTGAAAAGCTAACTTCAATCCTTGGTTATGCCGATTACTAAGTCACTAACAATTTAACAAACAAAACCTAGATAAATAGCACCAAGCTATTTACATGCCCAACTCTAAACAACCAAGCCTAAAATTGGTCAAGAGAACCACAAATAAATGTGGAAACTCACAACCAAATGGTATGGACAATGAAAGTGGTTTGTGAAATTTGATTTTTTTTTTAATTGCGAAGATTGACAATTGAAAATTAAAATTGTGACTAAAGATAAAGATAATATAAACTAATCAAGAAATGGAAATTAGCTCACTAGGGTATCCTCCTAGCCAAATTTAATGCACAAATATATTCTGACAATGGTCACTCAATTCATAGTGGCATCAAGAATCGTACCCAAGGCTTTTCAAGGATCATGGGTCATTAGATTCCTTAAAGGGTATTTCTACTCCGGATCAAGGGTCGTAGAAACTCAATTGGAACAATCTAGAGCCTTGTTAGGGCCTCTAGTTACCCCAAAAGGCGAAGAGTCCTACAATCAAGGTTTCCAAGCTAGCCAATACGGCAATCGAAATTAGTATTGTAGCTAACCATGTTCTAAACAAGTGTCCTAGCAATAAATTAGAGAAGTGATTAGGTCTCCTAATTTGTCATGACATGCTCATCTACACATTCAAGAGTTAATCAAGCTCTCAAGCATGCATCTAAGCCAAATATTATAGAATTGAACATATGCCAAACACGAAATTGAAAATCATTAAATCAAAATATATTTATTACATTAAATCCATGCTAGGGCTCAAACCCTAGCTTCCTAAATAGACTACTCACAACCCATCCACAAATCAACAACAATATTCATCAATTAATTAAAGAGGTAAAGGTGAAGAAGAGTGAAAAGTAACAAGAACAAGTCACAAAAACAAGTCACAAATTGCTATGGAGCAATTATGACAAGCCTTAATTTATGGCTTCCCACTATACCCAATCTCAAGTCTTGATGTAGATGAGGTCCCTTGAAGTTCCTTGAAATCCCTTTGAGAAATTGATGAGGATTTGATGGAATTTTGGTGAGGTGAATCTTGGTGAGGTGGAAAATGGATCTTGGTGAGGAGATAAATGGATCTTGGTGAGGTGGAAAATGAATCTTGGTGAGGAGATAAATGGATCTTGGTGAGGTGGAAAATGGATATTGGTGAGGTGATAAATGAATCTTGGTGAGGAGCTAAAATGGTGAGAAGGAAAATGGTGTGGAGGGGTGGTTTTGGGTGTAGGTTGAGAGAGAGAGAGAGACAATGATGGGATTCTAGTCTGTGGCTCTTGGTGATGGTGTGCGGCTGTTGGGGTTAGGGAGAGAGAATGATGGGATCGGTGTTTTGAGGCAAGAGAGAGAATGGAATGAACTGTGTGTTCTCGGCCTTTAGGAAGAATGGGTTTATATGTGTGGTTGAAGGAAAAGATTTGTGCCACGTGGCAACACATGATAGAAAGAGAGGGAACATACAAAGAAAAGAAAAGAAAAAATGAAGGACGTGCACATGTTAGGGGGGTTCTTATGCTGACGTCATCATGATGTCAGCAAGGCCTTTTTTTTCCCCTTCTTTTCTTCTTTCTTCTTCTTCTTTTCTTCTTCCTACTTTTTGCTTTCTTCTTGCCTCTTCTCAATGCACTTCTGCATATGTTATCAGAGACAATTGGATTCCACTCCCTTGATGGCGTTGACCATGTTGACCCGCATTGACTATTTCGTCTTTTTCTCAGAAACTCCAATTTGCTCCAATTTTGGATCATTTTCTCTCGATTTCCATAATTCCGCTTATTTCCTACACAATAAATAAAAATAAATTAATTATATAATAATTGACTAGAGGATTAGTTTAATTCTAGTATTTTAGATATAATTACACGTATAAAAATACGTGTAATCATATGAATTTTAGTCCTCCATACTTGGTGAGTTTGGAGTTTGCTTTGAATTGAAGGCCCACTATCAAAAAATTTGTCATTTGTCCAATTTACTAGAGTTCAAATGAAGTTTAGAATAAAGATTGGGCCCAACATGAAGACATTAGGCCATTTTATAAAGCCTCTATGGGTGTGACGTTTTGAATGTCTTGGTGGATTTCTAAAAGTCTTTCTACATCAACATGAGCTCTGCTAGGTTTTTAGGACACTTTGTTAAATTTCTTACCTTTCGTTTCTTTAAACGTAGAGCCTTGGCCCCATTACAACCCTTAATAAAACCTTCTTGATCCTTAAGATGGGACAGCCTTTGATCTGTGGAGATGAGTCACAAGAGTTGAACCTATAGGTGTGACGTTTTGAATGTCTTGGTGGATTTCTAAAAGTCTTTCTACATCAACATGAGCTTTGCTAGGTTTTTAGGACACTTTGTTAAATTTCTTACCTTTCGTTTCTTTAAACCTAGAGCCTTGGCCCCATTACAACCCATAATAAAACCTTCTTGATCCTTAAGATGGGACAGCCTTTGATCTGTGGAGATGAGTCACAAGAGTTGAACGTATGGCTTGGGTCATCCGTGCAAGTAGTTGATATTTTTCATGAGATCTTTGAAAAAAAAATTTATTATATTCACAAAGTGTTTTTCGTTTCTTATATATGTGAGCTATTTGATTGCCTTAAAATATGTTCTCTCACATATAATTGAGTGATTATAAGCTTTTAAGCATTGCCTTGAAATCGAAGAGAAGAAAGAGTGGATATACCTTGTGAGGATATGAATCATACTTGTCTAAAACATGATGAGCTCCAACCCATCACCATTGTTACAACCAAGTCCTACTTGTGTATGTGTGGATTATGTGTTTTAATTAACTCTGGAATGCCTAAACATTGATTCTTGGCTGAGTGCTAATCTCGATGTTGTGAAAGCAAGAGATTTCTGAGACAAAACAGAAGGGCAATAGAGTTTTCGTTTGTTTTAATGTTTGAGTCTCTCTGTGTTTATATGTTGTAAAGTTTGTGTCTTTGTGTGATTTTGCTAAGGGACTAGCAAAAGTTAAGTGTGGGGGAATTTGATAGGAACATTTTAATGCGACGTTTTAATTGTTATTTCCTCATATTTATTTAGTTATTTCCTTAAATAAATCCTTTTTGTTTTGGAAAGTTTCTACTTTTAGAAAGTTTCTATTTTCAGTAAAAGTTTCTATTTTCAGGAACTTGGAGCAAACAAGTTGAAATGAGCTCAAAAAGAGAAAGAAAAGCTAGAGAACATTGGAGGGAGCTGAGACAAGGCACAAGGGTTGCATAAATGAGCTTAAATGAAGAAATAAAGTTTTCCTGGTCCAGCCAGGAAATCCTGTTCAAAAGAGGAAACTTTGTCAAGCAAGACTCCTGAGCTAATCAAGAAGTATGATCAGAAAAATGAAGAAAAATGGCGTTGGGAGAAGATTCCTGGAGGCACTAGGAGACATCATGGCTTGAAGATGACACATGGAGGCTCAAGAATCTTCTAGAATAATTATGGATTTCGGCAAAAAGGTGAAAAGCCCAAGTGATTTTGGGTTGTTGGACGTAAGGAAGATATTTTTGGGAATTAAATCTGATTTTGCCAATGGAAATCATGAAGATAATGTGAAAAATCAAGAAGAAATCAAGGGAAAACGTTGGAGATATTCTAGGGAGAGTTTCAAGGAATTGTGCAACAAGAAAAAGATCAAAACAAGTCCAGATTCTTTCCTAAATCCCCTCAATATATTTTGGACGAAAATAAGGAATAAAATCTGCATTTTGTCATGAAAATCAAGAGAAAATCAAGGGGAGACATTAAAGATAAGGCCATGGAGAGTTTTAAGGGAGAAAAGGTTCAAAATGTGTCCAAATTCATTGTCTAGGTTCATTCCTTGATATTTGGCCGAAAATGAAGAAGAAAATCAGATTAAATCCATATATATTTCCGCAACAATATATTAGGGACTTATTTTGAAGGCTTTTGATTGGTTGGGTGATACAACAAAGCTGACATGACACTACGTGATTGGTTGAAGCTGTGTGGAATTATCAAATAAATCTTTGGGAAAATAAAAGAAGATTCATGAAGCTTGGAGACCAAGTTCACATCCCCTATATATACTCCCCCTAGCTTGACGTTTAACACACACTTTCATTCAGAAAAATCCTCCATAACGTCAAAAGCTCTCTCTCTCTCTCTCTCTCCATTCTCGATCTAGTTGCAAAGTTCTGCGTTTTCAAGCAAGGAGAGGAAGAAGAAGAATGAGCCGTGAAGATCATATCCTCCATCGTCCACCTTGAAGGCTAGCTTCCAAGATTCAAGATCCAACCATCAAGCTCTCCATCTCCATCTCCATCTCCATCTCCATCTCCATCTCCACTCACGGTGTAATTCGTTCATTTTCCTTGTAACCTTTTTGGTTTCCTTGTTTGATTTCGTAGGAATTTGTTTCTAGTTAACAATAACGTTTAGGGCAAAGTTTAAGCCCAATTTCTATGTTTAAATAAAGATTTCGAATTCTTATAATTGTGATTCTAAGTTGCTTATGTGAGTCTGTTCAATTGAATTTGCTTGACAGAAAACTTTTATATGTTTATCTTATTTGGGTCGACATTTATAGGATTTGCATATAATTGGTGCTAGATTTAGGTAAACGATTCACCTAATAGTTTTGTGAACCTAAATCACAAGTAGTAAAGGCTTTGGACAAATGTCAAATTCAATTAAAGAGGATTGCAAATAGGTGAACTTGTTCATAACTAGGTTGTGCACTTAATTAAGTTGATAACCTTTCTCTATACTTGCGTTGAACATGTTTTGATTAGCTAGCTTTCAAGACTTTGATTGCATATTTAATAGGATTGATGTAGGTGCTTTCACTTAGGTTAATTAGTAAAGGAAAGTAAAATATGGGAAATCATTTGCGTCGAATGTTTCACATGATCAACTTATTTCTCATGACTTAGATGATCAATTATAGGGTTTGAATCGAATTTGATTACATGGAGTTGGCTTTGATATTTGTTTCTTACGTTTCATTCTTGTACATGTGTTTTTATATTTTATTTATTTTAACTTTTTGAAACCCTAATGTTAAAACCCCCCTTGTTTCGTTATTTTGTGTATATCGTTTGTTGTATTTTTGTAAATATTATACTTCTTACTTTTATTAATTCTTTAGTTGTTTTTACAATTACAGGTGTACCCTCAATCCCCGGCTAGAACGATCCCTACTTATTCTACACTGACAACTACATTTAGCAGGGTTAAATTGCGCGCTTTCTTTTAGCTTATCAGACACAGGAAAGATGTGCCAAATTGCTCAAAACATGTAGAACTTAGTTTCAAAAATGATCCAAGGGGTGGCCGATTGATAAGGAGATCACCCCTTAAAAGGAAAAATCCTCATTCTATTCGATGCTGCCTAAAACTCAATACTTGTCGTCTCTTCCTTGAGTTAAGTTTTCTTTTACAACCTCAAGTCACTACTTTAACCATCCATAGAGTCTCCGACCATCCCAACTACTCAAGTAAATCACAACATGTTTATAGTACAGATAGCACAAGGTATTAGTATCACAAGTCATTCGGTTGGAATAGAAGTATCCATAACCTTTGTATATAAATCGCAAGTTGAAGATCTACCCCGCTCTCAAACAACATTGCGATAATATATTAATCCATACTTAAAACATTTTTGTCTTCTTACGTGCATTCATGGGGTAACCCAACCGCTACTAACACGCCACAAGATGGTTACTGTTAACCAACAAGTCGAAAACAAGTAATTTCCTTAGCTACCACAAAACAACACTTCCTTTTTGCCTATTTGTGCACAGATTGTTGATCAAATATCATTCATATAAAGGTTCCACAATTGTCAAGTATAACACAGGGTAGCTCCGAACAAACCTATAAGTTCTTAATCATGTAAGTTAAGAGGGTCACTACACTTTCTCTACGCTACTCAGATAACTGGAACATTGATCACCCCTTGAAATGACATTCCCAGTCACAAGAAAAACTCATTTAAGAGTCACCCTGCTGGCCACACTTAGTATCTCAAACTGGCTATCTAGCATTGTCCCTTGAAAACTTCTTATAAATATAATGTGATGGAAAACTCTTCTAAATCAAATGCGTTTCAAGGAATCTACCAATTACCAATGTCTAAAATCAAAACTGCTCACATCATGTACTACGTCTTTCGAAACCTGGTGCAGAGCAAGATCCGTAACTACTCGCTCTATTCCAGCCCAAAGACTCAAATCCAAGAAGAGATGCATCACACTAAAGCTGTTCTTAGCTGAGGCTACACTTCTTTAATAGTCATAGGTCTAAAATTTGGTTGAATCCATGTCGTTCTCGCTGGCCTCTAATGCCACAAATGATAATTCTACTTCATATGCCAATGTAATTCTCACCACCGAAAACACCACTATCCGTATTATTAGATACTTGACTAGTATTCTGATCAAACTCAAATAAAATAGCTTCCTTAGTTAGCTAGGAAAACTCTCTCTTATACTGCTTCACTAGCCCCATGCAGAACATCTCCAACCAACTATCCGACGTCACTTTATGACAATTCTACTATAAGTACGACATCAAGGATATGTTCCAAATCCCGTATGTACCAAATTCTCCAGCTGGAATCTCGCCAGTGACAGCAATCCCAACAAAATTCACAGCATCCCCTGTTGACTCAATAGTTCTAAAAATATAGATATGCCCTCAAGCATTACCGAAAAGTCTTAGCCACTGCTAAGCAAAAATTTGCAAAAACTCTTTTGCTCAAAACAACCTGGAAAGAAAGTCGAATGAGAGCCCAAATAGAAAAGCTCAAAGTCAATTAATTAAACAAATAACACTTTGCGTACCACAAAAACAGAGTCTACTTCCCAAGACAGGAAAATAAGATATTGAAGAAGTTCATTATCTGATGTTACAAGAATCACTAGAAATCAGTCATGTCAAACAACATTGAACTTGCAAGTACTAGAATATAGCCAACTCTTCTTATTTAACTTAAGGCCAATACTGATAAACGATGATTGTCCTTACTGAAAAGAGGATAAGATAGCCACAAATCCGCTCCTCGATCGACACTTGACTTATAAGATCTCAGCTACAACAAGGATCCCTATGACTTTCCTGTGCTAACCAAAATTGTAACAAAAACTTTTTCAAATCTTCTCACTAAGAATTAATCCAATGACATAACTCAACCATAGTAGCTCAACAATCAGTACTTAAATATCTGTTGAACCCTTGATAGAACATAAGCCCAATCAATTAATTCCAACTCAACTCCTACTTCCTGTTCAAGTCGTCTTACCGTTAGACAAGTGGTGACCAGATTTCACTCATACCAACAACTTCCTATACATTTCCAATTAAGGTCACCAGGGTGGCAAAACTCTCTCAATTCCTCTAAAGAAATCCATTACATGTATTCAATTCAAGCAATAACCAATTCCCCGAGATAGCTAACACAATTCACAAGATCTTTCCTCGACAATCTTAATATAAAACAAACATCCGTCCGACATCTTGTATCACACTAATCAATTTCCAGATCCGCACGTGGTCCCACTACAATAGTGATCCAATTTACTCAAAGTAATCATCACTGAAGTACGTCACTTAAAAACAGGCTACAATACCTTCCACCCAAAATAATAAGAGTCCTGGTCAAGCCTTGACTTAAAAATATTTCCGGAGCCAACTGAAAACTTATTTCCTTAAATTTATTCCACCGACCACTAATATCATATCACAACCCATCCGTCAGGAAAAACTTCCACCAAGAGCCTATCACACTTCAACCCTCAAGGCTCCATGATTCAAAACTCGAACCAAATTCCGTATCACATAGTAATTCCGTTCGAACTTCTATGGACACCCAACAAGGTCATTACCGCTATTCCCCAATCTTATGTGTAACTGTTTCACTCAAAAGCGGATAACCAAGGACACCCATTTGCATAATATCACATACGAAGAGTTGATTCCAACTCTCCTAATTATTTACCGACCAAAGTCGTAACTCTATTAGAAAACCTTAAGCATTCTTCTGATTTCTCGAACTTCAAGCACATATCAACTTCAAAAGCCCACTCTTGTTCATTTCCCTACTCGTTACCATCCAAAACTCAGGAAGCCCACTCTTGTTCACCACTATAAGTTGTGGTATCTGAAATCAATTTCTTTTATTCCGAACAAAACTATGCTCATACACCCTGGTTAGGTCAACGACCCAAACAGACAATTTTTAAAAATCTCATTCTACTAACAATTCTTATTTACTGTTATCACTTCCCACTTAACAACATCAGTGACCATAGCCACTTGAAAACACAGCCCCTAGCCATAACAACCCAGAATATTTCTTCAATTTTTCCTGTTATCTACCGGAGGGTGATGCGTACATGATGCCGACATAAGATATCCAATTGGGATACATTTCAATCTGGATTCTCTATAAATGATTTCCAACAATGAGATTCACAAAGAATCTCCATCGAATTCCAGTAATATTCCACATACCGCTTACAGAGCCGATCGTGTCAAGTAACACATTCCCCAAACTTGGTTCAAAGTCATAACCATCATTATTACTAATTCCAATTCCAACAACAATCCTGATTCTGAAACAGTTATAATACTCAGAGACAACCCAAAACAATGGTTGTTCATCTATAACAATCAAGCACAAAATCAAACTTCGGTCTAGCACCATAAACCATGCTCCAACAAACTTGTTGGCATCGAGGAAGAAATACCCACAACATTTCCTCGAATCATATTTCATAGCACAACTCGAATCTGTAGAGTAGTCTTACTCTACCATTACCAGGGAAAGGTGCATGACATGTAAGCAATTCGATACGCAGTGGAATCCCTATGAGGTCGGCGTACAGGTGGCATAAAACCTAAAGGAAAACAAACTAGACATGTATCGTACACACTTGATGAGTACAACAGCACCGAAGAGTATATGATGGGGAACCGCTGCAGTCAGGCCATCACTCGTGAGGCACTGAGTAACATCAAGCATATACGGTAGCAAGATAGGAACAAGTCTACAGAATCTGACAACCTAATGCTCTGATACCAACTGACAGAACCCGCTCCAGATTTCACCTTGAAATCCAAAGTGGCCCTGAGGGGCGCACCTTAGAAGAAATTCTACCAAAAATTTGGCGGAACTTCCTCTAAAAATGGACTACCCAAAAACCTGTAGAAAGACATTTACACTTCTAAAACAATCCACCCTTAATCTTCTGGAGCCACCCTGCTCCCTAAATCACAACATCTCTCATTTCACAAAACAATTCTGAACTTAAGAATATTAATCTCATAGGTTATCAGAGCAATCTAATGCACAGGACGTACAAGAGGATAGAATACAAGATAAATGATCGATACTTTTATAATGCGGAAGCTATGACAACTATGCCTCAACCCCATGTACGCTTGACCTCAAGCTAAACTGGCTTGCAAACTGGGCATTTGAAACCGAAGGGCCCAGGGGAAAAAAAAATTGAAAATCGTTAGAGTGAGTGGATGAAAAGTAAGTAATTTAGAATGAACAAGTGAAACTTAATGCTTTCCCTAGTTATTCTCTAAAACCTCGCATGCAGTAAAAATCTTAGAAACACTCTTAATCATCATCTTTACTGAAATCTCAATTATATAATGTCGATCATCTCGAAATCTCTTTGAAATCTCAAATCCCTGAAATACATAATGATATTTCAGACATCTCGTTAAATTACTCATATCTCAAATCATATCTCCAAAATAGACGATGACTAAAGGGGACTGCCAACCAGTGACTCATCAGAGGGGATTGCTGACCGGACGAGGAGGTGATGGTTAGAGGGGACTGCCGACTAACTACCTCATGTCATCCGGAAGGGACTGCCGACCAGATGACGCATCGGAGGGGACTGACGACCGAAATATTCTGGAGGGGACTGCCGACCAGACTTACCTGGAGGGGACTGCCGACCAGGTAATGCATGCATGCGCTGACTTATTTACCTCCTCAACAAACTGATACCAATCTCTTTAAAATAATTTCTTTCAAAAGAAACCCGATATTAATTCAATAAATCATCCATAGATTCACTATATAAATCGATATTCAAAATCAATAATTCTCACAATATTTCCTTAATCAATCACTTCTCAAAAATCATTTTCCAACTCAATAACTCATAAATAAATAGCTTGAAAATCTATTGAAAGCCCTCGGGAAGGAAATCCACTAATAATCCCGTAACTCATAGAGCATAATAAATCTCAAGAAATCAAGCTCATAAAATCATAAAACTCAATAATGCAAATAATAAATTAAACCTCAATCGGAAAATAATAATAAACTGCATGCACAATTAATTTAAAATAAATGTCCACTCACAGTACTATTTAGGAGACCACGCTACCGGTTTCCTACGTCGAGCAGCAACTCGGCACGTCGCCCTGTACACAATTATAATTCGTGAATAACAATTCAACAATTTAATACGATTCCTAAAATCAAATCCTCATAATCACATCTCCACTTCTTCTCGGATTCAACCCAAATTATACTACTAATACCAATTCGATAATTTAAAGGTTCCAAGGCAGAACCAAGAGATATCCGACGGTAGGATTCTCGTAAATAGATAATGGAATTCTAAATTCCGGAAATTCCATAATCAACACAACTTTTCTTCAATTCTAACCAAATTCACATTTACGAGCTCTACATCAAATATAGGATTCAATAGGCTAAAAATCAAAGCCAGAAAACTGCCCTACACGCCGCCACCGTTACCATCTCCAATGGCCACCAAATTTTGGCAGCAGCACCTAATCAACAAACCCAACAACTTCCTCAACTGTGACAAAGTCAGAAAATGAGTAGAAGTACGTCAACAATTAAGGAGAAGTTTGAACCCGATTTGTGAATAGTGACCCCAAACTTCAAACCGTCGATTCTTCCTCCATGCTTCAAATCGCTGCAAAATACTTGGGGAACATCATCTACGTCCCAAGGCGCTTCCAAAGGACTAAGGTTTGTCGTCTGTGGTGACCGGAATCGGGAGAAACCAACGTTGACCTCAATCTGCTACAGTGACCATCCTCTTCTTCTCGTTGCTGCACCTTTCACAGTTCAAATTAAGCTACCAAACGAACCCAGAAATGAAGAGAAGGAAGAGAGCTTTCCAATGGTAGCTTATGCGTCAAAATCAGTCGCCAGATGAAGAACTTATGACCGGAAGAAGGTGTAGAGGTCGGAAAGGGAGAGGGAGAGGGAATCGGGGAGCTGAGAGAGAGACTGGGTAAGTTTCTGAAATGGAAACTTATCCTAGTAATTTTCCCTATATATATAGAAAGTTACCATAAACAGTAACTTTAGTATTTTGGCCATAACTTTCGTATAAGAACTCCGATTTTTACGTACCACATAAGCACGCGCTCGGTTTAACGTCCTCTACATATTTCATGAAGAACATTTTCTCAAATTTTGACCCGAACAAAAAGTCAACTTTTTAGGGCCACTAAAATACTGAAACGACAGTAAAATTGAAAGTAAAGGTCGTTTACCGTCCAAATGACTAGTAAACCGGTGAATTCAGGTTCGGGATGTTACAGAAATGACTTTTGGAGTTTCCAGAATGAATGAGAACATCAATGAATGGCAGGAGCAAACTTATGTGTCGTCTGAAATACGAGTTAACAACTAATTTGAAGAACAATATTGTTAAAGCAACTGAAAAACAATAAAATAGAAGAAAGAACCTATTGTTCTATATATATTCAGACAACAAAAAATTGTATCTTAAATGCAACTTTAACCACAAATAAATGTCTTTTGTTATGAGTTAAAACGACTGATAATTGTAATTGAAACTTGTTTACAACAACAATCAACTATAGTTGATAACCAATACAAACAACAAATAATTCTCAGTACAAAATGTATTACTTAATTATTTTACATTAAGTTGTTCTAATCTTGATTTTCTCAGCTTAATAGATGAGAAGATTGGTTACAATAAGAATATGAGGTCAAATGCATGGGCATTGTGGCCTTTACAATCTTCTAATACATGAGATAGCATGGGCGTCCGTTTCTTGTACTATAATTTTGTTGGGCTTTTGGACCATATTTTGATAAGCTGGAAAAACAAAAAAAACCTTTGTGATTGTCCTCTCCCATGTCTCTCTAGTCTCCCTATCACTTTCATCTTGCAAAGAAATATTAGTGCAAAGCATAATCTGAGTAGCAACTTCTCAGCTTCACCACTCATTGAAGGATTACCGCCCCTCCCATCCATTCCATAGATACTATAAGTCTACAACACCCAACAAGCCTCTTCTTGATTACAACTCTATATTTAAGCTTGCCAGGTGGTTAATATGTTTATATATTCATGTAAACTTAAAAGACAAAACAACTGAGGAAATGATGATGACGGGGATGATTAGGAGTGGTGTTAAGCTTATGGAAATGTTGCAGTTTTTAGTGATGGTGGTTAAGCTTGCCAAGTATTGGCATTCAAAATATTATTCACTTGGGCCAAAAGAACACAAGGAACACACAACACTCTTCCGAATCCTATGATTACTCATTTATCATTTACAGCAACTGGGTGAATATTTCAAAATATGGTCCAAAAACCCAGCAAAACAATAGTACAAGAAACTGAGGCCCATGCTATCCCATGTTTTAGAAGATCGTAAAGGCAATAATGCCCATACATTTGACCTCATATTCTAATTCTAACCAATTTTCTCATCTATTAAGCTGAGAAAATCAAGATTAGAACAGCTTAATGTAAAATAATTAATTGATACATATTACTCAGTGGAGAGCCAATGAATAGTAGTATTGTACAAGCAGATTGGGCTCCTTTTCTAACATCAACAACGAAATAATCCACCGTTAATCTTAGGCTTGTGGATGATTTTAGACTTGGAACCAAATTCAAGCCCAAAGACTTAATCGTTGACATGAGCAAAGTGAAGAAGACAGATACCAAACCAAAGCTCAAACCTAAACCTCTAAACCAATCTTTAGAGGTTTGGGGACATAACAAGGAATTTCTTAAGGCTTGTCGTCCTTCAAATTTTTTTGGGCATAGTCTCACTTACTAGACAAGAGGACAAAGTCACTTAGGCCTTGCTGATCAAAATTTTGCTACCATACACAAAAACAAACTTTGCGACTGAGAAGGTTTTGGTAGTGATTTGGCATCAATTAACAGAAATAGACGAAAACGAAAATTTTATCCCCATCATTTTCCCAAAAAGATGCGAATTATTGATATGAGCTACTTCTGGCTTCGTACTTGCTTGTTGATGGTGCTGGAACTTTAGTTCAAAGAAACAATAGGTAGAGCGCCTTATCACATAATTTATCCACGTTGAATAATTGAGAGATGAGTTTTTTATTATTATTATTTTTTTTTTAAAGGGGTTTGGAACCCAGCCTAGTTGGGAGGCTCAGCCCCACGCTGGGTTCCATTTATTATATTATAATTATAATTGCATCAGGGGGGGGGGACATAACACATGAACCCCGAGCTACAGAGAAGCAATTGCAATAATCCTCGTAGAGAATATCCTGAATAATAGCATGAGTCTCATCTATCCAAACATCATCAAAGTAAAACAAACTAGAAAGGTGAGGCAGCCTATCTGCAACACCATTTATTTCACGGAAAATATGTCGAATTCTAATTGATTGAAAAGCCAACAAGTAATCTTTACAATCATCTAAAACTCGACTTACCTCCGAATAATTTTTCTCCTTACTCTGGAGGGCAATAATTAACAGGGTTGAGTCACTTTCAATATCAACTTCCGACCAACCTTGGTGAATACCAAGAAGAAGACCAGCTCTACACGCCTCCGCTTCCATATTTAGAGCCAAGTGTGTATGACTGCATGTACAAAGGGTCTAGCAATAGCCGCAATGCCCGTACCCGAATCATTTCTGACTACCACTCCAATCCCACCATTACCACTATCTGCACGATAGGCCCCATGAATATTGATCTTGAGCCTACCACTTGGTGGGTTCTGCCACTTTGCCACAGCTCTGCGACGCTTACATTCTGCCTTAGGATGAAACTTTTGGTACTCTTCAAGATGGCTAGCACACCACCGATCATATGGATAGGCCTAAAACTACCACCCTTCCACAATAAATTATTCCTTTCGCACCACACAGACCATAAAGCAAGCGAGAAATAATCAACTTGTTTAGCTTTCAAGACATCAAGTATATCAAATAACCACATTCTCATACAACGTCCAGGTTGGTCTTTTGCATGCATGTACATACTGGGGAGTCTCAACTAAGTTTGGCACTATCTGCTGGATACCACTGATACGCCCAGGTACTACGCCATGGGCCGGGTTCACGCCCCACCATGGCAGGCCTCACATGAGATGCCACTCCGGGCACCCAGGGCCCTGGGCAAGGCCAGCACAGCCCATCCATTTACACAACAAGAGGGCTGATTTAGCATCAGAAGAACAACCTGTGTCCCACATCGAGGATAGGGGAGACTCCCTTCCCATGCTTGAGTACAAAGACATCAGCACAACCACCTTTTACGGGTAATAACTCCTATATACACGATTTGATCTCCATACATCTATTAGTTTCTCACTCAGACATCGGAGAGGTATAAACCGTCCGGTACTGTTTATCCCTCTAACGTTGTGTTCTTAATACAGGATTTAGGAGTTGATCGGTGCCCCAGACGGTATAGCATTTTGTGTGAGGTACCCGGAGGAAGCCACCAGAAACATTGGAGCGCCAGATAGGGGTCTTGGAAATGAATGAGCCAGAAGTGACAGGAGAGGGGAGAAGTGTCGCCCGGGCACTAAGGTTCTCTCCTGGAACTTCGTCAGCAGAGGCGCCAGCGGTTCAGGTGGAAATCCATGGTCTCGGATCCTTGGACCCGCCAGTCCCGGATCAGGTGACTCCAGTATCGGAATTGGAGTCTATGCGAGCTGAGATCGCAGCCTGCAGGGAGCAATCCAGGATCGATTGGGAACAACAGAGTACCGATAGGGAAACAAACCGCCTCACGCAACAGAGAATGCAGGATTTGGAAGATGAAAATACAGCGTTGACCCGAGCACTGGACAGAAGACACCAGCACAACGAGGCACTCACCCAGGCCCTGGCTAGAGCATCCCAGCTAGCAGGCGTGAGCGCCGCCCCGATAACCGGAGACACCAGCACCGCCCCAGCACCTCCTACTGAGGACAGGCAGCGGTTAATCCAAGTACCGGTAGAATTGTTCCTGGAAAGTTTGAGGCATCTACCACCACCACCGTTACCACAACCAGTTCACAATATCCCACCTGTAACTGACGCAAACACGGCATTACTCGTACAAATGAGCAACTCCTTACATGCCCTGCAGGCAAGGGTACAGGCCACAGAAAACAGAGACACCTGGAGAGCTATGAACAGTTACGAGGACCGCCCGGGGCCTTTCACTCAACAGGTTAGAGGAGCCATTCGAGCGAATACATCGAAACCACTGAAGATTGACTATACGGGAGTAGGAGACCCTTACCAGCATCTACAGCTTTCCGATCGCAAACAAACGCCAAGGGATATACGGACGAAGTGTGTTGTAATATGTTCCAGGAAACCCTGTCAGGGGAGGCTTTGAGTTGGTTCTACGAACTGCCGGTCGGTTCCGTAGGGAATTTTAAGGAGTTGGCTGACAAATTTGTCGCTCGATTCATCTTACGCACTGATGGGATACACACACCGAAGGGCCTGTTGAAGGTCCAGCAAGGAGAAGATGAAACTTTGAAGTCTTTTGTAAATCGATGGCAGGTGGCTACCGCTAAGTGCCGGGACCTTAATAAGGAACTTGCCGAGATGGCTTTCAGGAGGGGCCTAAGGCGCGGAGAATTTCTCTACGGGATCAACCATAATCCCCCAGCTAGCTACGACGAGCTGATGGCCACTGCCATCAGACACGCTCAGGCCGAATTCGAAACATACCGGGACACCCCCAGACCAGAACTAAGATTTTCCACACCGGCCTCCACGATTGGGGATGAGCCACGAAAGAGGGAATGGGTCCACAGTCATGACAGGTCACCATATACCTCGAACAAAAGAAGCAAGGAATCCTCGTCCAGGTCAAACAGTTACGGGACCACCCACCCTTACCGGGAACCGAGGGCACAGCAGGGCCCAAGGACACCACCACCACCCAGGTATGAAGTATTCACAATCCTGAACGTTTCATACGAGACTGTCTGGAACGAAAACAGGGATGAGATACCGGGACCACTCCCAAGGAAATTCCCTAAGAGCAAACTTACCCAGCAGGATACCGGAAAATTCTGTACTTATAATGAGGATGCCGGACACAATACCAATCTCTGTGTGGCTTTAAAAAATACAATCGAGTCCCTCATCCAGAGGGGCAAGCTTCAACGATACCTACCTGCTAAGGAGATAGGAGCTGTAGACGTGTACGGCCAGATATTCACGATCCACGGTGGGGGCCCGAAAGAGTCGCCAACCCAAGGGAAGAAATGAAATTCTAGTTTCGGCGGTCCGGAAGTTTTCAACTTCCACAAAGCCCCGCAGCAAAACAGTGGCACCAAGTGGACATCGGTGACATTCTTGCAGGAGGAGGAAGCCGATCTGAGGATGCCCCATGATGATCCCTTCCTAATCACACTCCAAATGGACCACTATATAATGTCCAGGGTGCTCGTAGACACCGAGGCCTCAGTTAGCGTATTATTTCGCGATGCATACAAAGCTTTGAACAGAGGAAGAGCCAAACTGTCGCAAGATAATGAGCCCCTCATTAGTTTTTCAGGAGATATCGTCCAACCACTCGGATCAGATTACCTATCGATCACGATAGGTGAAAGTCCGAATTGTTCAACCATCAAAACGGAGTTCATCATAGTGGACTGCGTCTCGTCCTATAATGCTATCCTGGGCCGTCCGGCACTTTGGCGTCTGAAAACCTTCATAGCAGGTCACATGATGATGATGAAAGTGCCGACCCCGGCTGGCACAGCAACGATCCTGGGTGATCAGGCTGCTGCAAGGAAGTGCTATTCTCTAACTGTATCTTGCGGTAAGGGAAAGTCTGAAATGTTGCACGTAGCTACTAACCCTCTCATGGACAGGTACGAGGATCCCAAGGCCGATACCGACCGGGACGATTAACGGTCCGGTGCCGTAGAAGACATCGAAGAGGTGGTGCTATCAGATTAGTTCCCGGACAGAACTGTCAGAATTGGTACAAGGCTGTCTCCGATTGTCAGGGAAGGATTGATCTCGTTTCTCCTCTAAAACACATCTGCATTCGCCTGGTCCTATGAGGACATGCCCGGTATACCGCCAGAGGTAGCCACGCACAATCTTAGTATTGTTCCTTACTCAACACCGGTAAGACAAAAGCGAAGGGCCTTCACAAATGATAAGTACCGGGCTATCCAGGTTGAGGTAAAGAAGTTGATCGCCATCAACTTTGTCAGGGAAGTAACATACCCCCGGTGGTTAGCCAATGTGGTAATGGTACCAAAGAAATCTCCTGGATCATGGCGCATGTGTGTGGATTACACAAACCTCAATCGGGCATGCCCTAAGGATAGCTTCCCGCTCCCGCGAATTGATCAATTGATCGACTCCACTGCTGGGTACCGGTTACTCAGCTTCATGGACTCGTTCAGCGGGTACAACCAGATTCGAATGAACCCGGCAGACGAGGAGCACACTGCCTTCACTACAGACAAAGGTCTCTATTGCTACCAGGTCATGCCTTTCGGGTTAAAGAATGCAGGTGCCACTTACCAGCGACTTGTCAACTCCATGTTTGAGGAAGTTATCGGCACTATCATGGAGGTATACATGGACGACATGCTAGTAAAAAGTTTATCTCCGGAGGATCACGTAACCAACTAATCAATCGTCTTCACCATCATATTGCGCAATGGTATGCGGCTTAACCCACAGAAGTGCATCTTCGGGGTCGAGGTAGGAAAATTCCTCGGGTACATCATTAGTCACAGGGGAATTGAGGCCAATCCAGAGAAAGTGCAGGCTATATTAGACATGGTATCCCCAACCTACCGGAACGAGGTCCAATCTCTTATAGGCAAGGTGGCCGCCCTGTCAAGATTCATCTCCAGGCTGACGGACAAGTGTACTCCTTTCTTCAAATTGCTAAAAACTCAGCACGTCGAGGTGATAGCCTGGACAGCGGAGCAAGAAGCTGCTTTCCTTGGCTTGAAGTCGTACTTGTCAGAGGTACCTCTACTCTACAAACCTGTTCCCGGAGAAATGCTCTACGTATATCTGGCGGCATCGTCAACTGCCGTGAGCTCAGTCCTGATTAGGAAAGACTCCGATTGCGAGTACCCAGTGTACTACTCTGGAAAAGGTTACACTGGTGCAGAATCCAAGTACCCGGACATTGAAAAAGTAGCACTGGCTCTCCTGGTATCAGCCCGGAAGCTCAGACATTACTTCCAAGCACATTCTATCACCGTTTTCACTAATCACTCATTGAGGCAGGTCTTGCAGAGACCAGAGACATCGGGTAGGTTAATTAAATGGGCCATCGAGCTTGGGGAGTTCGACATCAGGTATCAACCCCGGACAGCCATCAAGGGCCAGGCAGCGGCAGATTTTAGTTCCGAATCAATCCCTTCCCATGGGCCAAACAAGGAACCACCTCAACCACTAACCGCATATCCACCTTCGCCAAGCACTTGGCGATTATACGTCGATGGAGCATCCAACAAGAAAACCAGCGGAGCCGGCATCCTGCTAATTAGCCCGGACGATCAAGTCTACGAGTACGCCCTCAAATTTGCTTTCAAGGCATCCAACAACGCCGCAGAATACGAGGCACTCATAGCAGGTTTGCAGATCGCCTGGGAACTAGGGGTCCAGCACCTTAGTATCTTCAGTGATTCTCAGTTGGTCGTAAACCAGGTCAGCGGTAACTTCGAGGCAAAGGAGCCCCACATGTCCTCCTACCAGGCCTTGGCCCGGGCTTTAGTTCAGAGGTTCACCTCCTACATTTTTACCCAAATACCAAGGGCAGAAAACGACAAGACAAACGCCCTTGCTAAGCTCGCATCGACTTCTCCAAACCCTACCTATGGGGCCACTAAAGTCGAAATACTCGCGGGACCTAGCACTTCCAAAACGGTGTCAGAAGTATTTTCGGTGGATCACACAGCTTCATGGATGGACCCAATTTTGAAATACATGGTCGACAGCCTTGCACCGGATGATAAAGTCGAAGCCAGAAGACTATAGCTAAGGTCAGCTCGATACACGATCATGAATGGCAGACTGTACAGAAGAGGGCATTGCTTTCCTAACCTGAAGTGTGTAACACCGGAGGAAGGTCACAAAATAATGAAGGACATTCACGCTGGTGTCTGTGGTAACCATGCCGGAGCCCGGTCTCTTGCACACAAGACCCTTAGGGCAGGATATTTCTGGCCAACCATGTCGGCCCTGGCTCAAACTATATCCGCTTCTTGCCACAAATGCCAAATGTATTCAAATATCCCAAGGGCACCGCCCATCGCCCTTTCCATCCTCCTTGCACCATGGCCGTTCTGTCAGTGGGGTTTGGACTTGATTGGTAAACTTCCCACAGCAGTGGGACAGTTCAAATACGCCATTGTTGCCGTGGACTACCAAACAAAGTGGGTAGAGGCAGAACCTCTCGTCGCCATCACCACCGAAAAGGTCAAAAGCTTCCTATGGAAGAACATTTACTGCAGGTTCGGAGTCCCAGATACCATAGTCACAGACAATGGTACCCAGTTTGACAATGATGAGTTGAGGGCTTACACACAGAACCTCGGCACTAAGATCCTCTATGCTTCCCCGGCTCACCCCCAGACCAACGGTCAGGTCGAAGCTGTCAACAAGATAATCAAGAAAATACTGAAAAAGAAGCTGGACGAAGCCAAGGGTCTTTGGGCTGCTAAACTCCCGGAAGTGTTGTGGGCTATCAAAACCACGGCAACGGAGGCCACCGGAGAGACCCCTTTCTGCATGGCTTTTGGATCAGAAGCAGTACTCCCTATTGAAACTCAAATCCAGAGTCCCCGGATCGAATACTTCGATGCGGGTACCAACTCAGAAGGCCTACACCTCGATGCTGATTTACTCAAGGAACGAAGAGATGTGGCACATATGCACAACTTGGCAAACAAGCGGAGGATAGCTCGTTACTACGATGCCAAGGTACAGTCCCGGACATTAAAATTGGGGGACTGGGTCATGAAGCAAGTCTACCCAGAGCCCCGAGGACTGGACCCATCCTGGACAGGACCTTACGAGATCATTGAAGAGGTAGGTCCCACAACCTTTTTCATCCGGGACATGAACGGGGTCGTTTCCAGGCATCCATGGAATACCCAGCGCCTGCGGTACTATTACAAGTAGCTCCGGGAGCATCTTGTCCTAGCTTTTGCTTTTTGGACATACAGCTATGGCAAGCTACCCCTTGGGTACTCATTCTGTATTTAACCACCGTGTGGTATTTGAATGGAAAAATGAATTATTCAGACCATTTCTAGCATTTTTTTTTTACCCCGGACATTCCCGGACGTAGCTATTGTCAGTTACTTTATTCCGGTAATAAGTGATGCAAACAAACGCTAACGGTACAAAAATCCTAGAAATTTTAATTCCTTTCTAATTCCCATTCAAAGTCAGCATCTTTCCATTCACAAAAGGCCTAGACTACCATACAAAATTAGACAACTGCTCAAAAAAAAAAAAAAAATTTTACAACCGATCGCCACTGGTACTCTGGGACCCACCAGCACCAGACTTGGCCGCCGCCTCCCGATCTCTTTTCTTTTTCTCCAGAAGACCCCGCCTGAATTTGGCTTCATCCAAATACCCGGCCGCCACCCACTCCTTGAACTTCATGATGACAGCCTTATCTTGGGCAGCAGCCAGCATGGAGATGAGCTCCTCAGAGGACTTGTACTCCTCCACGGCCTCGTGGCTCTCCGCGGGAAGGCTACCCTCCAGGTGGTCTGCCTTCTCCTTCCATGAGACGGCAGATTTTGCAGCCTTTTTCTCGGAGTCCCGGGCGTTTTTTACTCCTTCCCGCGCCTCAGTCACCTCACCCTCAAGCTCTGCAATCCGCTGCTTAGCGGTGGCCATCTCAGCCCTCAGTGAGTCCCGCTCATTCTCCAGCTTGACCTTCTCGCCATGAAGATACTTCACCTGCCCGGAGAGATTGCTAACCTCCTCCTTCAGATGAGTATCTTCCTCGCTGGCGCCAATGGCGTACACATTGAAGAGTGCCTGCAGGTACACCGATTAAAACGTATACAACACCCAAAACTAGAGAAAGTAGTACAAGACGTACCCGCATCATTGACTCCCGGGCGAGACGGCGATTCTCCTGGGGAGTGTTATCCTTGGCCCGAACCCGGTCGAGGTCAATATCCTTCAGGTCCCCCAGCATGGACCGTACGAACTTTTCATCGGCAACCCCGTACTCACTCAGCAGCTGCTTGATGGGCTTTTTGGGGATTACCGGAATGGCGGGAGACAACAGGCCAAGAGAAGGCGACGACTCTGGTCCCGGGTGATCTTTCTTCTGCCTCTTTGCACCAGTCCCTTGGACATCCCGGCCGGTATACGTCACCTCCTTATCAGTTCGATGCCGGTGCCTATGGGATCTCTTCTTCTCACCGGGGAGTAATACCTCGTCGCTCCCAGTAGAACGAGAGGAAATAGGCACTGGGGCCGGTACTTTTCCCATCCCGGTGTCATCTATCGTGATAACATCGGCCAGGGAGGGCTGCGCGACGTGGGTCACGGGAGCGTCGGGGTCAGGCTCACCGTATCCCTCATCGGTGATCTCCAGAAGGGTTTCTTCAATGGACCGACTCGTACCTTTCGACCCTAGGTCGACGTCGATATGCAGGGCGTTTTCTCCCTGGCCCATCAGCATGTCCATCAGTTGGGCATCATCCATTCTGTCCTCCTCCTTGCCTTTCCAGGGTTTCCTCTTCGGCGCTTTCACTGCAATCAGTTCAAAGATTAGTTGAAAGAAAAAAAAAAAAAAAAAAAAAAAAAAAGAGGAGTAAAAAAAAAAAAGGTTTTTTTTCCCTTACCGGGGAGCCACCCTAGCCCTAGCTTATAAAGTATAGAGTGTCGGATGAATCTATAAGAGCTCCTCTCTTTCTCTGACCAAACGGCATATACCCGGGCTATCCTCTTCCTTTCTACTTCGGATAGAGTGTAGGACTGGTCCCCGATAGCTTGGAAATTACCGGTCAGCTGCCACTTCTTATTTTTAATCTGCCACCGCCCCCAGCTAGGAACACTTTGTTCCTCCACCTTTTGCTCATCGAGGTAGGCATGTCGGTAACTAGTGGCTCGTAATCCCTAGCGGAAAAGGTAACCGTACCCGCACAAGACTGCTTCCTTGAGTACAGTACCCGATGTACCGCGCGGAACTCGTTTACGGAAGGCCACCCTTGTTGACACAAGTCCCACATCGCCATCATACTATATATTTGGCGAACGACATTCGGGGTCAGCTGCCCCGGTGACAGGTTCAGCATCCGCAGCAGATACTGTAGGCACCGGGGCAGCGGTAGCGATAACCCTTGGTGGAGCTGATTCTCGTGCAGCGCCACCCACCCCGGGGCAGGATTCGCGGCCAGTTCCCCATCCCTAAGAGGCCTAAGCTCCACCGCGTCTGGTATCCCCCACTTTAATCGCAGGTCGATGATCTCCTTCATAGTCATACTTCTCCCGGGTTCGTCGCATACGGTCTCATCCGCAAGTGTGTACCTCGGCTTCGGAATGCCCTCGGGAATGGCCACTGTGACTATCGGGGCCCCCGCGGATCCACCCTCGCTCTCACCCTCGTCGGACTCCTCACTATTCTCCGAGAACACCCCAGTCGAGGACCCCGTGTTCTCTGCTAATTGATCTACCAGGCCTAAGTACCGGTCGATATCCACCTCGGCTTGCCGGGCAGAAGACTGGTACGACGATCCCGTATCCCCACCCCTGGCTTCTGATTCCATCCTAACTACGATACCGGGGACCTCAAACCTTGCTATATCTGGAACCAGAAGCACAAGGGTTAGCCTAACCAAAACCCAGAAAAAACCCAGAAATTCAGAGCAAAACCCAGAAATTCATACCCAAAACCCAGAAAAAACCCAAAAATTCATAGCAAAACCCAGAAAAAAAACCCAGAAATTCAACCCAAAACCCAGAAAATGAAACAAACCCGAAAATCTAAAACAAAAGACAACGACACTGGCATTGTTCGTTTCTGTCTTTATGCAAACAAGAGGAACAAAAAAAAAACCACAAACAAAAAACTCCCTTGGCAGGAACAGCAACAGACATAGCAAGTAAATAAGTAAAATCGTACAGGGAGAGTGAGAGATCTAACCTTTCTTCGGCAGACGATCGATCTATCACCCACAGGCACTCACACTTCTCCCTTGGTTCTCCCTTTCTCCTCGCTACAAATCTTCTAAGTCTTCTGAGCTTCTTTTTCGCGAAAGTGAGGGAAAACAGTCGGTTTCCCTCTTAAATTCAATCTCCAATGCATTAGGGCCGTCAAAACCGAAACGCCCTCAACCGTAGGATCGCTCCACGTGTCCCACGCATTCCCCCATTTCTCGAAACCTTGGCAGGCGAAGGGACGAGCATTTATAGCAAACCCAGTCTGCCCCACGTGGCCGACATTAACCGCCTACCCCATCGGGTATCAGAGCCAAGCCCTCTCTTTGCCCCATTGGGTACCGGAGGCTCAAATTTTCTACCCCATCGGGTATCAGAGCCAAGCCCTCTCTTTGCCCCATTGGGTACCGGAGGCTCAAATTTTCTACCCCATCGGGTATCAGAGCCAAGCCCTCTCTTTGCCCCATTGGGTACCGGAGGCTCAAATTTTCTACCCCATCGGGTATCAGAGCCAAGCCCTCTCTTTGCCCCATTGGGTACCGGAGGCTCAAATTTTCTACCCCATCGGGTATCAGAGCCAAGCCCTCTCTTTGCCCCATTGGGTACCGGAGGCTCAAATCTTCTACCCCACTGGGTATCGGAACCAAGCCCTCTCTTACCTACATCGTAGCCCGCTCAAGATTTCTCTTCTGAGGGAACTTGGGGGACTACCTATAGGCACACTAGTGCCAAACCTTGAGACAAATATATAATAATAATAATAAGTCCCCACCCAAGAAACATCTTGAACGGGAACTTGGGGGACTTGTACATACTGGGGAGTCTCAACTAAGTTTGGCACTATTTGCTGGATACCACCGATACGCCCAGGTACTACGCCATGGGCCGGGTTCACGCCCCACCATGGCAGGCCTCACATGAGATGCCACTCCGGGCACCCAAGGCCCTGGGCAAGGCCAGCACAGCCCATCCATTTACACAACAAGAGGGCTGATTTAGCATCAGAAGAACAACCTGTGTCCCACATCGAGGATAGGGGAGACTCCCTTCCCATGCTTGAGTACAAAGACATTAGCACAACCACCTTTTACGGGTAATAACTCCTATATACACGATTTGATCTCCATACATCTATTAGTTTCTCACTCAGACATCGGAGAGGTATAAACCGTCTGGTACGGTTTATCCCTCTAACGTTGTGTTCTTAATACAGGATTTAGGAGTTGATCGGTGCCCCAGACGGTATAGCATTCTGTGTGAGGTACCCGGAGGAAGCCACAAGAAACAATGCAATTTCAAGGGACCACAAATCCAAAAGCACTGTAAGGCAGTACAATTCTTAAATAAATGCAAACTTGTCTCCTCCCCTCTTTGACACAGCAAACAACATAATTCATGCAGAACCACTCTTCGTGACTTAAGGACAGAACGAGTAGGAAGGATCCCATGCAATAAACGCCAGTCAAAGACCCTTACCTTTGGTGGAACACAAGCACTCCAAACCTTGTTCCAACACTTGCGCAAAACACCACCCTCCAACTCCGCAGGCGTAGAGGCCATGTTACACATGTTAACATATTTATTAAGAGCATGATACCCACTTCTTACATTATACAGCCCTTTCCGGTCAAAATGCCACATACATGAATCTATCCACTGCCCCTCTCAAGCTCAGTGGGATCGACGCAATATTCTGAACTTCCGCCTCCGTAAATAACTCTTCCAACAATTCACTCAGCCATTCCTTACTATCAGAATCAATGAGATTAGCCACGACCCAATCTTCCGTCCCCTCCATTACAGGAGAAGGGTCTAATTTCACTTGCGGAGATATTAGTTAGAGAGCCTATTTGAAAGATATAATTGCTTCCTTGTTGATCGATCAAAGTGAATTTTCTCCATCAAATCATCAATTTGAATCACCAAAATCATATGATTTAATGCTCCAATGCCCATAAAGTAGTATAGGAATTCTCTGACAGCTAGCTTCCTTATTTATCCTCATTGAATTGAACTAAATTGGTAATTACGTACCGATACTTGGTCTCCGATGGTTAATATCCTCCAACAACACTATTGAGATGATCTAAAAGTTTCACGTCAGAATTTCCTAGTTGTTGTGGGATTTAATGATTTTCTTATTCTTATAGGAATAGGCCGGTTTCCTTTAATGACTGGATTTCCTTGTTCTAATTGGAATGTATTGACACATTATAAATAAGGCAGCATTGATCTCTACATGAATTTCCTATAGTTGTTGTGGGATTTAATGATTTTCTTATTCTTATAGGAATAGGCCGGTTTCCTTTAATGACTGGATTTCCAAAACTTTATAAATAAGGCCAGTAACATTGATTCTGATCAACATGGCTCTCACCTCCAAGGATTGTTCAGTAGATTCGTCATCAGATTGGGCTAATCTTCCAGAATCCCTTCTGTTTCTGATTCTTGATAAGTTGTTTGTATCCATGCACCATGTTTGGTTCGCTGCCGTTTGCAAGGAGTGGCGTGCGGTCTCAAAACAATACCATCAAGAAACGAACCGGTGTCCGCAGACACTATGTCCAATGCTCATGATCCCTTCCGAATACAAACCTCAAAATAAGCTAACACTTTATGATGTTTTTCAGCGAAAAGAGTACAGCAAGATTGAGTTCCCTGGGCCTAGTCTTGAGCGCCTACATGATATTGATTGTCTTGATCTTGTATCCAATATTCATGGTTGGTGGTTTAGGAGAGGGTGGTCCGATCATGAGGCAGCATACATTACAACTCTAGCGAACCTTTTCATGAATGTAGCTATTCGTCTCCCTGCTTTCCATCTTTCTTTGATGCGGCAGGATTATTGGTGTAGTAGGATTATACTATCTGCTGATCCCATTTTGAATCCGGACGACTTGATGGTTCTAATTTTAAATAAAGGGTGTGCTACTGTAACTTTGGCTTTCGCTAAAGCAGGCCAAAAATTCTGGAGTTGTTACACTGGAGAGATGGTGTCTACTTTGAGGATGCTATATTTCATCAAGGCCAAGCCTATGCAATTGGAGTGGGGGGATCGGTTTTTTCACTCCAGCTGAATGATCACAGCAAGCTTTTAGACAAATTAGAACTTGCACCTCCATTGGGCTTAGATTATGATGCTGATAGAGAGCTTACTCTGGAGTCAAGCAATGGGGAACTATTGGACGTAGGATACTATTCCATTGATTTTTTATCTGAATGCTCTAGTGACTATTATTACTCTTCCGAGGAGGAGGAGGAGTTGAATACTGGGACAGCCATGGTTATTCATTGCAGATATCCTCCAAAGAAAATTTTACTAGCACCTTCTTTAGGCTCTAAGGCTGATAAAGAATATCTTGTGGAATCAACTAAGGGAGAACTATTGCATGTTCGAAAATTTTATAATGAAGATGGAGAGAAAAAGCACCAGGAATTCAAGGTTTACAAGGTGGTGTTGGACGGAAAAGATGGTGGTTCCATGGTGCAGCATGTTGAGGTAAACAGTATTGGAGACGATGCTATATTCATTGATGAACACCATCATTCATTCTCTGTTTTGGCATCAAAAATTCCGAGGTGCCAACCAAATTCCATATACTTCACACTTACTAATCGACACCGGGATATATTAATATATATCTATGACTTAGAGGCTGGAACTCTCACACTAGATCATGGAAAAACTGCTCAATATTCTTGGAACATGTTCATTGAGCCATCGAGTTGGGTTGTGCCACCGGTTAGCTAGCTTCAGCTTCTTGTAAAATTGTACTGTAAAATATCCCTTGTGATAGATTTTTAGATGACTCCATGTACAGCCAATAATATACTTGTTTTGTTTTCGCCTTCCCATTTTATAAACAAACTCGACTCATTAGCAGACGGTTCTTGCTATTTGTGTAGCAATTCCCCCAAACCACTTCCAAATTACGAGTCAATGGAGCCCATCAACCACTAACTCATTCCTGATTCCTGTTGATAAGTAGTTATTTTATCCGGATTCCTTTTTGTGGGAATTTGACTCACTATATTAAATAGTGAAAATGGGATTATCATTTGGATTCTTTACTTGAAGGGAATAGGTATACAGACGTGGAAAGTTTCTGTAAGTAGCAATGAATCAGGTAGATGATTCCCTCAGGAACCAAGCTGCAGAAGTATTGCAATCCATTCTCTACATGGGACAATGTTGCATGCCAGACGGTGAAATTGATTCATGGGGTCGTGAATATGTCAGGAACTGAGCTGCAGAAATTTCTCAAGAATATGCTGATAATGAACTGTCAGATGAGTGATGAAAATCCTAATTGTGACCTAATGAAACTGGTACGACAGATTGTTGCTTTTCACATGAGGCACAATGCTGAAACTGAAGCGGTTGACCTGTTGGTTGAGATTGGAGATCACCTTAATCTGCTAGCTGAGCATGTCGATAAGACGAATTTTAAGAAGACTTGTCTTTATCTCACCAGTTCAGCAAGATACCTTCCTGCCAGACCAGACGATGCGTACTTGGCTTTGGATATTTTTTTTTTTTGAGAATAACTTAGCTTTGGATATTGCATACAAGATATATCTGAAATTTGGAGAATATCTGAAGAGATCTAAGATAATCTAGTGACCTCTCTTATTTTTTAATTATTAAATAACATATGTATTTTTACATAAAAAGACTGTTACAGACATCAAATTAATAAGGAAAATTATATTTTTTTTTCTTATGCATAAATTTACAATAATAGAAACACATTTCAAAGTCTTTCAAACAAAAAAAATTCTCTCTAGCCCTAAAACTCTCTCTCTAGAGTTCCATCCCTGTCCGGCGGCGAGCCCTTGCGCCGTCGTCGGACGGGCTTTAGTTGACTCTATGTGGGTCGTGGTGGTAGTTGGTGCAATGAGGGAGGAGGAGATCACGACAGTTTTCAGGCTTGGTTTCGCTATCTGATGGCTTTAGCAGCATACTAGTTTGAAGTCACGGGATCGGAGGGTTGGCTGTGACATGCTCGTGGTGACGTGCGGTCGTACCAATCAATGGTTGGCCGGTGGTGGCGTGTTCTTGGAGGCAGGGCGTTGTGCCAATCGATTCAATGGAATTTTCGGATCCGATCTGGGATTGGGTTTGTTTGTTTGGGGTGGCGCGCATTCATGGCTCATCGAGAATGGCAATATGTTCAAGGCGGCGGTCCGGCGATTGCGGTGGGGCGATGTAGGAAGTCGTCTGGCGACGGAGGCTTTGGCAGGCTTGGCTGGATTCCCATGGTCATCCTCTCTCCTAGGTCAAGGATCGGGCTTGGGCCTCTTTTTGGGTCAGGCCCGGGCTATTTGGGTTTTTTTTTTTTTTTTTTTTTTTTCAGTCTTTTTAGGGTTTAGGGTTGGGTTTTATTTTTTGTTTTTGTTTTGTTGGTAATAAGGCACAAACCAAGGTTTGGTTTGTGGTATTACCTGTTGTTTCCAGTTGTGTTAGGTTTAGCTGTCGGGTCGAGTGCACTACAGTATGTGGCAGAGACAATCTTCTCTTCGGCCTTCTAGTGGGTCCTTCCTATCTGGTTTTGGGTCAGCAAAAAAGTCTAGCTGTGCCATAAACGAGCATTATCGGCTTTCTAGTAGGTAGTTCCTGTCTGGTTTTGGGTCGGCGGCGATGGCGAGTTGGGGCAGTTGTGGGTTGATGGTGTTGACAATTTGGTGGTGACGGTGTTGGGTTTATTTTAGTCCCAGGTTCGAATGTCCGGGGATTCTGTTGGTCGGGTTTAGGTCACAACGAGTGTTGGATTGGTCGATCAAAATCTAGTCAGGAGGACTCTGGTTGGTGAGTTAGTGTTGACACAAATGAGTTGTCTAGCTTAGAGTTCTTATTGGCTGGACAAGAGGTGAGATGTTAAAGATTCACTGCTTCTGCGTTTGTTGTCTTTGCCATACAGTTGTAGTGCAAGTTTAGAGTCAGTCATTATAGAGTTCCAGTATGAAGTTTATTGGTCATTTCTGTATAAGAGATGTCGCCTAAAAGTCGTTGTAAGCAGTTCATTATTTATGAAGTTCTTATTTGATCAAAAAAAAAAAAAAACACATTTCTAGTATTTTTTATTATTTGTTTCCATTTCAGTTCTCATTTTATGCTTCTCATTTTCTTTGTTTATAAAAGCTTTCAAAGAAAAAAAATCAAGAAAAAATGCATTCAAAATTACTTGGTGAATTATAGAAAAATAAACTATGATGCAAGAGAGCAAAAAAAAATAGACAAAGGTCTCTCTCATCAATATAACAAGATCATGAAACAAGGGACAAATATCCCTCATGTGAACTAACAAAATAAGTTTGTGAAGCGCCATATAAGACAAAACTAAATATAAAAAAAAAAAACGAACAAATCTGATTTTGCAACCTATCTAAAAGTTCAGCAACCATCACAATTACTCAAATAGCAAACCGGGTAATTTTGAGTTAATGTTGCCAAATTATATGTAATGAGAACATTTTTACATTTCCAAAATTATAATCTTTGGGGGGGGGGGGGGGGGGGGGGGGGGGTTCATTAGGTAAAGATTGAAGGTAGAATAATTTTCTTTCTACGACGAATGTGATTGGTTCTCTAATTTTTCCTAAGCAAAAATAAATAATTCTATTTAACATTCCTTTCATCGAGAATAAAATAAGTTACACTAGGCGTCAAGTTTTTGTATATTAAACTAGTTTTCCTCTACACATGCTCTGCATGTGCAAGTGTTTTTTTAAATTTTTTTTTTCAGAAAGAAAAAAAGATAATGGATTAAAACAGTTATTGTAGAGAGAAGTTAGTGGGAGACAAAAGTGGGTTGTGGGATTTTATTTATTTATTTATTTTAATAAAAATATAATTTGTAATTGTCATAATTGCCCTTGTGATTTAATTAATTCTCAAAGTTTTTTAATGTTTCAGGGTTATTTCTGTCAAATTTTTTAGTTTTGGCTAACAAAGCCTCTTCTCTTAATAATAGTATAGATTCTGATCTATCGTCTCTCTGATCGTATTGGTTAAAAGACTTTGTTTCTTAAGCTAATTTAGCCACCTATTATCCGGTCCGGATCGAGTCAAATTCTTCGCCCTCAAAACAAAGAAAACAAAAATCCATTATACCATTGATAATTAGATTTCAGGAATAAAGAAGGAAAAGTATAGTAGAGTTGACTTTAACGTGGGTATTCAGATCCAACGGCCGTAAAGCTGTGACGTGACAGTCCTACCCAGAAATACCCGTCATTCTAGCACTACCGCCATAAAAGGCCAATTCCCAATTACACCCTCCAACCACAATTAACCCGCATTTGCTCTCTTAGAAAATTCTCATTCTCCCCCAAATTGCACTCTGAAAATTCCCCAGAGAGAGAAACCATGAATACGATGCACTACGCGGAGGTGAGCACCACCGGCGCCGGCGGCAAGCAGGACGAGGTCGACATCGAGTCCGGCGAGGTCTTGTACCCGGGCCTCAGCAAAGGCGAGAACCAGCTCCGTTGGGGTTTCATCCGCAAGGTCTACGGCATCTTATCCGCTCAGCTTCTTCTCACCACCGCCATCTCCTTTGTCACCGTCCTCTACACTCCCGTCAACGATCTCCTCAAGGGCAGCCCCGGCCTTCTCATGTTCTTCGCCTTCCTTCCTTTCGTCTGTACGTGCCCTCCAAACCCTAATTTTATTTCCCGATTTGTGGTGTCTAATTGGTGATTCTGGTTCTGGATTGTTCGAATTTGAGATTGGAGGTTTGTAGATCGAATATTGTTTGGTTGAAGAAAGAAATTCAGATCTGGATGTCTAGGTTTTTAGGATTTGCGATTTCAATTGGTGTCTACAAGTCTTTTGATTTGGTCTGATTAGATTATACTGCAAGATCGATGGTATTGGTTTCTTTTATAAAGAATTTAATTCTTTCAAGGGATTGATACTTTGCTTGTTTGGTTCTGTAGGATAAAATTTTGTGGTTAAGGTATAGTATTCTGAAAAAGCATGATAGTTATATGCCTGGGAAAACGCTTGGTTTGATAGGAAAATGCTTGGTTTGATATGAAACTTAAGAATGGCTACTTCAGGATGGATTTATGTTATTGCAGTGAATTGAAGTGAAATGGATTTGCATTGTTTTCTGGCGGTGATATTTTTGCATTATCTTACTACTGTGTTTGCATTCTTTGCAGTGTTGTGGCCCCTGCATGTTTACCAGCAAAGGCATCCCCTGAATTTTGTCTTCCTTGGACTTTTCACTGTGAGTCTCAGTGTCACTGTTGGTGTAGCGGTGGCGAATACTGATGGTGAGTCTCATTACTCTACATTTGGAATGTTTTTGGGTTTTGTTACAATTTGCTTAAAGTTGTAGGCTTTATTTTTATTTCAACGTTGTAGGCTTAGCCTACCGATTTCTATGTTTTGGTGAATTTCTAATTCTTGACATATTTGTCATCTGATTATATTATGTGCATCGGTTGCTTGCAGGAGCAATAGTGCTTGAAGCATTGATTCTAACCTCTGGAGTGGTTGCATCCTTGACCGCTTACACCTTCTGGGCTTCGAAGAAGGGCAAGGACTTCAGCTTCCTTGGACCAGTCTTGTTCACTGGCCTCATGGTTCTCCTCTTAACCAGCTTTATGCAGGTCAGATTTCTTGCCATAAATTAGTCCTGTTTATTAGTTTGTTCAGCTTAAACATTTACCATACTCTAAATACTTGGAACTATTTATCTGACTTGGTGATCTTCTGCTCTTATGTAGATGTTCTTCCCTCTTGGTCCAACATCTAATGCCGTTATTGGTGGTGTGGGTGCTATTCTCTTCTCTGGGTACATAGTCTATGATACCGAGAACCTCATCAAGCGCTTTACCTATGATGAGTACATCTGGGCCTCCATCACGCTTTATCTGGACATTCTGAACCTGTTCCTTACAATCCTGAGGATGCTGAGGTCGAGCGACAATTAGCCTGGGCCAACCCAAACTCGCTGCATTCTCTGGTTTTGGCAAAAAAACTCATTGTGGACATAGTATATGTAATCCAAGGCTGAACATACCATTGTGGATGTAGTATATGATTTCTTTTCCACCCTGGTACTCTTAATAGTTGTTTCGGCTGAGTTTGCTGTGGGATGTCTTGGAATTTCTTAGTTTTACAGTACTTGCCCGACTTAAATGTGCTTGCAGCAAGTCAATTATGTTAACCGTTTTCCAATTTGTTTTTGTTCCTACATTTGCTTTTAGGACTACAATGTTAAGGCTATATTGTTTAAGAATCTAAAGTGATATATTGGTCTTGAAGGAGAAACTATGAAAATAAAGCTGTAATATTAATATTTCAGCCAAATTGGTTGTCATTCGCAGTATAAATCTTTGATGATAAGTTGTCATGTAACAGTATGTGCCTGTTAATAACGTAGGCTTCCTCAATTTACTACCTAGTATGAGCCTGTTAATAACGTGGTAGGCTTCAGGTTCCTCCAAATTTTGGTCCAATTGGGTGAAAGTTTATTTATTCTAGAATGCTCCTCATCCTGCCGTGTGTTCTTGGAATTGGAGAAAAATGCTTAAAATTAGGGAGCTTTGTCGATCTTTCTTTGCTAATATCATTGGTGATGGTCGTACTACTTATTTGTGGTTTGATAATTGGCACCCTCTTGGTCCTCTTACTCTTAGATGGTCATCTAATATCATTGCTGATTCTGCTCTCTCTACCTCTGCCATGGTCAGTGATGTTATCTATAATAATAATTGGAGATGGCCTTCTCTCTCTCATGAGTTACTAGAGATTCGTGTTTCATTGACCCAAATCATTCCTAACTCTGAGGTTAGTGATTCTGTTCGATGGACTCTTTCTTCGAATGGGGTTTATTCTGCTTCCTCTGCATGGAATGCCCTTCGTTTTTCTAGGCCTATTGTTCCTTGGTATCATTTAGTCTGGTTTGGTAGTTGTGTTCCTAGATGGAGCTTCATCTTATGGCTTGCTATTAGAGGAAGGTTATCAACTATGGATCGTGTAAGATTTTTTTCTCCTCTTGCTGCCCATGAATGTGCTTTTTGTCTTGCTGCTGATGAGACTCACAACCATCTTTTCTTTGAGTGTGTTTATACCTCTACCATTTGGGCTCACTTTTTGTCTAAATGTGATGTGAGTAATCCTCTCCTTTCTTGGCAGCATTTCATTCCATGGGCTGCTGCTAACTGGAAGGGTAAATCTTTTTCTGTTGCAATCAATAAGTTGGCATTGCAAGCTGCAGTTTATGCTATCTGGCGCGAGAGAAATAACCGCAAGTTCCGTAACGAAAGCCACCCTTCTGCTGTTGTGTTCAAGGCAATTGTGGACTCCATACGGTTATGCTTATTGTCTTGGAAGATCCCTCCTTCTCCTTCTAACAGCTATATTATTCATGAATGGAGACTCCCTTCTTAATGGGGCCATCTCTGGGATGTATAGCTGATAGGTTGTTTGTGTTAGTTTCTCTTTGTTTTTCTGTTCCCTCTTTGCTGAGGTTGTTGCTTTGTTAGCTTTTTTAGCTACTGTTCCTTGTTGCTTGTTTGGCTTTATTTAAAGCCAGGTTTCTTCTATATATTCTTTCATTTACCAAAAAAAACGTGGTAGGCTTCAGACGTCCACATTTGATATGTGAAGCACAGCTTTAAAACTTTAGCTTCAAATTTTTTATTTTTGAGGACTTTCTACAAATCACTACCTCCATTTCGACACCATCCAGCAACGTCAACCTGGTCACCACAGGCAACGGTATGTGCACTCCAACGTTATCCTCCGATCATGCCGGCCATGGGCATCATAGTCTCCAAAACCAACTTCTTTGTGTGTAGTTTTGTACATCAAGATCAAATCAACCTTACAATTTCATAGGGGGGATTGAGTTATGCTCATGAAATTAGATTTAGCAAGAGAGAGATAGAGAACTGTAGCTGATTGTACAAGCAATAACTGTCTTGATGTTGAATGAATGACTGCAAATAATAATGTAAAGCAATTCACATCTGACCCTCCCGGTAACACAAAGGAAATTGATAAAGCAATTCACATCTATACACCAAAAGTTTGGCCAATTTTTTCAATTGTAAAATTTCCAGCAGGTCTGATAATATAATATCATGTCAAAAAACGTAGATGCATTCTTATTTTAATGAGATCGGAAGGAGAAGAATAAGTAATTTAAGAACATTGATTACAGCGCAACATCTTTCTTTTCGAATCACGTCTACATGAAAGCTGAACCATTCCACGCGAACCGGTCGGCAAAAAAACCAGGAGCCGGGGGTGGTGCTCCATAATCGCCTCTAGCAGTGTACATTCCAGCACCCGGCCAAGAAAGATAGATTCTTCCAGTACCACCAGGCTCCGTTGTTGTACTTGTTATTGAACTTGAGGCCTTGTGGCTATTACTTGAGGAACAAGTATCTAATTTACACAGAACCTGAGTGTCCAGGCTCTTCACCAATGTCTCCAAATTCTTTAAATTGCTGCTGCCATTATTATTATTCTCTCCAACAGTCATCAACGTTGATTTGGAGATGGACCGTTTCGGAACTACTGCCTTGAGCTAAAGCATCAACCAACAGTTCATGGTTTATTAACCACCACAAGTGGTCGAGTTGGTAAGATCTTCCAGGTGTGGAACCCCACACCCGGGTTCGAATCCCGCCGATACTTATTGGAGTTAAATTCCAATATATTCTTGGTGGCCAGAGGGGAGGGAGTGTTCTGACAAATATCCCGAGCACGGATTAGTCTCTAGGCCTAGGAAGTCTTTGAGGACACCGTGTGATTGACAAATAAAAAAAAAAACAGTTTATGGTTTATTACAAGGCACTTGACCAGCACCAACTTCTTGTTTTCTGGGTTGGCGTAAAGGAACGCGTGCTCCTCTTCCAGCTCGTTCCATTGGTCGGTTCCTACTTCTTCATCGCAAGTGGAGAACGACGACGAGAGGGCAGAGTCAGAAAGCAGGAGGCCCGGTAGCGATAAGCACGTAGCCAGAGGCAAGGAAGAAGGCGTGAACGGCAAAAGCTACCTTGTCGTTTTTGTTGCGGAAGGATGGCCTCGCCACTCTGATAACCGCCATCACCGACTTTTCGTTCGCCATTGCTGCTTCTATAATCCGAGAGAGGGATGTTCAAACTCAATGAATTGTATGACACGTACGGAAGTTTCTTTATTTAATTAATGATATTAGGTTTCCTTTTCCTAGTTTGATTATGCTTTCATGTTTATCAGGATTTTCCTAGTACTAGTTTGGGTTCTTTGAGCTTTCTTTCGAGTGTTGGTTGGAGGGACAAGGAAAATTAAAATTGAACGGATGACTGCCTTGCAAAGGATGCAATTGTTGGGACAAGTTATGGTACTGTGATTTTTATTATACACTCATTTTACATCTATTTAAACAAAAATTATAATTTATATGAATTAAAATTATAACATTGAGAAGAAAGTTACCATATTCATTCACACTATTTACATATAATTAAACCAAAATTACAACATTGACAATAAATTTGTTCAAAAACTTATAATAAGGTCGTAGCCTCGTAGGTGGTGTAATTACACAAAATAAGACTCACGTTACTACTTTGATGTGTGTATGACATACGGGTATGTATTATATAATTTTCCGCAATTGTTGGCTTCGACTATAAAATATACTTTAGTTTTAGCAGGAATGTCACTGGTAGAACGTGCCTTCATGATGTTTTATGCTTTAAAAGTATCGGTAAACATTTGAGACTGGTCGTGTGATTGGTAGGTGTTCTGGCTCAAGAGCAAGTTCTTCTAAAATGCAAATGCTGTTTCTCCAGCTCCAGCTTTAGATTTTTCCCCAGCTGTACATTGTTTCCTGCACAACTTTGTAGTCCAAGTTTTTCGCACCCTCAGATGTATCCAAAAAAAAAAAGCAACTAAGATGACATATTATTCAGAGTTATATGCTATCAGCTTATGCAAGGTCACATACCATTTGGACCCCTTCTGTAATGTCATTATCTTGATGTTCAGATAATGTTGTTTTATCTTCTTCTGCTTTTGACAAATCAGTGCGTACGTACAAAACACAGTACTTATGCAAACTTTGCATAAGTATTGTGTTTTTATTTTTGTAACAAAGGCAACCAATTCAAAGGAAAGATGGAAGGGCAGGGTAAGGCTCAAAGTACTCTAGCCTTAAGTACGACTGAAGAGTAGTTAATGTTCGAGAAATGCAAGAGATAGGCCACATTTGCCTACAAATCATCCACTACCAGAGGTAGAAAGAAAACTAAAGTTGCGACACAGAAATGTAGCTAAACTTATGCATATGCATATCCCAAAGTAAATTTAGTACCTTACCACCTCCTCTCCGGAGCTATGTTTGTGGTCTTCTGGGTATGTCATATAGAGGACATGAAGCACATGGGAAATTCGATCAGTTTGTTGCTGCTCTTTTGCAATTTGCTTTTGAGGGCTTGAGGTACTTTTGCAGTTAATATTTACAGAGCATGGAAATGTACATTGCACGTTTATTGTACAAGTACTCTAATAAGATTAAGAATTCTTCTGTTGGATTATGCAATGGAAAGGGTCATCTTCATATGACTTCCACGTACTTGATCTGGTACACAGGTTCACAAGTGATATCGAAATTATCACTCGTAAAGCAGTTATGGTATTAGATCAAGGTCCTCCCTCCTAGTAGATGCTTCGGCTCTCTCCAAAATTTCATGCTCATTGCCCATTGAGAAAATTCAGTCACACAACAGAGAACCAAAACTCTTGTCCTACGATGTGTCAATGGATTCACTTTTCTTTTTAAGACTATGGAGGAACGGAGGTCTGATCATTGCTTTGGAGCTCGACCAACGAATATACCAACAGTTGGATTCAACCTTACTCCTGAATACCATCTAATTCTACAAAACTCCTGCATTACTTCCTCTCTAAATGTCCACAGGGATATAATAAAAGGAGCTGGCAGTGCATAGTTGCAATCTCATCATCCAAAACCCCTTTATATCCATTTCATTGCCCAAGTCAAAATCCTGGTAAAGGCAGCATAATGCATGCTTATCTTCAGCACTCTCTGACTCTCTGAGGAGGGAGTATATCAACATGTTCATGAGCTTTTCAACTTGATGTTCAAAGAGAAAAACACTCTTTAGGGTGTTAGATTTCTGCAAGTTGTAGTTATCAAGAGAAGCAAATGAAGATGCTGATTTGAATGATTTTCCTATATTATGGAAGGTGTCCTTCATGTGGTTTATGCCGATAACAGCTGGAGCTAGGGGGTGACTCTTCTTCTTGTGTGGTCTGATTCACCTAATTTCCTACGCCGGAATCATGACAGGTCTTCATATGCACCTTGTCTCTGTTCCGAAAACCAAAGATCGATATCGTCGATAAACTGTGGTTCTCTGTAATCCAATCTACCTGGGGAGTCCAGATACAAAAAAGCATTCTTTGTGCAAGTTGATGTGTCAATCAGTCTAAACAGAGAGGTTGCTTTTCATTATAATCCTATCATGGGTACTACTAACTGTACCAAGACCTAGATATTCCGATGTCTCAGGGCACCGGATCTCAGTTGATTTACTTCCTGCAGCAAATCATCCATGGACCTGGCAACATACCAATTGGTTTCTTGATTTAAATAGACTGTTTCCCTCTTGATGCATTGAGTGAGGAAGATTACAGGTAGTGGGTTTCCTAGAGAGGAATGCGAGAGAACGAAACCGGCGAGGATAGTTTCAAACTTTATTCGAAAGTTTCTTGTCATTCACTTGGCCTGAATTTTTGTTTTTAAATAGATTAGTTTTCTTCCCAGAAAGCTGTTACCAAACTTCTTGTGTTCTGAAAACTAGAGATTGAAAATGGCAAAACTTTCTCGTTTTAAGCATGACCCACTTGCAACATTTCTACAACAAAAAATAGTTCGAAAAAAAAAAATTTCTAACAACTAACTAGATTGTACTCAAGAGAGAAATATTTAGTATAAGAGTCATTGCCCACTGCTTCTGGTAATTCATTAACTAAGCTCATCAAACTACTTGTAATTCATTAATTAAGCTCATCATAATTCATTTTACGAGGATCCCTGGAAAGCTAAATGAGGTTAGCCGAGTATGGCAGAGATACTCATAGACAAACTAGAAGTGAAGAAGTACTTTTAACATAGATCAAAGAGCAAAGAATCAATTGACATGATCTTTTTCCTTTGCTCCAACTGTATGTCTGTTAATCACAGTGGAACAATGGCAAACCATCTAAATTTAGCTTGGGAATAAAAAAACCAACATGTTAGACAAGAAATTCAAAAGGGTGCAAGGAATGCATTAAGGTGAATTGACACAAAACCAAATTTTCTATATTGAACTATAAAATGTGGCATTGATGTGAATGCAATCACTTATGTACTGTAAAGAACATATGTTGAGAACAATTATGTACGTGATAAACTATATGAACCAAATGAACAATTATCATAGAGAACATGGTCTTATCATGATTTAACAGCATCATCTTCATCTTCATCTTCATCTTCAATATCCCAGCTCAAATCCTCCTCTTCCTCTGCAGCACTAAGCCTCTTATGCAAATCGACTCTACTTGTGCTCCCAACAGCCTCCCCTTTCTTCTCATCACTGCTTCCAATATCTTCAATCTCATCCCACCCTAGATCTTCTTCCCCTGGCATTGACGGCTGGCTCGAAACAATCGAAATATCACTCTCTTTGCAAGAATCGCCACTATCCGTCTTCCCCTCCGATTTCGCCTCCGACTTGTCACTGCTAACAGATTGCCTCGGCACACTTTCAACACCCACAGCATCATCAGAACTCTGGTTTCCCTTCTCCAACTCCACACTCCCACTAGGACCAGCCTTCGAGTCCAACCCATCTCCCTCTTCCTTCTTCTCCTCCTCATCTTCATCGTCATCGAAATCCCAACTCAAATCCTCTTCTTCACCGGAAATCGCTCGCTTCACAAGCTTAGCTCTAGCATCCTCCACTTCCTTCAACTTATGCACCTTATAAAAGTACCTACTCCAGAAACTCCCATTGTCAGCCTTAGCAGGCACAATTTCCTCATGAATCTCACCAATCACTCCATTTTCCTTCATCAAATTCTCAATTTCCTCTGCTTTCTCCTCCAACACAAACCCTAATTTCCACTCTCCATAGCTCTCCAAATCCTCCGGTTCCTCCAAGTAAGTATTCATATTACTCTGAATTGCCTTAACCTGAACTTCAAACCTACTATACCTCCTCAAATCACTACCACTGCTACTCAATCTCCTCTCACTAGCATTATTTTCAGAATTATAATCAGATTCAATATCATCAGCCATAGCTTCCCTACCGTGAGAGATGATCTCCGCCGTCGACTTCCACACGCTGCTTCCGATGTCGTCGATCGCCTGCCCGACCGACTCCAGCGACACCTGCGCCACCGACGCGCCGACATCCAGCTTAGCAGGGAGCTCCTTCACGGCGCGTGACGCCACCTCCCGGATCACCGCCGTCTCCTTCTTCAGCCCGGACCCGAGCTCCGCGAGATCGCGGCGGTAGGTCTGCAGCACCGACTCGGACCTCGTCGCCAGGGTCGTCATCAGACCCCCGAAGCTCCACGCGCCGGTGCCGGAGTTCGGTTGCGGACTTTGCTCCGGTTCGGGGCTCGCGGCGACGGCGTCGTTTTGGGCGAGTGAGTTTGAGTCGTCGTCGGAGGGATCGGGATCATCGGAGAAGACGGACTTGAAGAAATCCATGGGAGGGGGGGGTTTTGATATTTGGTGAAACCTGAATATATATCAGAATACGGCCGGCGGTGGGAAGTGAGGGAGAGAATTGACTCAATTGAGATATTAGAGTCCAAGATGAGTCGGGAGTCCTCGCTCTCCTTATCAAATATAAATAGGGAGTTATTTTTTGGTGGCGTAACGAGAATAAATATTTCTTTTTATTTCTTATTTCTTATTTCTTATTTTTATTCACCAATATTAGATTGATGACTTTTCATAATAAATATCCTAAATTGCAAATTAAGTTAAGAACATATTTAATGCATAAAGTCGAAAGAATTAACGTAATTGCACCCATCTTTATATAGTCCATATTCGTGTCAATACGACCTTTCCTTTCCTTGGAGCTAAGAATTTAATACATATGTAAATGTAGGAATATTTCTTTGATAAAAAACTAGTTGTAATCTTAGTTCAATGAAATAAAGTTTTTAATTTCTAAAAAATAAAGGATCGAACACTACAGTTTGTCATCGATTTAATTAGTGTCATTTAGGCAAATGAATAAGCGTCCTGTTAGTCGATGTGATTGTCAGTGATCAAGAGGGACATTGGATAAGCAATGAGTTGTTACATTGTCTCAAGAGTCGCTTATGGTCTATGGGGTTTGTTATTACCATTATTCCGACAACCGGTACGGATGTCCTATTTCGAGTAGTCCCACTCATTTACCAATGCCCAAACCAACCCAACTCGTGCCCTTCCAACAACCATGGTAGGAGAAAAGGACCTTGCGGAACCCATGGCACCAAACCTTGGGCCAAACCATCACAGGAAGTACCCACCAGGCGTCTAGACCAATTGTACCGACATTAACTCTGCCCACCTGCTGGGGTCGATATCAAGGTTCTTTAGTCAACGACTCATACAAACCGTTTCTCTGAGAGGCTATCAAGAATATATTTTCACATAAGAACCGTAATGCGTTAAATTCTCAATTTTGTATGACTTAATGACTTCTCATATTTTTTTTTTTTTTGGGTAATGACTTCTCATAATACTTCAAACTAAGTTGGAATTGCTACTCATAAATTTCCAAATACTTAAGTTATTGACATCCAAGTTTTTGTGTCAATGGAGTAATATCTAGATCTACAACCGAACCTTAGAACGTTGCGTTGAGGCTCCAAAGTTTTTTTTTTGGCTATTCACATCGAAGTTACTGTCACATGGAGTAATATCTTGTGATCAATGCAAAAAAAATATTTGTTAGCCTATAAAGGGTTGTTATGTTAGAGTAAGTTACTATATCAAACAAAACACAACAAAAAGAAAATTCATAACATCTCCATTGTAAGCTGAATCTGGCAAACCAGTCGCCTTTTAGCTGCAGACAATCGTCGCTTCAGGCGTTCAATGGCATTTTGAAAAAGCCATCAACTTTTGAAGACATTTTTAAACGCTATTAAGCACTTTTAGAGACCAATTTGCCGAAAAAAATGGCGCATTCTACCAACGGACCTTTCATCCGAAGAGTACCTTTGCTGATAAACCTTCCATCTTCAGTCAGTAAATCTGATTTTTTGCAGGTTTCTGAGAATCATACTCGGATAGATTGTGGCCGACTGCAGTAACCAACCTTTGATGTAGTCCATCTCACATCAAGTGGAAATTCTCCGATCTGATGGATGTGTTTGATTAATCAAGTAATGACAAATCTTCAAAATGGAAACCTGTAGAACAAGTAGCTATTGAGTATGACTCATACAGTGCTCAAAATCACTGGATAACAACCACTTTTACAATAATGTGTGTATTGAAAAGAATTTCCTTCTTTTCTTTTTTAATTCAACAAGATCACAAGGGGATACAGTTCTTGATACATCCACTCCTGCTAGTGCATTGAAACCATCCTGTTCTATGAATTCCTTTTTATCTCCTTTTTTGTTGGCAAACAGCGTTTGTCAGAAGATCATCACAATAAAAGCATTAAAATTCAAAAATAGGACTTGGGAAGAAAGGCAACTAGGAGACACAAACTAGTATCCAAGATTAGGTTGTTGGGTTACTAATTCAATTTCCTTGATGATTAGCTCCTTTTCCTCTTCAAATTGGTCATCTTCATCACCTGCTAGAAAACCATAAATCAGCAACAATAACAAGAACATGAGATTTACTGACCCAAAAAGAAAAATACAGAGATGAGATTTTCATAATTGGAGCTCAATCACATTCAACTACAGCTGATTTACATGGCCAGAAAAGCATCACCTTTTCCAGCAGAAAGATTCTGGAGCAACTCCGTCAATTTTGCATGGTTCTTAGCCAGAATAACCTTGACTTCTCGAGGCTTATTAGGATTAGCAACAAAGACCTGCAAAAACAAGTAAATAAAAAAAAAGAGAGAAATATGAGGAACTAAGAGACTGTATGAATCTTGACATTCAACTCAAACATGCCATTCTCATGGTGGTTCAACTAATAGCCTCCACAAAGAACTCCATATTCTAACCACACCCATTCAGACATACAAAATACACCAAAAGAGTGGCGAGAAAGTTAGAATGAGGGGGGCCAGCACCTTGAAAATGTGAAAGGCAGCGATCTGGATGTTTTTGCTTGAATCCTGCTCGTATTGAATAGCAACAATGATAACAAAATGTGAGAGCACAAAAAAGAAACAATATCAAAAACTTCATTTTCCAAGCACACATCACATGTTAAAAGCTGGTTAATTTTGTGGGGTGTAAACAAAAACCCAACCAGCAACAACTGAATGTATAGTATCACCCAGTGGTTGGAAATGTAAATAGCACAGTGATAAGGACTAAAAGAAAGTCAATACCTTCAACAGCATCATCATGACTTTCAAGAACCGAACTTCTAAAATGTAGCGTTTCATTATATGAGAATTTGGAGGTTCCAATAGGAAATCCGTAAGAAGCTAAATCAACAAACAATTTCTATCATTAGCAAATGTAATAGATTAAAAGAATAACAAACCAAACTCAAAAAGTTGCATAACCATAACTGACCTTTAAAGATTGCCTCCTAGTCACGTAGTTAGGAGATGTCAACAGTTTTTCATACAGATCGAAGAACTGGAACAAGAAGTTCCTATCAGACAAGATGAAAATTAAAAGCACTACGTATTTACCTACACAATAGTGAAGAAAGCTATCTTCACTGCCTACGCCATGCAGGTGTAAAAATCAGGGTCTTAGATTTAGTTTGTCCCCAGAATAACACATTCAGATTATCAAACTGTCCTCCAAGATGCATATTGGCCAAGGAAAATCCTAGGTTTAGAATATTCAATCAAGATAATCATATTAAAAACCATGCAGCAATACTTGCCACTGGCTAGACTATTACAGAAAAATATATTAAGACAAAGTTTGAGCAAACCTCATCATAGTGCGCAGTCAAAAATTCAGATACCACCGTTCCATGTTTAGTAAGTAAGTCCTGCCAAGAACTAGCTCAGGGATGTATGAAAGAAAGATTGGGACCTAAAAGTGAGTGACATTCAGATAGGTACAACATCAAAGAAGCTCAAAATTCTTACCTTAAAGGTAGAAAATGCATCAGAAGCTACATCAAAGTTAGGCAACTCCACAAATTTGAAGAACAAAACAAAGCTTGCAGACTCCAATATGTATCTGAAAAATACTACAAAAATCAAAAAGTGTGAATAAAAGAAACTTGCTCACCATCTGGAACAAGTGTAAACCAAAAAAGAGCAGAGGACAGTATCAGCTATTGTTATATCTGTTTAGTGACAGAAACGCAAATTCAAAACGGGAGTTGGGTGGCTGGTCAGATTTGAATGAACCCCCATCCAAATGCTGTGTTTAGGTTGACTTGGATGATTTCAACATCGTTACAAAACAAAACATGTACTCGGCAATCATTCAAAATTTTCTTCTCTTACGAGGAGTAACAGAATGGGTTCTTTACAAAGTAGAATGAACTGACATCCAACAACCAATATGGGTGAGGGGAGGAAAAATGATGAATTGTCTTACTTTGCAAGAATGGGGAATCTGATGCAATCCCTCAACATAGCTCCACAATTTAAGGCAATTTCCTTGTTATCATAGCTGTTTGAAAAAGAATCAATAAGTGCGTGCAAAGTTAAACCAAATGAAAAGGGATGATGACAAGTATACAGCACAAAATCAATTTTCTGTTTGTCATAGCTGCTGGTCACTATAATAAGCTGCATGCATCAGTCCATCATTTTTACTTAAAACTAATGAAAGCATCAAACTTCTAGTAAAAAAAAAAAAAAAGCAATGAAGTTAATAGGGACAAGATTCAAGAATTTGGACAAGATCACTCTAGTTGTGCCGATAGAACTGTGTGTTGCTTAGTATTGTAATATGTACTTTCAGTATTCTATGCTTGAGAACTCCTATTCCATCGGCTTTCTTGCAAGGACATCATCATCATTATCCCTGCTTTCTAATACAAACAACAATATAATTGCTACACAGCTCACACAGTGGCATTCCGATCACCTTCCCTCAGGACAACTCTAAATTAAACATAGCCACACCAATTCTCCACATATTTGAGAGAGAGAGAGAGTGAGAGAGATCAACCTAATATATACAGCTCAAATATGAACAAACACATGGATGGAAAGAAAAGGCTTTATACTTTTTACAGTAGTACTGACAAAAACATTACAAAACTCACCTCACGACCAGAAAGTCTAGCAACTCAGTATGGTCCTCAATGTATTGTTCGCAGCAATAAGTATCCTCAACCTTTTGCTTCAATAACACGGACCAACAATGGACCAAATCTTTTCTTGCCTGTATTGAAGAGACTATGTCATCTTGTGCAATAAATGTTCCATATGCCAGACACTATGAGACAAATGACCATAACTTACTTCCCATCCCAGTATAGGTAACTTGTGAACTAGGAGAGCAAGAACATCCTCCTTACATATCTCGAGCACAAGCTGCGAAACTTGTTCCATATTAGGTTCTGTCTCCGCATCTCCAACAAGCATACATCTCATAATCCCGAAATTCTTTTCAACCTCTTCCAACGCCTGTCACAAAAAGTAAATCATCTTCGTAAACGAACCAACCTTCGAAATTCTTAGAAAACAATCAGGCATTAGCTCTCTTTATCGAGCTTCGTAGCATGTCATTAGTAATCCCACAATGTGTGCACAACTCTGGACTTGCAAAAGCACTTACTAAGCATAAATGTCAACACTCTGAGACTAAACTAACTTGCTTGACAATCCCAACTGATAAATGCTAAACCACATTACCGCACAAACCAAGCAAGCGCGCACTTTCCCACACAGTAGAATACATCAATTATATACAATGGAAGAAGCAAATTCACAGCAAGAACATAACTTTAGGCATCAGAAACGTAAATTGAGATGAAAGAATTGAAATTGGGAAGGAAAATAGCGAGAGGCAAAGAGGGTGAGAAATAAAGGAAGACCTTTTCGAGGGCTTTAACTTCGGCGACGGTCTGGGTGTCGAGGGCAGTGAGGCTGTCGTGAATGGCCTTGGCGACCTCCTGAGGGGTTTTGGGCCTCGACGGCTTGAAGAACGAGAACGACATGATCGATGGGGAATCAAATTCCCTCTCTTTCTCTCTGGCTCTGTCTCTTTCTCTGTGGAAGAAATTTACAGCTGCTAGCTGTGAGTTTGGTGAAGAAGGACGATTGGGAAAAGAGCCCCGGTCTTTTTCGTGCCAGTGCGGATCCGTTAACAGCATGCAGCTTCTCACTTTTTACACACCTGTGTTGTAAAAATGTGAAGGTGACGGGTATGGTAAATTTTGTTTTCGGTGTTTTCTTGAATATATATTCATTTTCTTTCGAACAAAAAGGAAACTAGAAATACAAAGAATGTTTTTATCAAAATGAACTTGGGGTAATAATAAAGTAATGAAGAACAGGTGGATTTTTGACTAATATAATCATCCATGGTTACAAGGGGGTCTTTGTTTTTTTTTTGGTCAAATAGAGAAATTCATTAAAGAGGACAAAGTCCAAAAGTAAAACCAGACTAAAAAACAAGACAAGGGACAGAAACAAAGAAGGCAAAACAAAAGCAAGCAGTATCAGCTGCAGAAACTTCAACTCAGTCTGGGGGTCTTTGTTAAGGTCTTAACTTTTTCAGGCACAAGAAAGAAAATATTACATTAGGTTAGAAGCAGTAGTGTTCTAAAACGAAAAAGATGGATTAGTTTGTGAACCGCTTTGGCTGTCCCTATCAATGCGTTATGGACTCCATTCGCAGCCAAAGGAAAGGCTTGATCACAAGGTTTTTTATATTGCAAATATTATTTATAATCTTGATAACTTCGAAACTTTAGAAAAAAAAAAACTTATAAATAAATTATAACAAAAATGAGACTTTTTTTTGAATTAGACCGATTCACATTATTTAGTCTATTGTTTGATTATTTATTTGTCACACAAAAAAAACTTTTTGAGCTACCGGTAGAAAGAGATTTCGCTAACGAAAAAGCTTTTGTTAATGTCTAAGATTTAGCGGTGGCTAAACCTTGGTTAACGCTGATCCGATGGGCGGATCGCTATTTGTGATATTCTCAGAGCTTCCACTACCTGTCAAGTAAAATACACAGGGCGTCAGAAGGAGACCGCGTTGGGTAGTATTCTCTTCTCCGATGCCTAAGTTAGTCGATGTATTTATGTTGACAAAGTAACGGTAGGTAAGTAGTAAATGCGTAATTAATAAGGAGAGATGAGAGCACCTTTTATGGGTGAGGAGGGAGCTGATCTTCTCCATGTTTTCGATATGGGACTGACATGCTTCAGTTCCCAGCTTCTGGAGCTTCTGATACTATCTTGGTGCGGCGCGTCAGCGGTGATCTGGGGGTAAGTCGGGACTCAAGCGGTAGCCTGCTTGGCTGTGTTCCCGTAAGCCACTCATTTGGTAGGTTTTGGTACCGCTGGCAGTAGCATGAGCGTGGCTCATTATAGCTAATTATGCTCGCAAATGCCTATGTAAGTACAGTTTTCAATGCTGCCCAATATCCTTTCCTTTTCCAAATATTTTTACGAATGCGTTTTTTTGAACTAGAGGTGCGCTTTTTTGGCACTGCCATTTTTAAATTATAATCGGTTCATCGGTTGGATGTGAAAGACATCTATTGTTCAAAATCAATTGTTATTTACTATATCTCTAGCTAGCTATTCTCTAAATTACATTCCCCTCAGGCACTTCTTCGATGGTCCCCATCCACCCGGCCTGCCGGTCCGATCTGAAGAATTCATGGGGTTTCAACGTTCCCCAAGACAACAGAGCCATCATTTGTAGGGAGGGTAAAGAGCATCCAACGGAGATATGCCCCTATGAGCGAGCCGATCTTTATATGTTTTGGCCATGTCCGTTTCCGCTCCGAAGAGGAAGGTTTAGATCTTTCAATCTTATGTCGTGAGGGATGTGACCTATGTGAATAGGGCGAAAACTTGAACTACGCACATACATACTTTTAAAAAAAGGTAAAGCCAACAGACATATAAAGCAATTGAGGTGGTGTATAACTGTATATACAAGGTGCAATTGAGGTGGGTGTATATAATTTTATATCACATGTTTTTTATTATTATTATTTTTTTTTATAAGATAAACAACTCAAATACACAACAAGTCTTTCTTTTGTAAGTTGAACTCACAACCTCCAACTTACAAGGAAGACTATGCCATTAAACCAACTGGTATTGGGCATCACATGACTTTTTATATTGCAAGCAATTGGAGGATTAAATTTTATATAGATTAAAGGTCGTATATATAAAATTACGCTTACTTTTCTTCTTTGTAGTTGTTACATGTTAGAGCACGCTTGTATAGTTATATTAGATGCATAGCAAAACACAATCATGTGATAAAAATATATATATATATATATATATATTATGTTAGTGTTCAAGTAAACCCTAATTTGTGTTTGGTCCAAACTCTAGATTACTTGCTCTTGTGGTAATAGGATTAAATTTGAAGGATCTAGATTCCTATTCAATGTACGATTACTTTCCTTGTATGATTGAGATTCTATGCATTGTAATCCTCTATATAAAGAAGCCCATATTATCAATAAGAATACACAGCAAATTCCTCTCAAATTCAGTTTCTCTAAAACACGTTATCAGCACGAAGCCCTAACCCTGAAACCCTAAATTCATAGCCTTCAAATCCAAAGAACCACCGCCGCCCACCTTGAAGTTTTCACCTCCAGGAGCCCAGAATCGACAGCACTGCCCGCAGAACCGGCCAGAATCGACCTGAACCGGCCACTGGAAGAGACCAAACTGGCCTCCCAAGAAGGATCCGAGATCTCCTGCCTGGTTTGCCACCTTCCACTGCCATCTTTTGTCAATAGCTGAACTTCGTCCCCAGACTCCGGGAACTGGAAAAACCATCACCAGAACCGGCCTGGAAACAGCCGAAACGCCCTCCTGAATCTGCCGCCCCTTTGAACCGCCGTCTGCCTCTCCAGCCTCTACCTTCAGCCCTGTGAAGCCCAGCCCAGAGTCAGACGAAGCCCTAAGCCTAGAAGCACAAAAGCGACTCGGCCCAAAGACAGAAGCCTTGAAGCCCAGCAGCCTGAAGCCTACTGACGTCAGCCCTGCGTCACCATCCTATCAGCACCCAGTCAGCCTGCCACATTAGGTTTAGAGAGCCACGTCAGCACCTGCGGTCAACGCCGATCAACACTTTTCCGGCCACTTTTCCGGTGACATTTTTCCTGCCAACTTTTCCAGTCAAAATTTCCGGCAATTTTTCAAGGTAAACTTTTCTAAAAGTTCTCGTTTTTGAAGTTTTTATTACTTTTTTTTTTTTTTTTTATCGGGGACTTCCAACATCCCTTGTCCTACCCACCTTTCTTCTTCATAGGGGAGACCAAAAAGCCGAACTGTGGGGGTTCGTGCTTACTCCAAGCTTGGAGCTTGTAGAGTTCTCCAAACTTAGAGTTTGTTGAGAAGAAAACGATCGACCACATACATCGTTGTTTCGATCTAATCCAAAACCCCTCTTGGAATCGGATTTTCTTGGAAGCGACTACGCTCAGAAAATCCCTAATTTCTTGGAAAGCGACTACTCTCAGAAATTTTATAGTTTTTCGTGGTAGCCTTTTTCGCTCCGAAACTAACTCTATTTTCTTGTTGTTTTTCAAGATGAGTAACCTGAACAAGTTGAGCTTTGCTCCACTAGAGACAACAGGTGCAGGATACCATAAGTGGGTCCGTGATGTGCGCCAGCATCTTAAGGCTGATGGGATCCTGAGTACGATCCAAGAGCCAAGTCAGGACGTGCTTACTCCTTAACAAACTGCTGCTTTTGAAGCAAATAGAGCTAAGAGAGAGGCGAATGAAGCTAAAGCCATCATTCTCATGACAAGGCACATGAATGACGCACTCCAAAATGAGTACCTCAATGAGGAAGACCCAAGAAAACTATGGGTAGAACTCGAGCAGCGTTTTGCCAACGTCCGTGATTCCCTACTTCCAGACTTAGAAGTGAGATGGCATAGCCTCCGCTTCTGTGATTTCAAGTCTGTACTTGACTACAATTCAGAAGCACTTCGTATCAAGTCTATGATGGAATTCTGTGGACAGAAAATCACTGATACGATGTTGATCGAGAAGACTCTTTCCACCTTCCCCGTCTCTGCGTTGATGATAGCCAAGAACTATCGGATTGATGTCAATGCTAGATGCATCACAAGATTTCATGAGCTAATTGGTGACATGAACGTAGCCGAAAAGCACGACAACATACCTGTGAAGAACTATAACTCTAGACCAGTGGGAACCAAGCCAAATCCGGAGTCTAATTATAGTCGCGCCTCCAAGAGATGACGCAAGGAGCGAAACCCTAAGAGTAGGGATAATTCTGGACGTTCTGGTCCATATTCTAGCCCTAAAGAGGAAGGAAACCGCCAAGATAGGCGTGCACAGAACCGTGGAGGTGAACGTGTGAAGAGAGAGAGAGGCCAAGCCTCCGGTTATGGTGGTATCGCCACCAAAGGCAATAACCATCCTCAAAACGCTCCCAAGCTCCTCGATCAAGGGAACCTGACCATAATGATGCTTGTCTCAGATGTGGATCAACTGGACATTGGGCAAAAGCATGTAAAGCACCCCAGCAAGTTGCAAACGCATACAAGACGTATCGTGAAGCAAGGGAGGCAAATTACATGGAACAAGAAGATCAAGATGGCGATCTCAATCTAAGGGTGGAAGACTACAAGAATCAAGATCCAGAAACTGGTGATTTTGATTAAGTCTTTTTATTTTCCAAGAGATGTAGGCAATTGCCATATTATTATAGTAAATGCCAATGGTACTAGTCCTTCTTCATAGAGGCGTACTCAATGTAAGTGTGATGTCTAAAAGGTTTTGAGATAAGTGGTACTTAAGTGAGCTTTGCTCCACCGACATCTCTCTACTCACCTAGTCACATTTGCATTGAAATTACCAAAATGAGTTAGACGACTACCATTGTTTTGCATTAGCTAGTTTATTGGATTCGATTCTTTTTTGGTTAAAGAAACGATGATGTAATTCCATTTGGCTTATTAATAAAAGTTGAGTGCTTTTCTTTATGACTCCTTTTTAATTATGAGCTTTTCTTTTAGGAATGGATGAACTACAATGTCTTGCGGATAGTGCGACTACGCACACCATTCTACAACATAGGCAATTATTGTTAGAGATGTTCCCTACATATTCCTCTGTGACTACAATGGCTGGGCCATCAGGTTTAGTTCAAGGACATGGAATGGGCCAATTCCTATTGCCAAATGGCACCTTGATTAAAGTCACTGAAGCTCTCTATGCTCCTAAGGCAAATCAAACCTTATTGAGCTTTAAGATATAAGAGCCAACGGATTCCATGCGGAAACGCATAATGAGAACGGAAAAGAGTTCCTTTGCATTACCTCTAATGATTGCGGACGAAAACGCATCTTAGAGAAGCTATGTGTCAATCTAGTGGACTTTATGTCACTACAATTCGACCAATTGAATCCAATAATGTCATAAGAGAAGATCTCTTAGATTCAGACACATATTGACTTTGACATGACCGACTAGGGCATCCTGGTCGTGATATGATGCTCCGTATACTAAAGACTTCACACGGACATCCATTCTTCAGAGTGAGAAGAAGCAAGAATCGAAAATTGATTCCTGGGCTTAGCAAGACCGCAACAATTGCAGCTTCTGGCGCTGCAGCCATCTTGGGGTTCCATAGGGATGCCCAAGTCCCATGTGATGACGCCACCAATGGCGCCAACCATGAGCATGACGCCATGGTTGCCTCTCCTCTTGGCCATGTTGCCACACACACCAATTTCCATGGCTCTAATGCCATGATGGGAGATGTAGTCACACATTTTGCTTCTAATAACGCTACGGACGCTCAGGCCCAACCAAAATCCTCATTGGTTGCTTCTAAGGCCCCTCGCTCATTTTGCAAAGCCTGTTCATTCAGGAAATTAGGACCATGACCGTCCTACGCAAAGGATCCTAAAATACTCATTCCGTTCTTACAGAGAATCCAAGGGGATATCTGTGGACCAATTCAACCATCATGCGAACCTTTTAAATACTTTATGGTATTGGTTGATGCGTCGACACGCTGGTCACATGTCGCGTTGTTGTCCACTTGAAATGCTGCTTATGCTAAACTCCTCACCTAGATTATCCGACTAAGGGCTCACTACCCAGATCATCCTATTAAGTCGATTCGACTTGATAATGCTAGGGAGTTTACATAGAAAACGTTCGATGACTATTGCATGTCCCTAGGGATTGATGTAGAGTATCCAGTTTCCAATTATCATACCCAAAATGGTCTCGCAGAGGCTGCTATCAAATGACTACAGATGATAGCACGGACATTGGTTATGCGCACCAGTCTCTCTATTTCTGCTTGGGGATATGCAATATTGCATGCAGCGATGCTAATTCGTCTACGACCCACTGCAACCCAATCTTACTCTGCGTTATAGCTAGTAACTGGGCTCGCACTTACGCATTTTTGGGTGTGCCATTTATGTGCCTATTACTCCACCACAGCGTACTAAGATGGGTCCACAATGACGAATGGGCATATACATTGGATATGAATCTCCAACCATCGTCTGCTATCTTGAACCCTTGACAGACGATCTCTTTACCGCTAGATTTGCGGACTGTCACTTTGATGAGATGGTCTTCCCATCGTTAGGGGGAGATAAGAACACATATGTTCAACAGGAAAGACAAGAATTGTCATGGTCTGTCCCTACTATGTCTCATCTCGATCCCCGTACTGCACAGTCCAAACTTGAAGTGAGAAGAATAATCGAGCTCCAGAACGTAGCAGACACTCTGCCTGATGTGTTTTCTGATGTTGCCAAAGTGACGAGATCACACATACATGCTGTAAATGTGCCTGCAAGGATTGATGTCCCAAATAATGGACATAACGCCACTCTTGTAACACCAGGAGATGGCGCCATTGCCCAGAATGGCAATGATGTGGCGTCTATGGCCACAGGTCCTCAAGGAAGCGCAGTAGACCTATTGGTTCGAAGGATACTCGACCTAGAAAGAGAGCGAATGAGGCACAAACAAATCCTTTGATCATCGATACTCAAAATGCATCCCATAAGAATGTTCCGGATTATGGTTATCTCCAAGAGACATTATTGGGGGACGCCTCAATGTCAGAATCTATCCCTGAGAACATAGAGATCTCTGTCAATTACATTAGTGTACATGGGACGTAGGAAAAAAACTCCATCATCATTGATGATGTATTCGCGTATTCAGTAGCGCGTGAGATTATTGAGACCGATGACATTGAACCACGCTCCGTTGATGAATGCCAACGTAGGGCTGACTGGCCAAAATGGAAAGATGCGATCCAGGAAAAACTTGATTCTCGAGCGAAAAGAAAGGCATTTGGCAATGTTGTACCAATACCGCCCAACACCAAACCAATTGGTCACAAATGGGTATTCGTTAGAAAACGTAATGAGAAAAACGAGATTGTAAGGTACAAAGCTCGTCTTGTGGCTCAAGGCTTCTTACAACGCCCTGGAATCGACTACGAGGAAACCTATTCTCCCATAATGGACATTATAACATTCCGCTACCTTGTCAGTTTGGTAGTTTCCGAAAAACTGAACATGCAACTAATAGATATGGTTACAGCGTATCTATATGGGGATCTAGATACGGAAATATACATGAAAGTTCCAGATGGAATTCAGCTACCCAAATCAACTGGCTCCAAACCACGGAGCGCGTTTGCGATTAGATTGAAACGCTCACTATATGGATTGAAACAATCCGGACGAATGTGGTATAACCGTCTAAGTGACTACTTGATTGGAAAGGGATATGTCAACAATGAACTATGCCCATGTGTGTTCATAAAAAGGAAAAGTTCCGGATTTGCATAGTAGCTGTTTATGTCGATGACATGAACATAATTGGCACCCTTAAAGAGTTAAGGGAAACCGCTGAACACTTGAAATCTGAGTTTAAGATGAAAGATCTTGGGAAAACACAGTTTTGTCTCGGTTTAGAACTTGAGCGCCATAGAGATGGTATCCTGATTCATCAATCAGCTTATACCCAAAAGATGCTTAGGCGCTTCAACACTGACAAGATTAAGCCTTCAAGCACCCCAATGGTCGTCCGTAGTCTTGATCCAAAGAATGATCCATTCCGTCCAAAAGATGACGACGAAGAAGTGCTAGAGGCAGAAGTGCCCTATCTAAGTGCAATAGGAGCATTATTGTACTTAGCACAATGCACAAGACCGGATATCTCATTCACTGTGAACTTGCTAACTAGATATAGCTCTGCGCCAACACGACACCATTGGACTGGTGTTAAAGATATCTTTCGATACCTAAGTGGTACGATCGATATGGGCTTGTTCTATCCCTACAGAGAGAAGATGGATTCGGACCCATCTAGTGTCAGGGATGCCACATATGGTGGAACGCGTTCCCTCTCCCCACCCCAAAATGATATAAGTGTTTTGGAAGGTTTTGCTGATGCTGGGTACCTCTCTGACCCACACAAAGGTCGCTCCCAAACTGGTTATGTTTTCACCATGGGAAAGACCGCGATATCTTGGAGGTTTACAAAGCAGACCTTAGTCGCTACCTCTTCGAATCATGCAGAGATTATTGCTCTTAACGAAGCAGTTCGTGAATGTATATGACTTAGGTCCATAGTTACGCATGTTTGAAGCAATTGCGGTCTGAAGTCTACCACAGATGAGCCAACAAGCATTTATGAGGATAATGCTGCTTACATTGAACAAATGAAGCAAGGCTACATCAAAGGCGACAACACCAAGCACATATCGCCTAAATTCTTCTACAATCAGCAACAACAGAAGCTCCTCAAGATCAAGGTGAACCAAGTTCGATCTGAGGACAATGTGGCAGACTTGTTTACTAAGTCATTGCCCAAATCCACGTTTGAGAAACATGTGGCAAGAATTGGCTTGCCGAAATTATCTGAACTCCCATGATCGTAGTCATCAGGGGGAGGCGCAGACATCAGGGGGAGATGTCTACATGTTCGTCTCGAATCGTGAAGGGTGTGTTGTGCTCTTTTTCCCCTTCGACCGAGGTTATTTTTGTCCCACTGGGTTTTTGTTACTCGGCAAGGTTTTTAACGAGGCAACGAGAGAAGCACCGTGTTTGGACAACACAAGGGGGAGTGGTCAAGTAAACCCTAATTTGTGTTTGACCCAAACTCTAGATTACTTGCTCTTGTGGTAATAGGATTAAATTAGAAGGATCTAGATTCCTATTCAATGTACGATTACTTTCCTTGTATGATTGAGATTCTATACATTGTAATCCTCTATATAAAGAGGCCCCTATTATCAATAAGAATACACAGCAAATTCCTCTCAAATTCGGTTTCTCTAAAACAGTTAGTATGTTATCTTCTTATTTTGTAGTTACGTCGGAGGAGAATCGAAGTATCGAACCCCTAATCTAGCATATTATTTCTTTGTTAATTTACCAGCTTTACTTTTCCTTTTTATATAAAATTGATGAAATCTCAGCAAGTAAAAATGTCGCAACATATGCATTTTCATCTATTCAATCAAAAAAAAAAAATATGCATTTGCATCATCACATTAGAAATGACATTTTGCACATGTGAACTGCTTCTGCGTGTCCTAAAAAGTTATTAGGTTAAAATAGTAATTTTCAAATTATTTATGAGAAAAAATTTAGCAATTGTCCCTAAACTATTGTTTCAAGACCAATTTGATATCAGAGAGCACATAAAGTTCAAATGATTCATGCGCATAATTATTTTTCAAAGATTTATTAATGATAAGTCTTAACCCTAGCAAGAACAATGAGAGCTCTCGCTCTCTCTTCTCTACGACGGCTGCCAACCCTAAGGTTGCGTCTTCCAATCAATGATGGTGCTCATGGTACCTGGCTGTTGAGTTCTCCGAACTCGTGGATCTCCTCTGTCCAACCTCTTGGTTGTTGCACCCGGATCACGTCGATTCGTCGATGGGATTTCATCACCACTATTTGGCTTGTTGTGGTTTGTACTCCGGCAGGTCACAGAAGGAGGCTGCTACTCAATGTATTGGTGGATCCAAATCGACTTTAGGATCCCGGATCCGTGGGGTGGACTCCACAACAATCTTTGGGTCGGCAGGGAGAATTGGGTTGCAGCGAGATTGCCTCTGAGTTGTTCCGGCGATGTATGGAACGATCAAACCCTTCCCGATCAGGAATCTGCCATGCTACGTAGACAGTGCGAGGTTGCTGTTTAGCCGAGTGGGGACGCAACTCCGGTGCGACTGCATTGGGTAATGTTCCAGTTTTCAGGCCTATCTCGATGGTTCTCTCCTATTCCCAATATTGGGACTTCCAGTCAGCGGGGCAGTGACGCCCTACAGAGGTGGAATGGCGGTTTCGAGTGGTTGGATACTGGAGGAGGCAGCAGCGCAGAGTAATGGGTGGCGGCAAGTTGCAGCCTGTTTGGGTGCCCAGAGCAGATTATGCCTGGCTTGGATCATTGTGTTGTCTCTAATGGTCTTGCTGCGAGCTGTGATTATTAGGCCCATTCACCATTGGGCTCACATTTGGGATCCTGGGGGAGTCCCCTCTCCGCAGAGGGGTTCTGGTTACTCTCTAGATATGTTAGGATGGGTTTCTTCTTTACTCCTAACATTGTCTTGGTTACTTGGGTTACTAGTGCGTATTCCTAGGGTATTTACATTTAGGTTGCTGTATGGTAACCTAGCATGGCTTGATTTTGACGTGGCTCTTACGGGCAGGTCATGAATTGTAATTACCTACTTTTGATTATTAAAAGGATTGACGTTCTTAAAAAAAAAAAGACCAATTTGATATCCAAACTCTCAAACATACCAATGTAATACCTAAAGTCTTATATTGACATCGACGTGATATTTCAGTCCAAATTCCATGACGGCTCCATCTATTTGCTGACATGGCAAGCACGTAAGCCCCCAAAAAAGGATAAAATGACTAATTTAGCCTTTTCTTTTGTTAATTCATTTTTTCTTTCTTTTATTCCTTCTTCTTCTTCTTCTTCTTCTTCTTGTATTTTTCTTTTGGATTAAATACTAGTTACTCCCTATGCTTATAAAGTTTTGTCGTTTAGTCCCTGACATTCGAATTTCACCTAAAAACTCCTCAAACTTTCAATTTCCTCACAATTAGTGTCTGCCATCAAGCTCCGTCCAAATTAATCGTTAAATTGCTGACGTGGCATCCATTTCACTTCAAAATGTCTATTTTACCCTCAATTGTTTGTTTTTGTTTTTTTACTCTCTCTCTCTCTCTCTCTCTCTTTTTCCTTTTTACCTCTTCTTCTTCCTCCAGGTTGTCTTTCCTCCTCTATTTATCTCTATCTTCTTCTAAAAGCAAACCCAAACTTAGCTCTGTCTTTCTCTCTCTATCTCTTCTTCTTTGGACATGAATATGCCTAACAAACATTGCTGGATTTCACTATGTTTTTCTCGCGTTAATTTATTCAATTCCATGGCAACAGCCATATCTACTACTACTACTCTCAAAGCTCACCCCCATCAACAGCCAACCACCAAACCCAGATGCTGCAACAACAACAACAACAACAACCTGACCCGAAAGCTTGACCCCTCAATGATTGTCTCTCCTGAGAACTTCTGGTGCTGTCCTGCCTCAAAACCAATCCTGACCCATTCTCGCTGCGGCGGACTACCCATTCCAGAAACGATCAGAGCTCTCGACCAGTTTCTGCTCCTCGAATACCCGAAGCCACGACTCGGACAAAACTCCTCAGTCAGGCCACCTCTCCACGCCAGACCACCGGCATTCTTCTCGTCTCATCATCGCCGACGTGCCTATGGTGATGGATCATCCATGCATGGTTCGTGAAAGGAGATTCGAAGCTCAAAAGGTGCGAAGCTCTTTCGACAATTTCTGACTTTCCGGCGACTCCTGCCCCCGTCTAGGTTGTCTGAGGTACGAAACGAAATCCTCTCGACGATTTCTGCTTCTGTGTATAATTAGTTTTCGATTTTGGTTGGGTTTGATGGACTGATGGTTTGGGTGTCTTCGGCCTCGTTGGCGTTGCCGTGCACGGCAACGAATTCTGGAACGTCTGGGCTTTGTTTTTTATGATGGTTCTCGTCCTAGAACACTAATCGGTGCTTGGTCCAGTTAATCTCACTATTTGGGTAGTGGAAGAGTAGCCGAGTTTTTGATTTCTGGTTATGATGCTTCTGCTCTGAGTTTGTGTTTGAAATCGAAGGTAAATTGAAGTACTGCTTAGCTTTCATTTAGTATTAAGGTCAGTTGGGCTATGTTTGGAAATTTTGAGGATCATGAGAGTATTTGAAATTCTGGTTGTTCATGTTGATGCTTACTGTAATTCGTGTTATGAGATTGAGGAATTGGACTTGGTTTCAATCTTGGATAACTAGTTATAACATGCAGAATTGAGAAATTGAGTTGTTATGATTTTAAGAAGCATAGTTGATGTACTGTTGTACTGATTGGAATGGAACCAAGTACTTCAGAAGCACTTCAGATCCACCAAAGCAGCGTCGCGCCGCTACCGCCGAGGACTACCCACATGGGAGGTCGTTAACATTAGTTTAGGGGAGAGAGAGAGAGAGAGAGGGAGCCTGGAAGAAGAAGAGGTAAAAAAGGAAAAAGGGCAAAAAAAAAAGGTAATTGAGGGTAAAATAGACATTTTGACCTGAAATGGATGCTAAGTCAGCAATTTAACGGTTAATTTGGACGGAGTTTGATGGTAGGGACGAAACGGGAGGAAATTGAGAGTTCATGGACTTTTTAGGTGATATTCGAAGGTCTGAGACTAAAACGACAAAACTCTATAAGTATAGGGAGTAACCAGTAATTAACTCTTTTCTTTTCTAAATCAAGCCATATAAGGCCAAATTTCAGGGTTTATTAAATCTAAAACCACGAAATATATCTCTCAATACAGAACACGCTTACACGCGCCTGAAGAAAACAAAGAGATCTTCATCCTTGTCCGGCGGTGAGCCTTTTCGCCTTCGTCGGACGGGTCTTTGTAGTCCCTGCTTGGGTGTGAGGCCGGCCTCCTCGATTGATCATCTAAATTGAGGAGATTGCGGCGGTGTGTGAGGTGAGGAATGGGAGAGATCACAGCGGCTATCGGGGGTGGTGGCGTGGCGTGGCGTAGCTAGGTTTGGACCGGCGGCTGTGGCTGATCCGATCTCTTTGGTGTCCGATCTGGAGTGCTCCTGGTGGGGCAATCTGGGTTGGAATTGGTTTCGATCTAGGAAAGATTCAGATCTGTGGAAGGATCTGGCGCGATCTGGATTTGATCTGGCTGAGGTGGTCGTGCGGCGGATAAGATGGCAGGTCGGGGGTGGCCGTGCTGGGTTGGAGATAGGCTTCGATGGTGGGCTGTGGTCTTCTCACTTTCTTGGCAGAATGGTTCTTACTCGGGTTTGGGCCTGAGTTTAGAATTTGGGCCCAATCAGGGTTGGTCTGTGGGTTTGGGCTCATCTCTTGGGCTTTGACCTGGCAGTTTTTTTATTTTTTACTTAAATGTTGTTATTTCTTTTAGGGAGAATTCCACAAATTGCCACTCAACTATGACTCATTCGACACTTTGGTCACTCAAGTTTCAAATATATCACTTCGGTCACTCAACTATTACACTGTCAATCACTTTAGTCACCCAAGGAGTATTTTTTTCTCACTTTAATCACTTCTCCCAATCATTCTAATACATATTTCTCAATTTTTCACAATTGGTTGGATAAAAATATCATTAATATTGTGGCAAATATATTTTTTTTAAGAAAAAAATTAACAAAGTGACTAAAGTGATTGACAGTGTAATAGTTGAGTGGCCAAAATGATATATTTGAAACTTGAGTGACCAAAGTGTCGAATGAGTCATAGTTGAGTGACCATTTGTAGAATTTTTCCTTTCTTTTATGTTGTTTAATTTGGTGGTGCTTTTTGCGAGCAATAAGTTCCTACTGTTTTCATGTAGGGCAAGTTGGGCTATATGTCTGTGTATGCACTCAATGTGCCTTGTCTGCTCTAGGTAGGCGACGAGTTCCTTGCTTCGTCAAATGGTCGCTGCCTCCTAGTGGCAGGGTGAGACTAAGTGTTGTCAGATTTGTCCTCCGGCGGGCAACATAGTAGGAAAGTTGTGCGTACGGTAATTATGCTACGTTGTAATCGGGTTACATATTGAGTTATCTTTCCGTTATGTCACCGCTATGTCAAAGAAAATAGAGCAGCTAGTAGTGCGCTCTTTACTAGTTGGTGCCTAGTTGAATACAATTGTTTGGTAGAGACGCATGACATTATTTCAGGATATTCTCCAGATGCTTATTGTAATAGGGGTTTTAGGCTTATTGTCCCCCTCCCCTGTATTCGACAGTTTCATTAATTAAGGTTTGAGCGCAGCCGCACTAGCCCTTTATTCAAAAAAAAAAAAAAAATCTAAAACCATACAAACCACTTGAAGCTTATCGAAGACGGAGTGGACTTGGCCGGAGAGTGTGTCGTCGAACTGACTGGTCGTGGAGTACCAATAGGTACTATGGATATGGAGGCATGGTGGATAGCGAAGAAATCAAGGATGACGTTGGTGAGAAGAGACGGGGGTCAAGAGAAGGGGAGAGAGCCAGAGACTGATAGCCGCAAAAACCAAACAAGCAAATAGATGGAGATTGAATACAAACACAGCCCTGAATCAGGCGGTATGTGCAAACCATAAGAGGAGGGATTTGGGGATTTGGCTATTTATATTGTTTTTTTTTTTGCTTTTTTGGGTTTTGTTGTTCATTTGTAAACGGAAGCTATAATTGTCTATCTACTACATAGTTGGGACAGGCGCTAGGGATTGGGATTCGTCATCCTTAACGAAGCTAAGGATCTTCTGATCACCTTGACTTGGTGAGCTCATCTAAAACCTCCAAAGCCATCAAAACCCAGAAACCCAAAAACCAGAACCAACCAAAAAGACACAAACTTTAGCCGAATTCCACAACGCCAAGCAAGACCCATGATTGATCAAGTGCACACATACCTTACAACCCAAAGATCCCTTGTCACATTACAGATATAGATGATGATTCAATACATGTGAACATTAACTACGATATCATGTTTGCTACAGATTCTTTACTTGGTGAAAGGAATATATACATTCTTGATAGATAGCAAATGATATTCACTAACAAGTAAAAACATGCTTGCAGACCATGCAACAAACATGTAAACTTTCGAAAAATACATGTAAGGAGGGGTTCTGAAATATAGATCATAGCCTACTGACTAGCAATAGTTGCTGCTACGCACAAGATCTACACTGAACTTGAGATTCCGGGACAACTCGTGCAACTTGAATGGCTACTAAAGAAAAGCTGATCGATTAGTTTGTTTGAACTCTGATTATCGGAAACGGGTCAAGTCCGATGACTGAAAGAGCAGTGACCTAGTTCAAGAAAGAAACTGTAAAACTAGAAAAGAGAAACTGCAAAGCAAACCAAGAATGAGTTGGACCCATCAATTTCAACCCTCCCAATATCAAACACATCATCCTCATCGTAATCCAATCCATCGCCGCCGCTCGACTTCTCCACAAGAATCGGGCAATTAAAGATTTTTTCACAATCTGTAGCAGTTTCTTTTCAAGATTCAAGTACCCGAACTTAGGCCGACTCTTAACTTCAGTACCCGACTATGCAAAACTATCACTTTGGTACCCCAAGTTTGAAGCCCGACCCAAGAATGGTACACACCGTCAATAACGACGTTAAGTCTTAAGCCACGTGGCAAACCATGAGGGGTATTTTGGTCACTCGATGTGTTAACCCAGATTTTTTTATTATTCATACCAACTTGATTTCTCTCCCTCACTGTTCTCTTTCTCTCTCTCTCTCTCTCTCTCTCTCTCTCTATCTCTGTGCAACAGGTGAGATATCCTCTCCCCCATAATTGCTTCTTGTTTGTGTGATCATATCAAAGGAAGGAGGGAGAGGAAGATTGAATGTTGAATTGGTTAATAGGTATTGGATTAGCTCGAGATGCATCAAATTGCAAATCCAGATCGACTCTGACATCAACTCGTTTTCGTTCCAACGGGGAATCGACGATTTCTTCACTCTCCGATCACAGGCGCCATTAGCTTCCTCGAGGCTGCAATAAGCAAAGCCCAGTCCTCCCTTCTCCGAACTAGCAGCGACGATGGCAGGACGAAGTCCGAAAGCTTCTCTGGTTTTCCTGCATATTTTTCGACACCAGCCACTGCTGCAAGCGAGATCGGTGGCGGTAGCTTCGTCTTGGCAAGGTGAAGAAGCCTATGGTACATTCTTGTCCATCTGTCAACTTGGGAGAGATAATCAAAGAGGAGACGATGTTTGGTTTTGCGGTGAATTTCCATGTTTTCCGGCGACGTTTGGTTAGAACTCATCGTGGTTAGCAAAAATTGGAATTTTGGAGTTACTGAATCACCGTGGTTCACTGTTCAAGTTCAAGTAGAGCTAAGCCTCTTCAATCCAAATTGTTACAAATTAATCGGAGGTGAAGAAATTGGAGGATAGGTGAGTAAGTGAGTAGAAGGAGGGATCTGCAGAACCCAGATGAAGGAGACGAGGAGGAGAAGGAGGGATTTGCAGAAGAGAAAGTTTGGGTATCGAAATGACTAAAATACCCCTCTACATATAGCACATGGATTGTTAGTTAATGTTGTCCATGTAGGCGTGTACCATTATTGGGTCGGGCTTCAAACTTGAGGTGCTAAAGTGATAGTTTTGCATAGTCGAGTACTGAAGTTAAGAGTCGGCCTAAGTTCGGGTACTGTTTGAAATATTTTCTCTTGATAAAAATATCATATACGTGACACGTACTTGCTACGTCAGAAAATAGTTGGAGCCGTTACAGAATTTGGACGGAGATATCATGTTGATGTCAATATAAATCTTTGGGTATTACATTGGTACGTTGAGAGTTTGAGTATCAAATTGGCCTTGATACAATAGTTTGGAGACGGTTGCTAAATTTTTCTCATTATTTATTTAGGCAATTTTTTTTAATTTTTTTTTTGAAATGTTATTTAGGCAACTTTTGAGTTCTTGAATATTTACAAAAATTCAAACTTTTATATCCATCTGACACGTGCACTTTCTTCTTTCATAACTTCATTCAAACAGCTTTCCTAGATAAGAAATCTGCCACCAAGATAATAGGAAAGGAAACCCGACCCGTTTCCACAGCTGCCTTAAATCCGGAGAGTAACAAAAGTACCTTGCCAATTAATGGTGCCAAAGTAGAGAAGGTCAAAAGTGAAAAGGTGGTTGGCTTCACAGAAAATGGCAGTTTACTCCGAAACCGCAAGGGCATTCCCGACAATTCACTTCCCCATCAATATATAAAGCGCATTTTTCACTTTCTTCATTCCAAAATCAATCAAAATCAAAATAAAAATCGGAAACCCGGAAAATAATCCCGATCAAATGCGACCGATGCGAGGCGGAGGCCGTGATCGGATCAACACTTATCTTCCCGACGAGCTCGTCGTCGAGATCTTCCGGCGCCTTGACTCCAAGCCCAGCCGCGACTCCTGCTCTCTCGTCTGCAAGCGCTGGCTGGGACTCGAGCGGCTGAGCCGCACCACCCTCCGAATCGGCGCCACCGGCAACCCCGACCTCTTCGTCAACCTCCTCTCCCGCCGCTTCGTCAACGTCCGCCACGTCCACATTGACGAGCGCCTCAACATTTCTCTCCCCGTTCACCTCGTAATTATCGGCTCTTACCCAATCGAATCCCTAATTTCGAGTTTCAATCTGGAAATCGTTTCTTTCTGACGAAACGTTTTGGTTTTGGTTTTGAAGGGGAGCCTGGCGAGGAGGCGCGGGAGTTCTTCGAGTTATAGTAAGAGTGAGGACGATGGGATTGAGACTCATAGCTTATCCGACGCCGGGATGGTTGCTCTCGGTGAAGGCTTTCCGAAGCTCGAAAAGTTGAGCCTTATCTGGTGCTCTAATGTTTCCAGCGTCGGATTGACCTCGCTGGCTGATAAGTGTAGGCTGTTGAAATCATTGGATTTGCAGGTAAATATTTCTTGGCATTGTTCTGTATTTAGTTTTAGAGTTCAATTCCAATGCTTTCGGCTTCGCATTGTATTAAAGATCAATTCTTGCTTGACGCTTTGTATTTGATGTACATTTCGAGAACTAAATGCAGCAGAAGCTGAGTTTTTTATGTACTTTTTATCGGGCAGGGTTGCTATGTGGGAAATCAGGGTGTGGCTGCTGTTGGGCAGTGTTGCAAGCAGCTTGAAGATTTGAATTTGCGGTTTTGTGAGGGATTGACTGACGTTTGTTTGGTAGAGTTAGCCAGTGGTGTTGGGAAGTCATTGAAGTCACTTGGCATTGCAGCTTGTGTAAAGATAACTGATGCTGCATTGGAAGCAGTGGGGTTGCACTGTAAGTCTCTCGAGAGCATGTCGTTGGATGCAGAGTCCATTCACAACAAAGGGGTGCTTGCTGTGGTCCAAGGATGTCCTGCTTTGAAAGTTTTGAAGCTACAATGTATAAATGTCACGGATGAGGTTTTGATAGCTGTGGGAAATTGTTGTTCGTCTTTGGAGTTTTTGGCTCTGTATACCTTCCAGCGGTTTACTGATAAGTGAGTACTTATTATTCCTCATGATGATGTTTTCTAATTTAGTCGTTCATTTGGATATAAATGGAACTTACTTTGAAAATCAGACATGGGTTTGTTATTTTCTTTCTGTTCTGAGTTTAAAATAAGTTGTTTTTCAAAAGAGTGCTGAACCCTTGCTTAGATTTACACTAATTGCACCTAAATGCATGCGATAAGAACCAACATGAACGGAACATGATGGAGTTCTGATGTCTTTTTCATTTTATCAGTTCAGCTGATACAGTTAAGTAATTCTATTACTTTTTTATTTATTTTGCATATGCTACAATGCAGAGGGTTACGTGCTATTGGGAATGGATGTAAGAAGCTAAAAAATCTTACTCTAAGTGACTGCTACTTCCTGAGTGACAAGGCTTTGGAATCAATTGCGATTGGCTGCAAGGAACTTATACATCTTGAAGTGAATGGTTGCCACAATATCGGAACTTTGGGTCTAGAATCCATAGGGAAATCTTGCCCGTATGTTCCCCTCACAACTGAACTCAAATTGGTATTTTAGGTGGTAATATATAGATTGTTTGAGTAGTTTTCATTGATTATGTCGTATGGATATGTTTTGCGTGAACATTCAACAGTTGGTAATCCTCGTGCTGGAAAATTATCTACGTCCAGCAGTTATATCCTTCAAAGTTAATACTATATGTTCATTTCAGTTGGGGGATTTAATGGTTGTGTTTCTAAGTACAATGACGTAAACATGGTTTCAACTATGCCGAGTAAATTGCCATACCATGTCTTCCATTAGCAAGGGTTTCATAAACTCAGTCATATGTTATTGAATTTTCCGTTAGGTTCTGCAATATTCTGCTTCATCATCAGAGTAATTTCATGCAATCCAATGGTCATACTTAGTTACACTTTTGTTGGTTCCTTCTGAAATGACTGGTTAATCTACAACTCTTTAATGTGTGCAGGCGTCTTACTGAATTAGCATTGTTGTACTGCCAGAGGATAGGCAACTTTGCGCTTAGTGAGATTGGACGTGGCTGTAAGTTCTTGCAAGTTCTTCACTTGGTAGATTGCTCAAGTATTGGAGATGAAGCCATTTGCAGTATTGCTAAAGGCTGCAGGAATTTGAAGAAACTTCATATTCGTCGATGTTATGAGGTACTCTCCCCCATTCACTCTCTATATGCTCATATCCATACAGAAGCTATTAACCATTCATTTACCACATATGCGATTAACCATCTTGCCAAGATTTCCTGTTTACTCAATGTAGATTTAGTTAATTTTCTTGCACTTTAGGTTGAGGGTGTGCTAAAAAATTTGAAAGTTTAGAACATAAGTTTGGTCCTGTTTTCGAATAATATTTCCTTTTCGAAAATGTAATAATTTTCTGAGAAGGGTTTGCGTAATCAATTCTTTTTAAAGATATTGTATGGAAACTTTTGAGTTATTTACTTCTGATATATTTTCTTCGGGACTTCTTTGACTGATTGGTCACATTTGACATTTTTTTTTTCTGGTCTAGATTGGAAACAAGGGAGTTGTAGCAATTGGAGAGCATTGTAGGTCTCTAACCGACCTTAGCCTCCGATTTTGTGACAGGTAAAATTTTCTTCGCAACGTTTGTATATTCTTTCTTTAGTTCTTGTTAACATACTATTTCTTTATCCTCAAGTTGATGCTTGTTTAGTCTGTTAATTGGGAATTCGCTGTTTCAAAGTCTCTGTGTATCCATTTATTGAATTTTAGTGTCTCTAACATATCATATTCTTTCTTTCTACTACTAGAGTGGGGGATGAGGCCCTCATCGCTGTTAGTCAGTGTAGCTCCCTACAATACCTAAATGTCAGTGGCTGCCACCAAATTGGTGATGCTGGATTGATAGCTATTGCAAGAGGTTGTGCAGAACTCACTTACCTAGATGTAAGTGTCCTGCAGGTGTGTTCCCTTTCTTTCTCTCTCTGTTCACCCTACTCATTTTCTGCATGCGCCACATGCACACACGGCAACTATATTATTCTCTTTCATACATTCTATTTTGGCAAGTAGTCTTTTTGCTCTTTGTGCTACTAGTGGTTTGAAATTCCCAATGATATGCTCCTTACCATTTCTTGTGGAGGAGAAGTATTATTTAATTTACTTGTTTGTGAAGCCCTGGAGGCATCTTTAGTTTGATAGTAACAGTAGAAGTCTTCCATTTATGTATTGATGCACGTAGTATCTATACAAGATATGTATTTTGGGCATTTATTTCATCCTGTTGTATTATTTCTTTATTTGCAAGAATTTGGGGGATATGTCATTGGCTGAATTAGGTGAAGGCTGTCCAAACCTCAAGGAGATTGTGCTGTCACATTGTCGTCAAATAACAGATGTTGGTTTAAACCATCTTGTCAAAAACTGCACAATGCTTGCATCCTGTCACATGGTTTATTGCCAAGGTATAACTTCTGCTGGAGTAGCCACCGTGGTTTCAAGCTGTCCCAACATAAAGAAAGTCCTGGTTGAGAAGTGGAAGGTTAGCCAGAGGACCAAAAGGAGGGCCGGCTCTATAATTTCTTATCTTTGTGTGGACCTGTAAAGTCCACTTACAGTTATCTACATTCACTGAAGCTGGCTTGCTGAATCCAGAACATGGAACAGGAAGACGTGTATAAGACATCTGGAGCCAAATCCTCGTTTCCCAAGTATAAGAGTAACCTTGCTTGGGTGTTCTGTATAAATTATATTTCGTTTCTTTTTTCCTTTTTGTTAATTTCTTTCGATTACATATGTTCCTTGTTTGTAAATCGAAATAAATGTTTGCAAGTATAAGAGAATTTTGTCAGTTGGCATGAATAACATTATATCTTCTTCAGCTATGAAAGTCAAACACCTTGTTCAAAAACACAATTTTTTCTTTCGTTTGTTTTTCTTTTCGTTTCTTTTTGAAATGCTGTAGTTGTACCGTCCATTCCTCAATGTGGAGACTTAATATCTCTATGGAATGGGAAGAACTTGAATACATCGGTTTTTACATTGTTTTTGTTAGAACTTGGTTTATGCTGATGAATGGTTCAGAATTTTTCTTTACATGATTCGGCAAAAAGAAGCGCAACTTGCTATGTAAAGTCAACTTTTAAAATTCAAGCCTGTTAATGACCAATCTTGGGTCATGATGGGATATTGTATTTGCATTCTATTTTTTTAACAGAAATTGGGAGGGATTTCAAAGTATCATGTGAGACCCAGCTAATTTGGGAGGGATTTCAAAGTATCATGTGAGACCCAGCTAATTCCTATTACCCTAAAAGAATCAAGAACATATTTGGCAATCTTCTAATATTAGCATTGACCCCCCATCTTGATCTGTACTTTTTGGGTGGAACTAGTGCTGCAATAAAATAAAAAGATCTGGCTAACAATTTTTCTTTCTTTAGATATAATCACAATACTAGTTTCCATTTCGTTAATGAACAGGAGGAGATCTGTAATATGCTGGTACTGTGGCAGGAAAGAACATCTGTCTAACTCCTTCACCTTTTATAATGGGGAATATGATGCCTGCTGCACTCTGAAAGTAGAAGACCAGAAAGATTTGTATAAGCAGCCAGTTATGTGTACATGAAAATGTGTAATTGACAAACATGTTTATAAGAAAGTGGTGGAAATTATTTTCATTGCCATACCAAGATCAATCGAATCCCAAGCCACATGCGTTTAGGTGAAGGGAATGGAAGCATTAAGCGGCCGACACCATAGATGGCAACAGCAAAGAAATGGAGAAACAAGTGCAGTGGCTGAGGGTTAAGACCAGAGAGGAGATACTGGTCCGTATGAACAGATGCCTCCAAAGCTCAAATAGCCAAAACATGCTTCACGCATTTCCTGTCTTGCTGGATCCGGTGATGCACAAAACACTTTGTACAGAGCACCTGCCAATGTGTTTATGGTAGATGATACAGGCTGCAAAACCAAGCACACTATCAGCAAAGAAGAAATCAAAAACAATGTCACATTGTAACAAACAATGGCATAAAAAAAGACACTTTAGTTACCTTGCGCAGTGTGTAGAATGATTCAAGGTAATTGCACAAAGCAGGTGCAACATTGAGATCATGTAGGGGTCTAAGAAGATCATGGAGAAGAACAATGTCTGAAAGAGCAACGGTCATTCCTCCTCCTGTTAAAGGGTGCCTCATGTTGAATGCATCCCCTAATAAAATTGCACCAGGAGTAGGGACAGGATTAGCAGCCATGCTTTTGTTTTGCATTGTTCTGATGTTTCTCTTCTCTACTGCGGCCATAAAAGCATTGTGCAGCTGTGGGGGAATCTAAAATACAAGTAGTCCTCAGATTAGTTCAGTTCAGGTGGGTATGTGTATCAACTATCAAGTGTAAACTAATCAAGTCAAGAAAGTTATTGAAAGATACCTGAGGAGCCACCACGGTTTTCAAATAGTTAGCCATTTCACCACTAGCTACTGAAGGTACTTTTGTTCCAGGTACATCCACCAAACAACGAACCTCGGTGCTACTGATAGGATAAAAGAGGATGGGTGAAGGGTCGCCCAAAATCACATGTCCATGATTTACGTGTGGAAGGTCACAGTTCTCCAAGATCAAACCAACAAAACAAGAGGGACTTTCAACCTGCAACAGTAACAAATAAATCTGTTGGTCTCACGAAAGAACAAACACTCCTGTGCGTGATAAATCTGAGTTCAAAATTGTTGATTTTCCCAAGGTTGGTACCCCATTGTTACCTTTGGTGCACTGAGAGACTTGCGCAAATTTGAAAAGCAACCATCACACACGATTGTTAGTGGAGCATATGTTCTCATCTCCTCTCCAGCCTTGTTCTTGTAAATCACCCCTTTGACAATGCCCTTTTCGTCGATTAATGTTGTCACTGATACTTGTGCAGCACGTCCTCTTCTTTATCTTTTTCTTTCTTTCCCTTTTCTTCCTCTCTTCCTCTGTCTTGCTGCCACGTGTCGCCCTTATCCTACTCTCCCATTTTGCTCTCTTAGAGACGAACAGTAGCCGACCCATCTATAGATTCCGTTCTTCTTTCTCTTCCTTACAGCCGACCTCCTCCTCTTTTCTCTATCTCTATAACCACAACCCATTTTTTATCACTAGTTCATCACCATTCCTCAATTAAATTCCAACATTTTTGCAAAGATCCGGGTTTAGGTACAAGAGAGAGTATAAGTCCAAGCTAGTCATGCTCACTCTCTAGTGTAGTTGTGATTAGTCTTGGTCTCTTCCTCTTTTCTAACTCTCAATTAAAGCAAGAATTTTTATAATTGATGAATTTCTTTGTGGGTATGTTGATGGATTGTGAGCAGTTTCTTATTGGGTCTAGGGCTTGAAGCCCTATCAATTTTCACCATGTAATGACATTAATTTTTTGTGCTTAATGAAAGTGTGTTGTGGTTTTTGTTCATGACTTTGCGTAATTTTCGATGGGAATTTGTTATAGAAATTAGCCAATTTTATGACTAGTTCTTGTCCTCATCATGAAATTCATTTAATTAGTGGCTTGATTTTATGAATGAGCATGTTGTCATGAGCAAATTGTTAGTCTCTAAAATTTGACTTAATGCCATTTTATGCATGTTAGGAGCCCTAGTCCGGTCTTAATGTGTGTGTGATGAGAATGTGAATGCCCTAGCCCAGATTTACATTATTTTTGTACTATGAGAATGTGAATGCCCTAGTCCAGATTTGCATCATCACTCTAAGGCCCTAGTGCGGCTTAGAGTTAGGGATTGCGCCATTTCCCTTTTGTAGTGTGCCAAAATTGTGTTGTTATGGTAAACGTACGATTGCTAGAGTGGATGCCTTAGTACCCAAATTCCTTCCATTGTTTTCCAAACCTTTAAATTTCCAGCACTTTACTTTTTGCAAATTTTAACTTCCTAGTTTTTAATTTACATGTCAAAAATCAATTCCCCCAAATATTTGCTCACGTTTTTCATTGTAAGTACCATAAGGCCTCATTGTAAGTACCATAAGGCCTTGAACCTACTAATTTATTTTGGTGAGTTCTTGACTACTTTTTGGCTTCGGGAGACCTAAGCCATGGATGTGTGAGACTTGGTGTCTCACTTAGCCATTTTACAAATTTTTTTTTTAGTTTAGCAAGTGACTTTTGTGACCCATAAACCATTGTATTTGAGTTAGCCCAAGATCCCCGAGGTACGATATTCTCAGGTTTAAATATTTCCCAATTCTTTGATGACCGTGTTCTTGTTGCGCGTAAATTGCATTTTAGGCATCAAATCAATGTCCCTAAAATTAGAGGACACGACGCCATCTCAAGGATACCTGAGCATGGAGCCAACGTACCCTCCCTTGGTGACGTTGTGACTAGGCCCACGGCTCCTGCCAGGAAGCTCGGGAAGCCCATAAGTTCAATGGATTCTCGCCCAAGAAACAAAGCAAGTTTGGCTCAAAATAATCCATTAATCATCGATGTAAATAATCCATCTCATGAGAATATTCCGGATTATGGTTATGTCCAAGAGACATCATTGGGGGACGCTCCAATGTTAGAACCAATTTCAGAGAATAGGGAGATCTCCATGAATTACACTAGTGTACATGAGATGGTGGATAGAAATTTTATTGCTATTGATGATGCATTTGCATATTATGTTGCAAAAGGAATTATAGAATATGATGATATCGAACCTCACTCTGTCGAAGAATGTCAACGAAGAGCGGATTGGCCTTAATGGAAAGAAGCAATCCAGGCTGAATTAGATTCACTAGCAAAGAGACAAGTATTTGAGCCTATAACAGAGGCACCCCCAGATATAAAACCTGTTGGTCATAAATGGGTCTTTGTTAGAAAATGTAATGAGAAAAATGAGGTGGTTAGATATAAAGCCCGCCTCGTGGCGCAAGGTTTCTCACAACGCCTTGGAATCAATTACGAGGAGACATACTCTCCCGTAATGGACGTTATAATGTTCTGCTACCTTGTCAGTTTGGTAGTTTCCAAAAAACTTGACATGCAGCTTATGGATGTGGTTACAGCATATCCCTATGGGGATCTTCGGAGATATATATGAAGGTTCCAGATGGACTTCAATTACCCAAATCAAGTGGCTGTAAACCACGGAGAGCGTTTTCAATAAGATTAGAACGCTCACTATATGGATTAAAACAATCCGGACGGATGTGGTATAACCGTCTAAGTGACTACTTGATTGGGAAGGGATATATTAACAATGAAATATGCCCATGTGTGTTCATTAAAAGAACAAGTTTTGGATTTGCAATTGTAGCAGTTTATGTCGATGACATGAACCTAATTGGAACTCTAGATGAGTTAAAGGAAAATACTAAATATTTGAAATCCGAATTTGAGATGAAAGATCTTGGGAAAACACGGTTTTGTCTCGGTTTAGAACTCGAGCACCGTAGTGATGGGATTTTGATCCATCAATCTGCATATACCCAGAAAATTCTAAGGCGCTTTAATGAAGATAAAGCAAAGCCTATGAGTACTCCCATGATTGGCCGTAGGTCTTGAACCCAGAAAAGATCCGTTTCATCGAAAGGATGAGGACGAAGAATTATTAGAGGCTGAAGTGTCCTATTTAAGTGCAATAGGCACATTATTATACTTAATTAGCTCAATGCACAAGAACGGGCATCTCATTCGCAGTGAACTTGTTAGCTCGACATAACTCTGTGCCAACACGCCATCATTGGATTGGTGTAAAGACAATTTTTTGATACTTAAGAGGTACGATTGATATGGGCCTATTTTATCCCTACAGAGAGAAAAGGAATGACGGAAAATTGGGATCGGAACCCATAAGGCAAGTTGCTGCCGTCAATGGAGTAACCATAGGCCAAGTTGCAGGCGCCGGCTCAGGCGCGGTCTATGGTGGGCGAAGCCCTCCTCCTCCTTCCCTCCATCAAAACGACAATGATGTTTTGATAGGTTTTGCTAATGCAGGGTACCTCTCTGACCCTCACAAAGATTGCTCCCAAACGGGTTATGTCTTTACCATGGGAACCACTGCGATATCTTGGAGGTCTACAAAATAGACCCTTGTTGCTACTTCTTCAAATCATGCAGAGATTATTGCTCTACATGAAGCCGTGCGTGAATGTATATGGCTAATGTTTGTAATTAGACATATTCGAGGAAGTTGTGGTTTGAAGTCTACCACAGATGAACCTACATGCATTTATGAAGATAATGCAGCTTGTATCGAGCAAATGAAGTTAGGTTTCATCAAGGGCGACAACACCAAGAATATATCGCCTAAGTTATTTTATAATCAGCAACAACAATCACTTCTAAAGATTGAAGTTAATCAAATCCGATCAGAGGATAATCTAGTGGACTTATTCACTAAGTCGTTACCTAAATCCACCTTCGAGAAACATGTGAAGAGCATCGGATTGAGAAAGTTATCCGAACTCCCACGATTGTAGCAATCAGGGGGAGATATCGACATCAGGGGGAGTTATGATGTCTACATGTTCTATCTCGTAGAGTGAAGGACATGTTGTACTCTTTTTCTCCTCTTCGAGCTTGTTTTTATCCCACAGGGTTTTTCACTTGAGCAAGGTTTTTAACGAGGTAACAGATGAAGTGTCACCACCAAGTTTGAGCGGCACATGGGGGAGTGTTGAAGGAAATTGACTTATGTGTGCCTAATCAAACTAGGATTAGTTTCATGTTTGTAATATGAGAGAAGGTTCTAGAATTCCTAGTCGTATTCAGAATAGGTTTCCTTGTATCATTAGAACATGTACTTTATAATCCCTATATATAGGGCTCCTATTCTCAATAATGAAATACACAATTCTCTCATCAATTTCTCTCGAATTCTTTATTCTTAAACAATAAGGAAAAGACAAGAAATCAAGCAAATAGAAATTAGATCGTCCATATATGAACACCACATTGGGTGTGCAACCACCACAGAGGGTGTACAAGGGGCTAATTATTATGGGTGAGGGTGAGGGGGCATTTGGAAAGGAGGGAGGCAGAAGACATGGATGTGGGTGGTAGGAGAGGATGTGGGTGGATCGAAAACGTTTATTTCACGATCATAATTCCTAACAAGAATATCTCATAGGGACAAGATTGAGAGGATTTTTTAAGGAAATAACTGCCCCATGGGTTGTTTCTTCCATCTTCATATCTTCCTCATTCATTCCATCAGGCACTTTCCAATCAAAGCAGCACAACAATTCGGCAAGTACAAGCTCCATTGTCGTCGTTGCCATATAAATCCCTGGACAGATTCTTCGACCAGCTCCAAACGGCAAGAAGTCAAAGTGTTGCCCTTTAAAATCAACAGAACTATCATCAAATCTTTCCGGAATGAACTTTTCTGGGTCGTTCCAAAATTTTGGATCTCGTGAGATTGCCCAATCATTAACGAGAATTGTTGTTTTGGGGTCAACATCATAGCTAAGGACTTTGAAGTGGGACATGGTTTCTCTTGGAAGAAGTAGGGGACCTGGTGGATGTAGTCGAAGTGTTTCTTTCACTATCATCTTGAGGTACTGCAGCTGCTCTGTATCAATTTCAGTGGCTTTTCCTTTATTGCCAATACAGTTTCTAATTTCTTCCTGTGCTTTCTTCATCACTCTTGTATTCGTAGCTAGCTCTGCCATTGCCCAAACCATGACAGTTGCAGGGGAGTCTACTCCTCCTATAAACAAATCCTGATTCACAAATACCATAGTAATTAACCTTTTTTTTTTTTTGGTCAATGAAAGATATATGTATTAGATGGTCCAAATGATACATCCAAATACAAGAGGTACAAAAGACCCCAGTAAAAAGAAGCACATAGACCCAGCAATAAAGGCACTTCGGCCCAGCATAAACAAAATAAAGCCCATACTAATTATTAAAATTTTAAATCTATTAAAGTTTAAATAACATTCAACTCAAAATCAATCGGCAATATAACATGAAGACAACTTTTAACATAGACTCATAGAGTATGACATGGTTTGGTCGGACTAGAAAAACCATCATGCATATAAGGGAAAATTTTGCAAACAGTACATCAAGTAAAGGGCACTAATAATTCTTATACATAAAGTTCCAAACCAAACATTTCGGTACACGAAATCTGAAACTCGACCCACTATCAGTACACGACGTCAATTTTTGACACTAAAATGTCCATTATTCCCTCAGTTCTTTTTTTTTTAATAAATTTTTTTTTCTGTTATTTTTTTTCCTTCGTTTTTTCTGTTATTTTTTTCTTCCTTCTTTCTTTTCACATGACTAAATATTGGTTGAGTTACAAATATAAGTTGTAGGACCATAAATCTCACAAATTGGAAGGCAAGGGCGGCGTTGGAAGCGAGGGAGTGAGCGTGGAGGTGAGGAAGGCGGCGTTGGAAGTGGGGGAGTGAGCCCGGAAGAAAGAAGAAGAAAGAGATAAAAACGAAGGAAAAAAAATAACAGAAAAAACGAAGGAAAAAAAATAACAGAAAAAAAAATTCATTAAAAAAAAAAGAACTGAGGGCAAAATGGACATTTTGGTGTCAAAAATTGACGTCGTGTACTGATAGTGGGTCGAGTTTCAGATTTCGTGTACTGAAATATTTGGTTTGGAACTTTATGTATAAGAATTATTAGTGGCCTTTACTTGGTGTACTGTTTGCGAAATTTTCCCTGCATATAACTATATACAGATCATTAGTGATAAAATCTCGTTCACATTCTCAGTTAAACTCATTCCAACTTCCTCATTATTCCCTAATTTTGAATTAAAATATAAATATAATACCAATTAAGTTCAGCTGAGTAAAATATTTATTGAAAAGTATACATGCTCTTAGTGATCAACATTTAAGGGTTGAGGGTTCATAATCATATTGGTCTAGTGTGATCTTGAGTTCAGTATACTTATGGACAAATAGCTAAGGCAAACAAGTAGATTCGATTTTTATTTTTTAGATAATCAAATAAATTCGATTGGATGCCCAAGTTTTATATAGTACAAAGTGAGTTATATTGGGCATATTGGTTCAAATTGGATCTAATTATGACGCAAATACTTGTCCGCACTGGTACGATGTTTAAAACAAAATCATTTAGTTTTGGATTACACATGACAACACACAGATGATTCTATGTACCTAGCTAATCTTATTTCGTCATTAATTAAAAATTAAGAGGGCGTGATTTGAATTAGTTCGTAGCTTACCAAGAGAACTGCCTTGATGTTATTATGACCAAGCTGAGCAGCTCCAATCCCAGTTTGCTTCTTGACCATTTTAAGCAGCACATCAACTATATCTTCATGCTCCTGTTGTGTCCTCCCAGGCCTGAGATGATCATCAATCGCCTGCTGAAAAAAGCGATGAACTTCCCTGGAAACTCTGTCAAACTCTCTATGTTTACCGGAGATCCTGTCTATGATCCACCCTATACATGGAGGAAAGAAATCAGCTGCGCATGATGAGAAGCCTGTAACCATATCTCGACTATCATGAAGCACTCGAAGAAATCTTTCATGCTCCAAATTGCTCCCTTGGAAACTTATCCCGAAAACAATCCTGAAAATTATGCTGCCCATGAGAGCAAACAACTTCTCAGTAAGGTTAACAGGAGAAGATGAAGCTGATGCGTCAGAGATTGAATCAATCATCTTCACGACTTCTTCTTCTCTAATAGACCTATACGACTGAACCCTTTTGGCACTGAAAATCTCAAGCACACATATCTTTCTTATCTCTCGCCAATATTCATCGTAAGGCGCAAATCCTATGTCTAGATAGTTAAATGTGAGTCTGCGAGATCCCGAGGAGGCCGGTCTGCTGCAACAGTGGAGATCATTATCTTTCAAGGTCTGTTTTGCTGCTTCAGCTGATGAGATTATGAGGGTCGGTCTGCGACCCATGTGTAAGAGCATGAGTGGTCCGTATTTTTGTGATAGTCTCCATAGGTTTTGATGAAGTGATGAACCAGATTGAGTAAACTGGTGGAGGTTGCCTATAATGGGAAGCTTAGGAGGGCTTGGTGGGAAGTGCTTTTGTGGCTTATTGATCTGCGTTCTCAGTAAAAGCAGTAGTAAAGGGAGCAAGAGAAGAAATGGAATCCATAAGACTAGTAGGAGGGTCTTGTCAGCCATTAACGGAGCTTTAGTGTTTACCTTGATGTCTCTTAATTTCTATGTCGGTCTTGTATATATAAGAGCTGCTGCTCCCAAGTCCTAACTGAGCAAGCACACCATCTGGTTCATAATTGAATTACTATTTTATTTTTGTCCAAGTATGTGACCCACATATAAGACTTGCGAATTTCACTATGGGAAATTGGAAATTATGAGTGGGTGAAAATTATTTGTAGTCACATTATCTTGCAGTATCAAATCTGATTTCTTGTTGTGAAGACTTCTTAAATAACTGAGAAATAACGACTGGTACTGCTTAATACAGGTGAAGAGTTGCGCACGAAGTTTATTGAATTGGTCGATATGGTTGTTGTTATATTCATAATCCATTTTGTTATATTCATAATTCTTAACCACTTGCAAGAAAACTTGAAGAAAATTAAGAAGACATAGATCTTTGGGAATTGAAAAGATCTAATTATACAACAATAGAGTAAAAACCTATCAACTAAAGAACAGATAAGGGTCTTTGACCCAAAGTACAAAAATGAGCCAAAATTATCTCACTTACTCCAGCAACAGATTTTTATCCTCACCAATCCAATATAATGTAAAAAGATAATTTTATCTTCAACCAAATTAAACAATTACCCATGTGTCTCTCATTCCTCCGATCTGCACACACACACACACACACACACACTCTCTCTCTCTCTCTCTCTCTGTCTCTCTCTCTCTCTCTCTCTCTCTCTCTCTCTCTCTCTCTCTCTCTCTCTCTCTCTCTCTCTTCGTCGGAGTCGAAGCATCGTAGGAAGCTAGAGATTTTCTGACGAAGATCACGATGAGTTCAAATTCGGATTTGGTGCGGAAGCTGGAGTTGGCTCTTGCGGTTTCGTTCGGAGGCTCAATGACTGACACGGCGGTGCTGATTGCGACGACTTCAATTGTGTTGATAATAAGGGTTTTGGTGGTTTTGTGGTGGAGATCTGGGGTTGAGTTCTTCATTGCAGTGGTTTGATTTCTCGCCTCCAGTGATCTGGTTACCATTGAATTATTATGTATTGGCTTTGTTGCAGTTTTGGAGTTGCTTTGTTTCAAGATTGCAGGGCCCATCATGTTGGATACCTGGCACCACTATTGACAATAATCGATTCCCCAGATATGGGAATAATTTTTAAGCATATGATCATGAAGGAGATACAGGGGGAGGGAATAATGGGTTCAGTTTTCAAGTAATAATGGGATATATTGGTCTAATTTTGAGATTGTTATTCTAGTGGCCTCTCACCAACAATTGCTGTTGTTTGGACATTCTTTCTACAATTATGGTTTTTGTTTTTCTAGGGGTGGGCATTTTGTACAGAAAATGCGGTTACCGATCCGAACCGCACCGAAAAACAGTTCGACAACCGCACCGAACTAAAACGGTGTCATTTTATGATCACACCGCACCGAACCGTATAAAAGCGGTTCGGCTGTGGTTTCGAGTCATAAACCGCCCAATTTAAACCGACCCACACCGAATTTATTTTAATTACATTTTATTTATTTATTATTTCTCTATTGGTGGAAATGTTGGTTTCCAATATATAAGAAATCCATTTTTGATTAGGTTTTCAGTTTGTAATAAGTTGCTATGTTTGCTTGATCATTGATATACATATATATATATATATATATATCTGTGTGTGTAATAAGTTGCTATAGTCTTCTGCAAGTTGCTTGATATTTGGGTGACATTTACTGATTTGTGTGGACTCTAAATGCATTCAAAATTTATTTATGCCTTACTAAAATTGTTAGGTAAAAATAAGCCTGATTTTGGCCCTCTCGTTCTAGTTAAAATTAATAAATCGCTCCAAACCGAAACCGACCCGCACAGCACCGAAAAATGGTGTAACCGAAATAATCGGTTAAGCCCTTTTGTAATGCGGTTGCGGTTTGATATATAGGCCAACCGAAAAAAGCGGTTTGGTTGTGGTTTGAGCCTCAAACAGAACCGAACCGCACCGCGCCCACCCCTAAGTTTTTCATTAGTTGGTACTTGTCATGAGATTGCTGCTGCTGTGCTGCTTCAGAAAGATTTCAGCTTGATCTCTCTAGACTTTCCTTCTTTCAGCAATATGATGGCTAGCCTTAGCTTTAGCTTTTCTATTCGTTGTATCATAGGCAGTGAATGAATAATTTGAGTAAATCTACATGTCTGCAAATTAAGTATGGAAGTCTCATTCTGTGACCTTTATAATTTGCCTACATGCAAGTTGTGTCTTTTTACATATTTGAGAATTCAGAAGGGGCTTGCATGTTGGCCATGATGCAAAGACATGATCATATTCCCAGCAACCTTGTTTCTTGTTTACAATTTTGCGATTGAGTATGCATCTGGGTGCCCAATTTTTTTTATTTTTTTAAATGGGGGTAGAAGCCCAGAAGAAAAGAAAAACAAAGTTTTATCGGGGGACAATAAAAAACTATTAGGGAGGCAATAGACGTCTATTGGGGGGTAATAGACGTTTTGAATTGATGTAATCTCCTCATTTTTTTCTTTCGTCAAAGTTTTATTTGTCTGAATTTAGGGAGATTAATTCCCATTCCGGCGATCGAAAGTTCTATTGGGGGGGGGGGGGGGGGGCAATAGATGTTTTGAATTGATGTAATCTCCTTTTTTCTTTAATAAAAATTTTATTTGTCTGATTCAAGGAATATTAGTTCCCATTCCGGGGACCGAAAGTTCTATTGGAGGGCAATAGAGGTCTATTGAGGTGCAATAAATGTCTATTGGGGGCAATAAAGGTCTATTGCGGACAATAAATCTTACTGGCGACCTTAGAGATTTCCGACAACCTCTTTAGGGACCTCCAGCGAGATTTTCAGATAAATCCAGTGGGCGGCTGCCGGTCATGGGATTCCGACGGCCGGTGACCGGACTCCGGCGAAGTCTCCTATAGTTTCTCTCTCTTCCATTCTCTCTCTCTCTATCTCTCTCTATGTAACAAAGGGGTGAGGGTAAAATAGTCTCAGAAAAAAAAAAAAAGACTTAATGGGGTATTAAGGAAGACCTCCTTAGAGTGTTTTGGGTAAGGGCGAATTAAAAAAACTTAATGGGGTGGGAAAAATAATCCCACTTACCCCATTTTTTGTGCTTTGAATTTCATTGGTTATTTTTCCAAATGACTAAATACTGTTTATACCCTATACTTTCTATGTCTCGACATTTCAGTCCCTCACTTTCTAGTTTCAACCAAATACTCATCGGACTCTCAGATCTCATGCAATAGGTCATAGCCGTTAATTCTCCGCCCAAATCTCAGTTAAATCGTAGACATGGCATCCCTTCCATGCCAAAATATATATTACACCCTCACTTACTTTTTTTTTTTTAATATATTTTTCTCTCTCTTTTTTTAATTTTTCTTTTTACCTCTTCTTTTTCCAACTCTCTCCCCTCTTTTTGTTTATCTCCATCTCATTTTCCTTTTATGTCTCAGCTACCAACTTTTTATTTATTTATCTTTTATGCTATCAGTTTCATTTGTTACTTATTCCAAAGGTATGATGTTTAGTGATGTTTATGGATATGAGGTAGGTTGTTTTATGCTATGCGTTTTTTTCCAATACCTTGTAAAGAGGTATATAGTTTATGATATCTCATTGCTATGTGATTTATTGGTTACCTATTCTAGAGGTGTATTATTTAATGTTATGGCTATAAGATATGTTAAAGTCATCATGACTATAAAGTAGTAGGCGTGACTTCCATGTTTTAAAAATTTAATGTCTACTGACTTTCTGTTTTATTTTATTTGTTGTGCTTTGAATTTCATTGGTTATTTTTCCAAATGACTAAATACTGTTTATACACTATACTTCCTATGTCTCGACATTTCAGTCCTTCACTTTCTAGTTTCAACCAAATACTCATCGGACTCTCAGATCTCATGCAATAGGTCATAGCCGTTAATTCTCCGCCAAAATCTCTGTTAAATCGCTGACATGGCATCCCTTCCATGCCAAAATATCTATTACACCCTCACTTACTTTTTTTTTCAAATATATTTTTCTCTCTCTTCTGTTATTTTTTCTTTTTACCTCTTCTTTTTCCAACTCTCTCCCCTCTTTTTGTTTATCTCCATCTCATTTTTCTTTTATGCCTCACCTGCCAACTTTTTATTTATTTATCTTTTATGCTATCAGTTTCATTTGTTACCTATTCCAAAGGTATGATATTTAGTGATGTTTATGGATATGAGGTAGGTTGTTTTATGCTATGTGTTTTTACCAATACCTTGTAATAAAGAGGTATATAGTTTATGATATCTCATTGCTATGTGATTTATTGGTTAACTATTCTAGAGGTGTATTATTTAATGTTATTGCTATAAGATATGTTTAAGTCATCATGGCTATAAAGTAGTAGGCGTGACTCTCACTTTCTAGTTTCAACCAAATACTCATCGGACTCTTAGATCTCATGCAATAGGTCATAACCATTAATTCTCCGCCAAAATCTTTGTTAAATCGCTGACATGACATCCCTTCCATGCCAAAATATCTATTACACCCTCACTTACTTTTTTTTTTTAATATATTTTTCTCTCTCTTTTTTTATTTTTTCTTTTTACCTCTTCTTTTTCCAACTCTCTCCCCTCTTTTTGTTTATCTCCATCTCATTTTCCTTTTATGCCTCACCTGCCAACTTTTTATTCATTTATCTTTTATGCTATCGGTTTCATTTATTACCTATTCCAAAGGTATGATATTTAGTGATGTTTATGGATATGAGGTAGGTTGTTTTATGCTATGCGTTTGTACCAATACCTTGTAAAGAGGTATATAGTTTATGATATCTCATTGCTATGTGATTTATTGGTTAACTATTCTAGAGGTGTATTATTTAATGCTATGGCTATAAGATATGTTTTAAGTCATCATGGCTATAAAGTAGTAGGCGTGACTTCCATGTTTTAAAAATTTAATGTCTACTGACTTTCTATTTTTTTTTTTTGGTGCTTTGAATTTCATTGGTTATTTTTCCAAATGACTAAATACTGTTTATACCCTATACTTCCTATGTCTTGACAATTCAGTCCCTCACTGTACTTACATAAGCATTCGCAAGAATAATTAGCTACAATGAGCCACGCTTATGCTACCACTAGCGGTACCAACTCCCGCCAAAGGAGTGACCCACAGAAACACAGCCAAACAGGCTATCGTCTGAGCCCTGGCTCGCCTCCAGAACGCAGCTGACGCGCCGCCACGTGCCACGCCAAGTCGGCATCAGTAGCTTCAGAAGCTGGGGATTGAAGCACATCAGTTCCACATCAAAAACATGGAGAAGATCAGTTCCCTCCCCACCTATAAAAGGTTCTCTCCTCTCTCCTCATTGATTACGCAATTAATACTTACCTATTGTTACTTTGTCAACATAAATACATTGACTAACTTAGGCATCGGAGAAGAGAAGACCACCCAGCGCGATCTCCCTCTGATGCCCTCTGTATTTTACTTGACAGGTAGCGGGAATTCCAAGTATCGTTGATAGCGGTCCGCCCATCGGACTAGCGTTAGCAAAGGTTTAGCTATCGCTGAACTTTAAATGTTAACACTCACTTTCTAGTTTCAACAAAATACTCATCGGACTCTCAAATCTCATGCAATAGGTAATAGCCGTTAATTCTCCGCCAAAATCTCAGTTAAATCTCTGACATGACATCCCTTCCATGCCAAAATATCTATTATACCCTCACTTTTTTTTGTTTTTTTGATATTTTTCTCTCTCTCTTTTTTTATTTTTTCTTTTTACCTCTTCTTTTTCCAACTCTCTCCCCTCTTTTTGTTTATCTCCATCTCATTTAATTTCCTTTTTATGTCTCACCTACCAACTTTTTATTTATTTATTTATCTTTTTATGTTATTAGATTCATTTGTTACCTATTCCAAAGGGATTATATTTAGTGTTGTTTATGGATATGAGGTAGGTTGTTTTATGCTATGCGTTTTTTCCACTACCTTGTAAAGAGGTATATAATTTATGATATCTCATTGCTATGTGATTTATTGGTTAACTATTCTAGAGGTGTATTATTTAATGTTATGGCTATAAGATATGTTTAAGTCATCATGGCTATAAAGTAGTTGGCGTGACTTCCATGTTTTAAAAATTTAATGTCTACTAACTTTCTATTTTATTTTATTTTTTGTGCTTTGAATTTCATTGGTTATTTTTCCAAATGACTAAATACTATTTATACTCTATACTTCCTATGTCTCGACATTTTAGTCCCTTACTGTTTATTGCTTAGATTAAATTGAAAAAAGTTCATATGTTTTCTGGGCATATGATTGAGTTATCGTGTTTCTGATTTTGAATTTCTTTATCAAAAATTCAGGGCGTGACAATCACTAAATATCATACATTTAGAGTAAGTAACCAATAAAACTTATAGCATATAAAACATAAATTTATATAAAAAAGTCAATACACATTAAATTTTTAGAACTTGAAACTCACTTCTACTACATTTTTTTTTTTTGAAACACGCCTTGTACCTTATAGCCATGACGTTAAACATGTCTTATAGCTATGACATTAAATAAGATTAACATACCTTATAGCCCTTAAATAACATACATCTAGAATAGTAACTAATAAATCACATAGCAATGTAGGTATCTAAAACTATATACCTCTTGACAAGGTATCGGAAAAAACTCATAGCATATATAAAACAACCTACCTCATAGTCTATTACCTTATAGCCGCAACATTAAACATATCTATTATAGCCATGACATTAAATACTTACATATAGAATAGGTAAATAATAAATTACAAAGCAACAGGGTATCTACTAAATATCTCTTGACAAGGTATCGGAAAAAACTCATAGCATATAACAACCTACATTATACTCATTGACATCACTAAAGGTAATAGACTATGAGGGTATAACTTGAGGGTATAAGTGAGGGTGTAAGTGATGGAGATAAGTGAGGGTATAACTCTTGACAAAACCACAAGTGAGGGTATAACTGTTGACAAGGTATCAAACGGGGATCCGCTGCAGACGGGCCATCACTCGAGTAGTACTGATTATCACCAAATATGTACCTTACGCTCTGATACCAAACTATCACGCCCCTGATTTTATACACAATAAAAATCGATATATAACCCCATAATTATATATGCGTGAAACGTTCAGCCATCAATACAAAATACTTAGAAACTTATTCCCTTTTTAACCCAAGTACATATTGATGCCCTGAACCCACAATTTCAATATTGAGTCGCTCCACAGAGTCACATATATATTACACAAGCTTACGAATTAAACTGTCAACAACAAAATAAAACGTAAATGCTCCTCAGAGCTCACCACAAGCGGAAGTCTTTATAACGGTAAAGTCACAAAATTGACTTCTTATAGTTAAGCTGTAAGCACGCTACCTCAGCATCAGCGACGACTAACCTAACCTGCAGAAATAACCCCTACACCGTTGGAATGGTGTACAGGGTTGCCACACAACAAACCCGGTAAGCTTTTGCAAGCCCGTATGAGTAACTCAAAACCACACATGCACAACTCGCCCAACGAGGAAACCCATCAACTCGTAAAAAGGGACACACACCCTGTTTTCCCAAAACAACACATTCTTTTCCCAAAAGAAAACAACTCAAATCACCCAGTGACGGAAATCATATTAATTGAAACTCTGACAATAAAATATGATACACAAGTCCTCCCCGGACATTTAAAAGAAAGAATCCCCGAAACTCTATTTTAAAACACGTACTCATGAGCATCAGATAGCTCCCCGCTACCCCCCATGATGTACCAATAACAAATTAGTCTAATCTAGACACACAACATATATCATCACACAGATTACTCCTAGCAACCCCGAATCCTCAGACCTCCCGAGGTCTTCAGATCAAAATATTAACCAACCCACACAAATCTTGACACTTCCCAAACAGTAGGAATTCCCAATTCCTAACACATTGTCTCCCAAAAGTCAAGCCTCAAGCAATAGAATGAAACCCCTCAATCCCTATTGCATAAATCACCCGTCTACCCACAAGAATATACAGATTTCACATAAATATATATATACACGCGTGGTCATTCACTCAGGAATACCACTAATACCAACAATAGTTTGTAGTTAACTAAATAACTCTTAAAACAATATGGTAAACCCGTTCGTGAATGAACATCGTGAGATTACTCACCTCGAAACTCCCGCTGCGTCTTCAATACAGAACAAGGCAGCCACACCACAAAACAACCATCCAAGGATACCTCGTCAAGTACCTAATCACATACGGTTTCAACTTAGTAACAATCTACAAACGATTTAAATCTGAAAGTGACGCCAATTGAGGTGAAACCACATCCGAGACCACCCAATGTCTCCAAATACTTCTACGATCGATATGCTAAAACCACAAGTCGATCGGATAGTCAGATCCTCACGGATCGAAACATCAAACAGTCCGAAACAGTAAAAACCCTAACATGCTCATACGATCTCCAAAAATTACAAACAATATATCGAAATGCTCGTATCGACGAGTAGATCGAACTCAGGAACAGAAACTATCCCTGAGGTGACCCGAAACCATCGGAAAACACGACCACAGTGGCTGCACCGCCGTCGGACCATAGTCGAAATTTGACAAAACTCCCAACACCAAAGTTCTTCATCTCAACTCCAATTTAAACTTTCATAACTAACACAAAGTCTAAATCATAGCCGTTTGGCCGGAATTTACCTCGCAACATCTGAAATTCTATGAACCGTAGAATTTCAAAGCTTCGATTCCTCCTCCACAAGTGAAATCGTCCCAAGCCGCTTTGGGAGAAGCATCAACATCCTATGGGCTTCAAAAACCCTCAAGAATCACCGGCAAAGGTGGCCAGAATCGGAAGTTCCGATCTGGGTTCGAAGCATCACTGCCGCCAAACTTTTCGGCCTTACACCGCCCTCCATAGCTTGTTTCATGCTCCAATTCTTCCACAAACCTCAAGAGGGGATTGAGGCGATGAGAACCCACTTTGAATGACATCCAAAGGTGGCCGGTGAAAATGGATGCTACGCATGGGCTCGGGAGGTAGAGACCGAGCTCGGGTTTCCATTTTGGGAAATTTGGGCTCTTTTGCAATTTCTGGAATTTTTTGTCATTTTATACCAAAATGGAAAGTTTTTCCGAAGTCCATAACTTCTTCATATGAACTCCGATTCTCGCGTTCCGTATGTCCATGAACTCGTATCAACGCGCTCTACAACTTTCGTGAATGAAGTTTTCAGAGAATCCCAACGAATAAAAAATCAACCTTTGAGCCCCCCCCCCCCCCCCCCCCCCCCCCCAAATGACGCTTCCTAAATTATTATTCGCCCGAGACACTTCCGCTCCATCCACGAGCGACGAAACCGTCCGATACCCACTATTTAAATTCCGGAAAATCCTCGGAAAATAAATATGAATTTCTGGGGCATCACAATGTCATAGCTATAAGGTTTGTTTAACGTCATGGCTACAAGGTAGTAGGTGCATTTCAAAGAAAAAAAAAAGGTAGTAGGAGTTAGTTTCAAGTTCTAAATATTTAATGTGTACTAACTTTTTTATTTTACTTTATGTTTTTTTTGCTATGAGTTTCATTAGTTACTTACTTTAAATATTTGATATTTAGTGATGTTCACGGTTATGAGGTAGGTTGTATTATACTATGAGTTTTTTTTTTTTTCTTCTGACAAGAGGTATATAGTTGTAGATATCTCATTGCTATGTGGTTAACTATTCTAGAGGTATATTATTTAATGTTATGGCTATAAGATATGTTTAAGTCATGACTATAAAGTAGTAGGCGTGACTTCCATGTTCTAAAAATTTAATGCCTATTGCCTTTCTATTTAATTTTTAATTTTTTATGCTATGAATTTCATTGGTTACTTGTTCCTAATGTATGATATTTAGTGATGTCAATTGTTTTTCATGTTGTTTACTAATTTTTTATTTTGGCACTTTTGTAGGAGGGATTACTTGGAGCTACTTAATTTTCAATTTCGTTAAGTTCACTTTCTTCTTGTAATTGTCATTTGTTTTCTTTTCCGGTTGCTTTTTCTCGAGGAGTTTGTTTTTATATCACATCCTTGCTCTTGTATTTTTTTCCCTTTCTTTTTCTTCGAAATAAAACTCAATAAGGAACGAGTCAAGTCCAGGCTAGTCCTCTATTTATTAAAAAAAAAAAAAAAGGTCAAGCACACAAAATTTCTTGTCACTCTACATCATTTCATGTGAGGTGAATGATGGTGTGACTCTGTGAGAGCTCAAGCAGGCGAGTCATTGTGGCACAATGAGGTCTGTTTTGTTGCTTCAGCTAAAAGATTATGAGGTTTGGACCTGTTAGAAATTGGGGTAGTAATTAACAGATCAATCCTCAAGGAACAAAACATTACACACACACACACACACATATGGTGGTGTTATTCACACACCATTTTTCTCTATTCACACACCCATCTATTTTTCTATTACTTTAATTTAATTCTTTTCATAAATTACCCTAAATACCCTTCCTTATAATTTTTTTTATCAGATAAACAATTCGAATGCTACAACTACTCTTTCATGAGTCGAACTCACAACCTCCCACTTTCAAAGGGGAGACTATGCCACTAGACCAAATAGTACTAGGCTACCCTTCCGTATAATTATGTTTTTTTTTTTTTTTTTTCTATTTGGCAAGTCAATCATCCACAAATCCTAAACCCTTATTTTCCCACAGACATAGAGGACTTCAAAACTCTTTTTGATTTGCTCTTTTCAATTCTATCAAAAACTCCTCTAGCATAGTTATTCTATCCCTCTAATATGAAGTTTTGAAGTTCAATCATGGTAGATCAATAAACTTTAGACCCATCTTTGGAGAGAATTTTATATCTGATTTGTCATCGAGACATGGAAGAAAAATATGAGTTCAGTGATCATTTGAGTCTCTTTGAATCCATCATTTCTAGTAAGATTTTAACTGAAATATTTGGTGTATTTGAATCTATAAAACCAGAAAATTAGAACATCTCTTAGAGGAATAAAGACTTAAACAGAATTGACCATCTATTAATCCCAACCAGATTTGAAGTCTTCAACCCTTCATTCTAGATCATTTTCTTGATCTTCTTGTTCCATATAGCAAGCTTCTTTTGCTTCACAATATGCTTTGTAGGCGGTGACAATATCTTCACGAGCTCTACAAATGTGTACCTAATGACCGGATACTCCACATCGAGAACATTCATCTCTGTGCTCAGACTCCATTGATTGAGGCGCTTTGAAAATGTCATTTGGATGGCTCTTAGTGTTGGTGGCGCCACCAACATGGCCAGAGGCATTGTCTCTCTCTCTCTCTCTTTCCACGTTGACCTATTCGGTTCCATGTCCGCTTGTTTTGGCTGTTACCTTCCTTATTAGAGTGAGAATATGAACCACAACGTCCAAAATTGTCCATAAATTTAGGGTTTCGCTCTTGGCGCCCCCCCTTACGGCCGCGACCTAGGGCCGCGACTATAATCAGACTCCGGAATATGCTATGTTTCCATGGGCTCGAATTATAATTCTTCACAAGGATGTTATCATGCTTTTCAGCGACATTCATAGCTCCAATAAGCTCATGAAACCTTGTGATCTGTCCTGTAGTAACATTGATTCGATAGTTCTTAGCAGCCATCAATGTAGAGACGGGGAAGGTAGAGAGAGTCCTCTCAATCAACATCACATTTGTGATAACTTTTCCACAAAATTCCATTAAGAATTTAATGCAAAATGCTTCTGAGTTGTAGTCAATAACTGACTTGAAATCACAGAAGCGGAGACTATGCCATCTCACTACTACTTCAGGAAGCAGGGAGTCACAGACGTTGCCAAATCTTTCTTCGAGTGAGACCCACAGCCTTCTGGGGTCTTCTTCATTCATATACTCGATTGGAGTGAATCATCCATGTCACGCCCTGAATTTTGAAATAAGGATTCAAATCCGGAACATGACTAGTAACAATACAAATAACGTTTTGAGTTTTTCTCTCAGAAACAACCACTCCTTACACCTCTTAATATTACATAAACCAAATCCTCAAGCTACTTATTACAGCACACTCTCACCAAATCAAATTGTAAAACTCAAATAAGTATAATTCTCTTCACAAAACAAATGCTGTAAATCTAATACTAATACTCTAAACCGCACGATCACTGCTCTGATTCTCCTGACCTGTGAGATTACCCGCTACACAATTTGAATCGTGTACCGGGATTGCAACAACACAAACCCGGTGAGCTTGACAGCCCGTATGAGTAAACAAGAAAGAACTGTTGATTTTATTAAATTACAATTCTTATAACTCAAGTAAACAATCAACAAATATTGCAGCATTAATATGTGAAATAACATTAAAGTAATACATGCTTGATCACAACCAACAAATATTGCAACATTAATAGGTGAAATAACATTAAAGCAACACATGCTTGATTCTCTTTTACTAACACCTTCACATATTCAAAATATATCATAGATAGATATTTGATCAAAATAACATAAGTACACTCCTCTTTTTAGTGAATTTTTAGATTAACTGGTAACAAATCACAATTCCACGTGTTAGGGTCTGACGTACTATACCCAAAACACGGGAAAACCAGGTTAACTGGTATCAAATCACAAATCCACATGCTAGGATCCGACGTACTATACCCAAAGCATGGGACAACCAGGTTGACTGGTATCAAATCATAAATCCACGTACTAGGGACCGACGTACTATTCCCAAAGTACGGGTAAGCCGCAGCATACCAAAGACACAACTAAGGCATGTATACTCAAAGTAAGCACCCTTCCTAAGAGTATAATAGTGCACTATCTGAAGGGACTAGAGCCCACAGCTTAACTCCTCATAACACCAAAACAGTTTTACCAGTAATTCACTTAAGCACGGGGTTGTTGAAATCACCCGGCTTCATAATTGTACTTTTCAGACATAATCAATTTCACAACATACAATCTTTATAAATTTTAGATTGTATAAATGTATATGTACACCCATATAAAGAGACATATTATTTCAAGACAAATCTTTACTTCTTAAAATAATTTCCACATATTCACAATTGGCCATATAAAATAGCTTTCACATCACATGATCAACATTTCATTATTCAACAATTAAATGGGAGATTAATAGCTTGAATAATATCCAATCAATTCTCAATCATTTCATCATACCAATCACACGCCAATCAACATATATATTTTACGTAAATATATATATACGTAATCATCCGCTCAGGAATGACCACTAATATCAACTATAGTTCAAGTATAAAAACCGTGAAACTCATTTGTATAATAAAATCATTTTACTTACCTATGGACCGTAGTTGATCAAGTCCATATGATTTAAAACAAATATTTATTCCATAAATATTTTCACACAATTACGACAAAATAAAGTAATTAAATTTATTCAGTTCGTAATATGAAACACGTAAGGTTTACTCACCTCTAATCCCGCTACGTCTTCTAAAAAGTCAAATATAACGATATTCCAAACGCTCGTCAACTCAAACCGTCAAGTACCTAATCAAGTACGGTCTTTGCTTAGTAAACGAAACACGAAATAAACTTAAACGACGATCCAATGGTCAGATTCTAAAATAAAGACGATCCAACGGTCGGATTCTAACTTATATGAAAACCCGACGGACGGATTCTCACGAATCGCACTCCGAATCACTATTTCACAATTATACGAAGATCCAACGGTCGGATCTTCGCCCGTGACCTCACAAAGTCATCGGGACAGTCATACGATCAACATATCAGAACTACAAGTCCATCAGACGGTCCGATCTTCACAGATCATTAATCGAACAATCGAAATTAATCGAAATCGTAAAATTCATAACTTAAACATACTATCTCCAAAAATTATGAATTATATATGCAGACGATCGTATCGACACGTAGAACATAAAAATGGACAGAAACTGTCCCTGGGGTGGCCGGAGGTCGCCGGAAACCACCATCACAGTGGCGGCACCGCCGCCCATCCAAAGTCAAAATTAGACAAAACTCCCAACATGAAAGTTCTTCATCTTAACTCGAATTGAAACTTTAATAACTACACCAAAGTCAGATTATAAGCCAAAAAGTAGAATTTCACCTCGCAAGGTTTGAAACCCGAAGAACCCTAGTTTTGAATTCGTTCCAATTCGATCTCCACAGATGAAATCGATGCAATCCACATTAGGGGAAATGATCTACATCCTCAGAAGTACAGAATCCCCTCAAGAATCACGGAAAAAGGTGGCCGGAGGAGAAAGGACGACGGTGGGGAAAGGAGGTGATTTCCAGCTCGACTGCACCGTGTTCTTCTACTTGTAGCGGCCACCACGTTGGTTATTTCCCCTCGATCTCTTGTACAAAGTTGTAATCTAGCTCAAGCCCAGCAAAATCACTTTTGTAATCAACTCGATTAGAGGTCGGATGAGAGAGATATCGGGCGGTGAATGAAGAGCAGCTCGTGCGAATTCCAGCTCGAGCTGTGAGGCTTCTCGGCCTCCTAGCGCCTTCCACGGTTCTTTTTTCACTTTGATGTCTTCTAGGAAGTTTTATTTAACTTCAAGGCGAATGAAAATGCTTTTGGAATCAAGTCGATCGGAGGTCTGTGGAGGGAGATATGACCGGACAAAAGAGAGCCCAGAAAACGAAGAAAACCACGGGGGAGAGGAGAGAGAACGGAGGTTTTCGGGGACTATTCCGCAAAATCTCAATTTTTTCGTCCTTAATGAATAAATCAGAAATTTTCCCCTATTTATAGAAAATTCCCAAATTTCAAATATTCATAACTTATTCATACGAACTCCGAATATTGCGTTCCACATATGCACGCGATCGTATCGACGAGATCTACAACTTTCATGCAGGAAATTTTTCCAAATTCCATACGTATAAAAAGTCACTTTTTGAGATTCCCCTAAATAACGTTCGATTTCGAAAATAAAATCATTCGAACTACTTCCACAACTTCTCCAAGCTTCGTACTCGCTCCTAATACCGCGAAATCAATTCTAAAAATCCACTGAATTTAATTTGGATTTTTCGGGGTATTACAATCCATATGACGAATCATTAAGATAATGACTTTCCCTTATTTGCCTCCAAGGCTGCTCTATTTACTTCCAAAGCTTCAGGTTGCTCAACAATTAGCACGTCCTGGCTAGAATCGAAAATTGTATCCAGGATTCCATCGGCCTTGATATTCTAGCGGACATCACGAACCCAATTGTGATATCCAGAGCCAGTTGTTCCCAATGGTGCGAAGTCCAGTTTGTTCAGGTTACTCATCTTGAAAGAGAACAAGAAAAAAGGTTAGTTTCGGAGTGAAAAAGGCTACCACGAAAACATATAAAATTTCTGAGCGTAATCGCTCCCAAGAAATTAGGGATTTCTGAGCATAGTCGCTTCCAAGAAATCCGATTCCAAGAGGTATTGGATTAGATCGAAACAATGATGCTTCTGTGGTCAATCATAACTTCTCAACAAACTCTAAGTTTGGAGGACTCTACAAGATCCAAGCTTGGAGTCAGCACGAACCCCCACAGTTCAGCTTTTGGTCTCCTCTATGAAGAAGAAAGAGGGGTAGAAGAAGGGAGGTTGCAAGTTCCCGAGGAAAAAGAAGAGAAAAACAATAAAAAAAACTATAAAAATGGGAACTAATAGAACCTTTAAAACATACCTTGAAAAGTTTAGAAAATTGCAAGAAAAAGTGGATGGAATTTGGTCATCAGAGGTGGCCGGAGATCGTCACCTGAATTTGGTTGCTGGAGGTGGCCGGAGTTGGCTGTGTTTGGCCGAAATTGTTTCGTTGGTGGACGCCCTTCTTTTTTTTTTTGTCTCTTTAGCCCCTTTTTTGTTTCTTTCTCAGCCTAGGCCTGCTTCTCTTTTTTTCTTCTTCTTCTTTTTTCCTGACTTGGGTTGCGCCAGCCCTTTTTATTTTTTTTTCTAGGCCAAGCTTTCCTCTTTCTCCTTATGGGCTGCGGGTCTTCCTCCTCCTTCTCTCTCTCTCTCTCCTCTCTCTCTCTCTCTCTTCTGGCTTGGGCCACGCCTTTTTCTTTCTCTTTTCTGGGCAGCACTCACTTCTAGAGTTGGGCTCGTCTGGATAATGGTTGGGCTTAGTGGCATGCAGGTGCAGGGATCAGTGGAAGGACGAGACTAGCAGTTCAAGGATGTCAACCTCTCTGCTGGCCGGCTCGGGATCTTAAAGGCAGGTTTTGGGAATTATTTTTCCTGTTCCTAGAATCTGGGGTAAAGGCGTCGACGAGGACGAAAAATGACTATTGGGGGCGGGCTGGAAGAATGCGAACCAGGTAGGGAACCTTTTGTTTCTTCTAGGGGCCAGTTATGTATTTTTCCGGCTGGTTCTGGGGGTGGTACCGCCGGTTCTGGACTCCTACGATTGAGGGCTTCAATTTATGAAGCGGTGGTTGCTAGGGTTTGAAGGCTACGATTTTAGGGTTTTAGAGTTAGGGTTTCATGCTGATAAAGTGTTTTAGGAAAACTGGAATTGGGAGATAATTGAGTCGTGCGTTCATTGATAATAGATGTCTCTTTATATATAGGATTACAAGTATAGATATAGAGTTGTACATGGAAACATAATGGTACAATGATTGGACATCTACGAATATCTCCTAGAATATCTTTAACATAAACCGTATACAATTAGAGCAAGTAACCTAGAGTTGGGCTAGACACATATTCTGGATTTACTTGAACACATAACATATTGTTGATTTGTCTTATTATATATGTCATTTCCTTTGAATAGATCAGTACTCATTGCATATAAATTGTGGTGGCATGGAAAACAAACCACCATCGGAAGCATCAAGTATGAAGGAGATGAAGCCTCTGGAGATGCAGCAACATTTGTTCAGGCCACATCCAATTGTGGATTTAGTAGCACTAGTGATTTCGTAGATGCTTGGAGTTCTGACAAGGACTATATTGCCAATAATGTTTCCATACTCAAAATGAACAACTCCAAATTGTACAGAACTGCACGACTTTTTCCTCTTTCTCTCACCTACTATACCCATTGCTTAGTAAATGGAAATTACACTAAAACTACACTTTACAGAGATAGTTCTCAGAGACAACATGTCTTATTATGGTGTTGGAAGACGAATGTTTGATGTTTATATCCAGTAGGGCTGGGCACGGGCCAGGACGGGCCGGTTATTGATTGATACCAAGCCCGGTACTGAAAATTTTATGTGGGACTGGACGGGACGGGACAACGTTTTTTCAAAGTTATTAGTACCGAAGGTACTGAAACCGATAGGGATCAGGTCGGGCTCGGGCCCAATTTTTTTTTTTTTTTTCCCACACTTAAGTACTTTAACAGCTATCCAAAATTTCTAGATTTCAATCATTCTAGGATGCAACTGCCCTCTTAGCACTGCAACCTATAAATCTACACAATCAATTTTGCTTTAAACCAAATCAAACAATGTAAAATACTAAAATGAATTGAAGAATTGTTGAAAAGAAGAAATGAACTAGTGAAGATGGACAATAATACAATATGTGCAAAATTGCAGATTATGAATTCAAAGTGCAGTAATGCATATTATGAGTTTATGACAGGAAACAAATGCAGTAATGCAATTTGCAGATTATGACAGGAAACAAATGCAGTAATGCAATTTGCAGATTGCAGTAATGGCTGTAATGTAGTAATGCAAATTGCATATTATGATAGGAAACAAATGCAATGTGCAACACTGCAACACAACAAATAGCCAATTCAATAGACCGACAATAAGTTCAATAAATGAATAAACACAGAAACCAATTCATGAATTTAACAATAAGTCCAGTAGGTCTTAACCAAGAAATTAAAGTCTGAAATAAGAAATTTAAAGTCTAGAAACCATTACATGATAAAAACTAGTTAACTATAAGTCTTGAAGTATTAAACACATTTGAAAAAACCTTCATTAGTTCATCACACTCAGTCTCACAACGTCATAAACTCATTAGTCAACATTTACCACTGCAGCCTTTCCCTTCCCCTTTGCTTTCGGGATTGTTGAACGCATATTTCTACAAGAGGTAGTGCTCTCATGATCTAAGCAAGCATTTAAAGTCGGTAATAGAGAAACTACATGTAAGAAAACAAAAAACAAAAATTAAAATTGAAACTGATCAAGGTACCTTTCTCAGCCCAACAAGTACTTTTCTCTATATCACAGCAACACGGCCAATCCATTCTCTCATATCAACAATAATATAATTGATAAACATCAAAGTTGATAAATAATATACAGTTCAATCAACAAAGAAAAATATAAATGATAAACATCCATCATAACAAAGAGCACTCGAATCAGTCAGTCTTTCAATTTACTAGGCAATTCAACACCATTCAGTAAAATTGTACCCAATATTATTCCATTATCAACAAAGAGATGAGTAGAACACTGTACCAGTGATGTGAACAAGAGTTTCCCTCCCAGACAAATCAGTCACATGCTGCAATTAGAATACACAAAACTCATTTACAACTCCAAACTTTGCAAATTACGAATGACAGTTCAATTCAAGTGGATGCATAACTTACAATGAAGGTATCATTTAATGAGGCAATTATGTGAGCGACACCAAAAACATGTTCTCCATCACGAACAGTAGGTCCAACTGTCCAAGAGTGACATGCTTCTCCTTCGGCTATCTGACCTTCCTCTTCGACTATAAACACAATCCAATCAACGGATACATAAGCAAGGGTAATTTACGCAGCACACAGCAAACTAAATCGGGAAGCAACAACCATCGCTCCTACCAATCTACCATTTATAATTTTATATGATACAATAGCAACAACCATCGCTCCTACCATATGATTCAAAATAAAATTCGATAGAAACAGATGATTAAGAACAGGAAATTTCTGATTTTTTTTTGTGAATTTCAATATCCATCAAACCCAACAAGAAACACAACAAAGTATGGTTGAGGCTACTTACTAAGAGAGTTAGAGTCTTGGATGGTGCTTGAACAAGCTTAAGCTGAAAATCAAATCCTCACAATAAAGTAAGTTGAGGGCTTGAGGCTACTTCCACTCTCATCTCATCATGCTTGTTGTATGAAGGGAAATTGGAAAGAAATTTGGGATCGGGGATTTAGAATTTTAGATGAGGAACATGCAGAAGAAGATTTGGAGAGTGGAGAAGAGAGCTTAGAACTAGGGTTAGTGAATTGGGGATCGACTGATCGAGGGGGATCGGGGATTTAGATGAAGAACATAAAAAGATCTGGAGAGTGGAGAAGAGTTCTAAGCTCTCGATCGAGGTCTTCGTTAGTTCGTTTAGCAGGTTAGGACCTTAGGCCATTTAGTTTAGGTCAAAATGTTTTGATCAGGTGTGGTCATTCCTCTGTGTTCTCACATATTTGCCTAAACCACCCAATCAAAATCAACCAAGTAATATAAAATATTAAAGATTTAATTTAATTAATTTAAACGGGACGGGACAGGACGGGATCATTCGGGATCCACTGGGCTAGTACCGGTACCGGGCCCGTTTCTACGGGACGGGACGGGCCCAAATAGTAAATTTCAGATTTTGATCCCGGCCCGTATCGGTGGATTTCGGGACGGTTTCGGAACGGTACCGGGACTTCAGTTTTGGATGCCCAGCCCTAATATCCAGGTATCCATTTGTAGTATTTTACACTTATGTATATAATATCACATTTCACAGGGAATGAGTAACGCATGCATCATTTGAATAAAGTAGAGATGTGAAAAGTAGGATTATTCTATATATATAAAGCCCATTTATCCAGCAAAATGTCATAATAGGTAAATCTTATGGGGCCGTGACCACTTACCCAATTTTAACCTAAAAAATGCCCACTTGCTCCACTAAGAGTTTTTTGACCCCATTTACCCAATTTAATCGCAAATGACATTTTCAACCCTAAACAAATTATTAAAGTACAAAATTCTCTCTCTCCTCCTACCGGACTCTATCTCAGACTCTCTCTCTCTCTCTCTCTCTCTCTCTCTCTCACACCTGCTCCTCCTCGTTGGAACGTCGGAGCCCAAGAATCCGATCCAGGGCGGTGAAGACTTCACTGCAGAAGTCGTCGCCCGGCAAGCCGATGACGGTGACGAAACCTTTCCGGCGGATTTTGGGACAACTCAGATCTGTTTCTCGATCTGAATCTTGGCCGGGTCTTCCTTGGGTAACCCGACGGCGACGAAGACTCAAGGTGGTTGAGGTTGAGGTCGGCGGAGGTGCGGTGGAGGAAGAAGCCGCAGGAGACGAGCTCGTTGGCCCAAAGCTTGAAGACCTGCCTGTCCGATATCGAGTTCAAGATTTGCCGGTCCGATTCGTCCCCAGTCATTCTGATCTGGTGCCCAGATCAATTTTTTTTTTTTTTTTTTTTTGTACATTGTGAACCCCGGGAATGAGGAAGGAATTGCAATGTAACTGTGGGGTTTGTTTGATGGTCTATTGGGGGGCAGTAGACACATTATTGGCCCCCAGTAGACTTTGATATGAGGGACAAGGATCACTATAGTGTGGTGTTTTGATAAGTTACCTGTTGTTTTCTGTGTATTAAAGTCAAATTATTTGTGAATACTACAAAAATGTGCATTTTTGGTGGTCTATTGGGAGGCAGTAGAAACATTGGACTTTGTATTGGGGGGGCAGTAATATGATTACTGGGGGGCAGTAATATGATTATAAATTGATCAATTGTTCCTGTAGTGTATTCATTTTGGTTTTGGGAGTTCATACAATTCACTGGATGGCAATAATATGATTTTTGGGAGGCAATAATATGATTACTGGGGGGCAGTAATATGATTACTGGGGGGCAATAATAGCCGGATTCCGGATTCCAGTCATCGGTCGCCGGATTTCGGTTACCGGTTCCCGGAATCCGGTCACCATTCGCCGGAGTCCGGTCACCGGTCGCCGGATTCCGGTCGCCGGAGACCGCGCCGGCCACTGGTCACCGGAGCACAGCAAGGTGGAAGGTGACTTCTCTCTCTAAGTGAGAAAGAAGGAGAGGGCAAAAAAGTCTAAAAAAAAAAGAAAAAAGAATTAATTGGGTAAAGGGGAAATAATCCCTTAGAGTGTTTTGGGTAAATGGGGTTAAAAAACAGTTGGTGGAGCAAGTGGGCAAATTTTAGCCTAAAATCGGGTAAATGATCATTTCCCCAAATCTTATATCTATATTACTTACTGTCTAATCACTTGGATAAATCTAACTGTTCTCCGAAGTTATTATGTCATAACCTAACTTCCTATACATTCTTTAATTTACCTAGTTTTTCATAATCACTGTTGGTCTGTCTTATTATCCGCCAACTTATTGCAGGACAAACTGGTATCGAAGGATTTTGATATTACAAAGGAAGCATTAGGGGTTGATAAGGACGTGATCAAGGTATTTAAAGCAGTTTTTAATGTTAAGACTTTACTGATCCGCTTTCAGTGGGCTGGGAAAGGGACAACTAATGTTCCAGTAGGAGGATAATATGGTTCTCTTATATCCTGCGGGACTACTTTTCAGGGACAAAACAATATTAGCCTTATAATTTTGTCACTTTAGATCCAATGGCTCTCAATCATTTACATAGAACTCGGTGTATGTTCATCATTTCAACCTAGTTCTCTACTTCTACTAAAAAAAAACCCAGTTCTCTACTTTTGAAGGGTAAACTCTCGCCTTACTACTTGTTTTCTTTCTCTTTCTCTCTTAACTCCTGCTTAGTTAGTCTCTTGCTCAATTGAAAACTCATTCAGCAAAAGTCATGATTAAACTTCGATATCATTTAGAGAATCAAACTAGAGAATTGAAAATTTTGGATCTTTACTGTTCAAATTGAAGAAACCTCAAAGAATCAGACCATAGTTTGCATAAGTTAAAATAAAGGATTAAATTCTGTTTACTACCTTATACATTCAAGGGTTCATCAGTTTAGTCCCTGCACTTCTAATTTAATCAAAAAAGTCCTTGCACTCTCTAATTTCATCAAATCGATCCAATCCGTCACTATTTCGTTAATTTTCGCTGTTAAAATGCTGACGTGGGACCTTCTCACAGGGAAAATTCTCAAAACTACCCATCGCTAGGCAACCCGTAGACGCGTAAGTGTTGTGAATACAGAGGGTAGTTTTGGAAATTTTCCCCAAAAATTGACGGAATAGTGACCGATTGGATCAATTTGATGAAATTGGAGAGTGCAAGGACTTTTTTGATTAAATTAGAAGTGTAGGGACTGAACTGATGAACCCTTGAAAATACAGGGTAGTAAGCAGAATTTAGTCCTAAAATAAAAAAGCAATAATCTTGGATATTCGTAAATTAGAAAAGAATGAATCCTAGATTTTGGTTCAACTCAAAATACAAAAAGTATTAGAAATCTTGAATTCATAATAGTTTGCACCCTTGACTCAAACTCAAATTCCAATGAATTTTATTATTCATAAATGTTTAATTGTTCATTAGTCTCAAACGAGACCAACCCCAGTGATCGAGTGAGCCAGAAAGAATAGAGAGAGAGAGAGAGAGAGAGAGAGAGAGCAGCGAATGAAGATGGGCAACGGATTGGGTGGAATCCATGAAGGTTTGTAAAGTTTCTTTCACCCCTCGGATCTAGCTAGTTCATTTAAATCTAATGGCTATAAACCATCTGTCCCTTTTTGTCTCTTAAAAGTAGTCCCGCAGGTGAGCGGGCCTGCTGGTCAGGTGTAATTAGTTATGATTTTCCTTTTTATACGTACTGCGTTGTATTAGAGCAACTCCAACAGGTTCTCCATATCTTGATTTTTCTCTATTTTAGGGAAAAATTTAGCTATTTTGCTCTAACAGATTTGCTATAATTATCCCTAAAATAGAGATAGTGATGAGAGAGTGATGAAAGAGAAAACAAAATTCCCTATATTTACAACAATCTGTAAAATTTTAGGGAAGGATTTATGGAAGAATTATGGAATTTGTAAAAGAAAGAATCTGTTGGAGTTGGAGCATAATTTTTTTTGGAGATTTTAATTTTTGCTTCCCTATAATAGAGAAATTATACGGAATCTGTTGGAGATGCTCTAAAATCCTGGGAGAAGCCTTTCAATTAATCATGGCCATGTGATCATAATTACATGTAAACTAAAAAGATTAATAGTGAAAAAACGAGGATTAATTTAACTTGATATATATATATATATACACACATTATTGGTCAATTTTTTTGGGTTCAGTGGTTGTCCAACTGGAGCAAATTGTTTTCCTTGATTTGCATAGCTGGGATTATGAAATGCAAAATTGAATCAATTGATATTGCAGCTTGTTGGAGTTCTTATTTTAACAATTATATGTTCTTTTTTCCTTGTATCATCATTTTTCTTCTCTTGCAAGGTTTTACCCATGACACTTTGTTGTGGTGTGAATATATTACTATAATCTGCAAACTTTGTTTTTTTTTTTTTTCAATTGAAAATTAAATTTCTGAAGTTTAAATAAAAGATGACCTCTCTATATATTGGTAAAGAGTCAGTAGGCATATGTTTAATTAGTTTTTCAAACGGCATGCATATCCCATGCCTTTTCGCTTAGAGGAGTTGGGAGACAAACAGATCGACTCCACAACTTCCTTACGTTAACCTTTGCTTTCTTTGTGCCTTATTTGTATCTCAACGACTATCTTAAATTCTTGATCTTAACACTTTTATATCTCATATATTGCCATATAAGAAATGTTCTTAAGTTCTGTGGTACTACCTTTTGTAAACTTTTTAATCTCACCTATTGCCATATAAGAAGTATTCTTAAGCTATATTGCAGTACCTTTTGTGAACTACAATCTTATGATCCCTTATCTTGGCTTCTAGATTTCACTTCCCCTGATGACAGCAAAAGGAAGATTTATATTGTGGTTGGAGTTGTTTCAGCTTTCTGCCTCATCTTCTTAATTTTTGGCATTCTTTGGTTAAGAGGCTGTTTCGGACACAAGACAACCAGGGAAGAAGGTACAGTAGATAACTGTGCAAACTAATTTTTGGTTTTGAAAAGATAATAGTAATGGATATTGCTCACGCAGTACCGTACAAATTTCTAAAATGGTCCACACGCTGTTGGTTGCTTCGATTATAACAAGGTTGTCCAGAATGCTTGAAATTTTGGTTGTTGTTGTTTTACATGTCTTTTGTTGAATGATGACATATATATGTAATTTTGATTATTGTCGGTTGCTTGGATTATGTCAAGAAAGTCCAAAATCCTTGAAATTTTGGTTGCTGGAAATTTTGGTTGCTGTTGTTTTGAATATGTTTTGGTGAATATGTCATATATATAATTTTGGTTGTTGTTGGTTGCTTGAATTATGGTTATTGAAAATTTGATTGTCAATTACTAAGTGGCATATATGTAATGCTCAAATTACAAAACTTTATCAAGGTTGTGCAGAATACATAATGCTCAATGACAACTATAGATTCTTTTCTACAATTTTGTCCATTAATAACTGCAAACCAATTTATTTCAGTGGGAGAGAAGAGGCAAAGCATCATATACTTAAGGAAGATATTGATGTGGTCAGAAATGAGTGGGAAAAGTTTATATATGGTCAAGACACATATGTAAGCATTGTGCTTGGTACTTGTGGAGATGTATTTTTTTCAGTTCAGTTGAAACTTTGTTCTATGGATTTAGTTGGACATGAGTGATGCTTGTACTTTGAATTGATAATATAAGATTTGTGAGAATGATGAAGTAAATGACATTGGAACTTTGAATTTCATATCTGCCTATTTCCAGATCAATTGTGCAAACTCAATTCCAACAACATATATAGGATTAGCTAGTAACTGTTGTAGTGCTAACTATCACACAACACAAAAGGTCAAAATAAAGTGTATTGTCTAAGGAACATACAGACAACACTTTTATTTAACAACTTGTCATCTTAATGCTATTTAGACAACATGGCATCTATGAACTTGTCATCTTAAAGCTAGTTCAGACAATAATGGCGTCCATCAATTTGTCATCTAAGAGGAATACAGACAACAAGAAGGAAAAAATAAGTGTGGTCTGAGGTTCATTCAAGACAACAAATGCATCAACGTCAATGTTATCGTAAATAACATTTAGACACCATTTATGTTAGATTCAGAAAACAAGAAAAATAAAATGTGTGATATGAAATTTATCCCCCACAACACATGTATCCAAAAGATTGTTATATTAATTCTATTTCAGACAACACTGGAATCCATCTAACTGTTATCTTAGATAAGAGTTAGACAACATAAGGTAACTGAAAGTGTAGTATGGAGTTCATTCAAGACAACACCATTTCGAGCAAATTGATATTTATAATGCATTTAGCAGAACATCTGGTAATGAAAAATGCTTGTTTGAGGTTTACTTCACACATCAAGTTTCTTACATTATTGTCGTTGAAGATATTTGACAGACAACACAGCTTTGGATAGATTGTTCTGTTTGATAAATTTCACTCAACACCCAACCAATAAGCTGTTGTCTGAGTTTATACCCGATAACAGACTACTATCATGAAGAGAAATTTGGTAAATTTAGACAACACATATTTTGGTACATATGTTGTGTGAATGACCAGAGAGATAATTGAAAAAGAATGTTGTCTGATGGGGGAGATCAGACGGCAGGCTACTAGACAACAGCTCCATTTTCATTCAAACAATAGACTTTTGACTGTTGTTTAATTCACTTTGTGTAGTAGTGAAAGAAATACGTCCCTACACACTTACTGTAGATCTTTGTGGATGTCTGTCCTGCAGGATACAACTCTCCCAAGGTAAGTATTATTGCCTTAGAATCTATTTTATTCATCAATCTGTGGTCACTCTCAAATGATTTCACGGAAGATGAGTCTCAAAACTGATGTATTTTGGGTATTGGTCTTTGTGTGCCTTTATAGAGTTCAGATTGAACCATTGTATGAGAATTTATAACTTTTTTATTTGAATTTTGAACAGAAGTGTTCTTTGTAATTGCTGTCGTATTTATTTGAAACAAAAGAAAATGCTCAAGTGCTTAGAGCCCGAGATCCGAGGCTCAAGGCACAGTCTTTAATCATAGAGTTCCAACAAACCAAGGCGTGATTGATCCCTAAATTTACGAAAGACACTATAACAAGTCACTAGATTTCAGCAGCTAGTGATCCAATTCCTGTGGCCAGTCACCGGATTCCAGCAACCGAAGTCCCGGGAAGTCTCTTTCTCTCTCTCTACGTGACAAATGGAGAGAGGGCAAAATTATCCCAAAAATAAACAAAAATTAATTAAAAAATAACTTAATTTGGTATTAGGACAAAAAATATGTAATTTGTTGGGTAAGTGGACAATCTTATAAGATGTTTGGCTAAATGAGGTTAGTGTAGCTCAAATTTGGGTAAATGGACATTTTCCCTAACCAAAAAGCATGCAAGCATGCATGAGTGTTTTACCTCATATAGAGGTATAATTATTTTCACCTTATAAAGAGATTATATTTTCACCTCGCAAAGATAAATTACGGTATGTCTAGTATGAACCTAACCAAAAGGCAGAAAGTGAAGAACATTAAATCAACCTAACTACAAGGTACATATAAAGAGAAGTTTTAAATACACACCCCTAATTACTTAATACACTACCCATTTGCTAAATACACAACCCAAAATATCCTTAATCTCAAAAAACCATTAAAATATGACTATATTAAATCTATAATTAATATGATTAGTATATTGACGTTTTGTAAATGACCATATTGATCACTTGTGTTAGTTATTAGAAAATTCATAAAGATTTATTGTTCCCTTCAATAGATGCCAAAATTAGCTATATCAGTAGTTTCTTCACTGTGACGGAACTACAAAGTTGTCTTTGGAAGGGCCAAAAAAATTAACAATTATAAAGTCTTATACTTATGATGTTTTGTATTAGACAACAAAATTGACTAATCATGACTTTTAGAACAAAAAAAAAAAAAAGGAAGTTAACTAAAAAATGAGTGTAAAAAAATATGTTTTAAAAATATTTAATGCTATTGAATTTTAAATTCTAAATTAAATGGTTTCTCACCCCATTTAATTACAATTTATTTAAGGAAAACTTAAATTAGATGGTGTTTAATTTTATTCTTGACTTCTTGTATTAAATGGGGAGGCCATGTATAGAAAATTTGTTGTGTTTATCTAACTATTTATACATAATTATGAATAATAAAAGGAAATATGACTTTTTTTCTTCTTCTTCTAATACATAGATGTTTTTTTTTCATCATTTAACCTACCATTAAAATCTGATTTGAAATATTATTTTATTTATTTATATTTTTTTAATCAAGGAAAAAGTATATTCATCACAAGCCAGAATAGACCGTTACATACCCTTCCACTGTCATTTAAGGACATAGACAGACAAGAAGATAGTGGTAGTATCCACAAGTGGTACATAGAAATAGACCTACTCATTTTACATTCAAATATGTAGAAGTAGCGGAAATCCTCCTTCGGTACTACTTCAGAGGCGCTAAAGAGACATTGGGTGCACAACAGTGCTTAGGTTCCTAAATACAAGGAAATTATTGTAAAAGACAAACCTAAACATAGTAAAGGCCTAGAGCAACAACCCCGACCCAAAATAGTAAGCCCAAAAGCATCCAAAGGAGTAGTCCAACTCCAGAGACCATCAAGCCAGCCTGGTCTCAGCCCATCCTCCCCTGATGACATGTCATACGCCACAAGCCCAGTGGCTCCGCCCAACCCGCTCTGCTCCTACCCGTGCCCCCTTGATCTGCGCCGCCGCGACCTCCTGCCACTTGGACCCAAACCGCTCCACCGTACACCTTGGCCTGAAGCACGTTGGTCTACCACCTCACCCTCCGCCCACCGTCAATGTAGAACCCATGCCGTCAGTCTCGATCAACACAACTACATCGCCCGTCGAGATGCGGCCAGAAAACACAATCCAAAGCTTTATGCGATTAGTTCGAGCACAACCACCCATGGAATGCCCTCGAATCATATTGGATCAAATACTCGTCCAGCAGCAAGACCCTAAGACGTTGGTGAGGCTGGAGGCCAGCACTAGTCAGGCGCCGCCAGACGAGATAGAATACTCAAAGGGAAAAGAAATCGGTCTTTGGGTTTTTAGGGTTTCTCTTGAGGAAGAGAGAAAACTATAGGGATTATTACTTTCTTATCTGATTTGAAATATAAAATAATATGGATGTGTTTTAATTAGCTAGGGGTGTGTATTTAAAATATCTCATATATAATTATAGAATACAAAATGAACATAAAAAACAAAATACATACTAGAATGTTTAACCTCATATAGAGGTATAACTATTTTCACCTTATAAAGAGGTAAGTTTTTCACCATATATGTCTAAAACAAAGGTAAGAGTTTAACCATGTACTATAACTCATATGAAGATACATAAACATAAATTATATTTACACAACAACAAATCATCAATCCATTGATAAGATAGAAATGGTTCATCAAATTAAAATGAAAAGACACATGTAGAATTTACCTCTATCATTCCAAATATGGAATAATAATATTTACCTCAATGGTGGTGAAAAGAAAAGTGATGGTGATAAGAAAGATGAGACAGGATTCATAGGAGATGAGAGAAAGAAAAAGACGGAGCAGAAGAAGAAGAGGAAAGAGAAGAAGGAAATACGTAATAGGCAAGATCAAGGAAGAATAATGTCTATTTGACGTCTTGATAGAAGGTTACCCTCTATTCGACGTCTGAAGAAACTAATAACCCCTATAGTTTTCTCTCTTCCTCGAGAGAAACCCTTAAAACCCAAAGACCGGTTTCTTTTCAGTTTGAGTATTCGATCTCGTCTGGCGGCGCCCGACCTGTGCTGACCTCCGGCCTCACTGACATCTTGGGGTCTTGCTGTAGGATGGGTATTCGATCCAATATGGTTCGAGGGCATTCGATGGGTGGTTGTGCTCGAAGTAGTCGCAGAAAGCTTCGTCTTGTGTTTTCTGGCCGCATCTCGACTGGCAATGTGGTTATCCTGATCAAGATCGACAGCATGGGTTCTGCATCGATGGTGGGTAGAGGGTGAGGCGGTAGACCGACATGCTTCAGGCAGGCATGTACGGTGGCACGGTTTGGGTCCAAGTGGCAGGAGGTCGCGGCGGCGTAGATCGGGGGGGGGGGGGGGGGGGGGGGGAGGCACGGGTCAGAGCAGAGCGGGTTGGGTGGAACAGCTAGGTTTGTCGCGTTCGACATGTCATCAGGGGAGGATGGGCTGAGACCAGGCTGGCGTGATGGGCTCTAGAGTTGGACTATTCCTTTGGATGCTCTTAGGCTTACTATTTTAGGCTGGGGTTGTTGCCCTAGGCCTTTACTATGTTTTAGCTTTGTCTTTTACAATAATTTCCTTGTATTTAGGAACCTAAGCACTGATGTGCACCCAATGTTTCTCTAGCGCCTCTAGAGTAGTACCAATGGAGGATTTCCGCTACTTCTACGTATTTGAATGTAAAATGAGTAGGTCTATTTCTATGTATCATTTGTGGGTACTACCACTATCTTCTTGTTTGTCTATGTTCTTAAATGACAGCGGAAGGGTATGTAACAGCCTATTCTGGCTTGTGATGAATATACTATTTCCTTGATTCGAAAATCAAGAAACTAATAATACAAATTAAAGTGACCATATTAAGTTTGTTAATTTTACATTAAAGATCGAAGATCAAAATTTTAAAAAGAAATTTAGATTTCATTAACGCGTGCCATGATGCCCATTACATATCCTTCTGCTGTCTTTGACTAGACAGATCAAGAAGTTGTAGTAAGAGAACTACTATGATACATAGAAACATACCACCTATATTCGAACTAACCGCTCACTTATTTAAAGTGAGCCTATAAACTATGGAGAATAGTAAGACATAGTAAATAGGCCCCTACCACACCTATCTATATTTTTTCCTTGCCCATCAAGCTCGGGCTAGGAGTTTTTTCGAACACAAAAGTTGTTTGGTCCGTAGAGAGATTGGGCCTAACAGCAGGGTGAAGTGGGCCCCACAACTGCCCAAACTCTTAAAGATCCGAATTGAAAGGAAAAGCTTGAGCCCATCACCCTCTTTTTGCATCTTCATTTTCTGGCCCACAACAGCCTTAAGCAAGAGCCCAAAAGTTTACCCTAGCTCATTTGAGCACAAACCCAATCTCACGAAGGTTGTAGCCTCTCTGCTACAGGCCCCGCCATCTTCGTCGCAGGGAGTTACCCAGCCACATGGACCACCACCTGAGACCAACGCAAATTTTAGAGTACACCACCATCATCATAATTAGCAAGAACTAGGCTCGGGTATGAGCCAAAAAATAGTCCTGCCCTATTGATTTGGACTCCTAAATCCATTGGTAAGTCACCGGAAATTCTGACCACGTCCCCAGCGATGCCCAAGCCAACCATTCCAGATCTATAACCTCTGCGTTGTAACTTCGTTCAGCGCCCCCTGTCATCTGCGCCTCAGTCACTGACGATGACACCATTGAAGACATAGAGAGAGATTGGGAAGTCTTTAGCAAACATACTGTTTCGCCGCCGCCCCTACCATAGCCCCGGAGATTAGGCCACCACTTCAGGCTTTCATCGAGAAGAAATCTGCTCTTCCAAGAAGGATTATTACCACCACTCGCAAAGGTAGCATAGACCCGACCCAAAAGTTTTGGGCTTGGGGAGCCGGTTGGAACCACTGTATGCATCGCCGATAGGAGACGGCATTAGAGTGAGTGCTAGAATAAGTGTAGCGAGAGAGAATAGGGTTGTTTCACCCATCTTCTTTTTCTAAAGAAGATCAAAATTATTTAGGATTACAGTTAATATATTTACTAACTTTTGTGTAATAGATATTAAATAAGGGTTTATTAGGAATGAAAAATTTCGGTGTTGAGTCAGCAAGATAGAAAATGAAATAAATTCAATGTGGCAGCTGAGTCATAGGATCGCGATTAACAAAAAAATTCATTCGGACTACATTCAATACAGGTTGTGAGTTGTTGACTTAGATCAAATTAACTCTAAAATTAATATAAAAGTAGCAAAACTAATTGGAAATAATAAAGAGGTCGTAAAGTGATTGACACTGTCATCTAAATAATGGCATGGGCCGGATTTCATCTTTTCGATCAATATAATTAAGGTCTTTTAACATCTAAAATGTGGTGGAACTGATCCAAATTAGTTCCAAAGTCATGACAATTCTACCAATACTTTCTTTTATATTGTCAAAATAATGAAACAAAACATTATATCCTTGTTTTGACATAAGCAGTTTTTCTAATATTTATTAATAAAGACTAATCTCATAATAACATAGACTAAAAAATCGAAAATTTCGCCGATATTTCGGCGAAATTATCGTTTTTTTGAGGCTTCGATATTTTGGATGACTTCCATTAATATTTCGTCCGATATTTTTGAAATTTCGCGATATATCGCGATATTTTCGAAAATATGCGATATATCCGAAATTTTAGGGAATATTCGCGAATATTCCTCAAACAAAATACAAGGAAAAGTTTGACAAAGTTGGGATTCGAACCTGTCTCCCCCAGTATCAAGTGCAAAAGCAACCTAGCTAACTCGACAGGGATTCATTTTTGTTCATCTATGCTTTTTTTATTTATTAATAGTCGTTTTAATAGAATAAATTTACTAATTTCTTTAGACAATTAATGTAAACCTCTAACTTCTAAGATATAGTTTTAACAATTATAGATTTTTATTTTTTTGAATCTAACATTCCTAAATACTTTTGACATGTTGTAGAAATATTAATTCATTTGTATTTATTGATTGAATAGCTTTACAACTTTATAAAATTTCTGATTAGAATTATATATTCTAAAAGTACCAACTATTATACCGGCAACTTCAAACATTTATTCTAAATTACTATAATTCACTATGAAATGAAGCTTGGTCACCCTTTTTTTTTTCTTTCTTCCCAATATAATAGATAATTGATCAAATAATTAGTTCACAATGTTTCACTTAAAATTTCAATGATATTTTCCCAAATTTCCATCATTTTTCGAAAATTTGTCGATATCGAAACTTTCTCGATATTTCCATCGAAATTTCCATTTTTCGAACCATCGATATTTCCTCGATACTCGATATTTTAGTCATTGCATAATAATACAATTATAGAATGAAGGAAAGAATAATAGATACTAAATCTTCATTATATTAATAAAGATTAATCTCACAATAATATACTAAAAACAATATATTTTGAGTTTTTTTTTCTTCTTTCCTTCTTATAGTGAAATATAAAAAATTATTAGAAATCTAATCTTAAAAAACTAAGATTAAGAAAAACGTTGTAAAACTTAATTTATTTTAATTTTCTAAATAGTTAAATAAAATTAATTTCTATTTGTTCAAATTAAGATTTTAAAATCTTGCTTTATAGTGGGTAGGCACGAACACGGCCCGGTAAGATATGGGCTCGGGCCATGGGCCGGGCCGGGCTTAATGTTTAAGTAAATGGGCCGGCACGAGCCCGGCACGATAATAAATGGGCCGGCACGAGCCCGGCACGATAATAAATGGGCCGGTCCAAGCACGGCACGAAGCACGACTAGGCCAGCTTAAAATGGGCCGGGCCGGCCCGTTTGCCACCTCTAGTAGGAAATAAGTAATTACTCGTGGCGTTAGGCTAAAATAACTAGCAATTAATTACAACAAAAAACCTCATTTGCGAGGAACTTATTCCTCGCTGAAAACCGACATTTCGTCGTTGTAGGATTTCTGCGAGGAAATTTTGTTGGTCTTCAATTCGTCGGAGAAAGCTCGTCAAGAAAAGGTTCAACGACGAAAAAACTATTTCCTCGCCAAACCCTTTTAGCGATGAAATTAATTTTTCTCGTTGTTATTCTTTATCGACAATATTTTTCCTCACCCAACTCAAATTTTTTTCTCGTTAAAAAAATCCGAGAATTATCAAATAGTCGTTAAATATATTTTCCGACAAACAAGATTTCGTCGCTAAATTATTTATTTCCTTGCCACTGATAATCAATAATTAAAAAATTATAAATTAATTAATTACTTAAACTCTAGTTTTTGTGACGAAAATATATTCGTTGTTATAAATAGCTTTATGCGAGGAAGTTTTTCCTCGCTATAAGCCGTTTTCAGCGAGAAAATTTTATTTCATCACAATATATATCCTTTCAACGAGAAAAAGTTTTCTCACTAAAATACTCAATAACGAGGAATGTTTTTTCCATCAGCGTAGGATCTAACGTCTATAGTGAGGAAATTTACTTTTGCCGTTATTAGTTTTAGTCTATAGCAAAGAAATATTCTTTTTGTTGCAATTGTCTGCATATTACAATATGGCCTGTGGGCGATATTATTTTATTCTTTAGAGGATTCTTATTCAAAACTAGTTAAACAATAAACAAAATGACAAAAGAAATAAAAGAACTTAAGAATGACTTTGGAACAAAAGAAACTTATATTGCTGCAAACATGGTTTACAATACAAAACTCTCTTAGTAGTTCATTATTCTCAAACTTGAAGGAAGGACAAGATCCAAACCTATATTTCAAAGGCAAAAGTACATACTAGCAGCTTTAGCTTTTATTCAAAAAAGCTTAACGGGATGAGCCTCACACATCTTCACATTATTCACAAGGCTCTTCAAAATGGAAGATTAAACTTCATGTCCAGTACGTACCTGCAATGTTTACTAGAGGTGAGCATATAGTGCTTCGCATATAATCATCATATAGTGCTTAACATGCAATTGTCATAAACTACCTTCACAACACGCCTGCACAGGTTTTGTGATATTCAAGTGACTCATTGGCAAAGATCTGGTTGGAGTGCCAAATATCAACAAAACCTGAAAAGGTTTGATATTTGGTTCAAGTGAAAATAACATAAATCGATATCAACCAACAGACTATGAGCAAAACCAAAACTTCAACACCGCATTCAATAAATCCAACACATCTAACAAATGCAAACTATCAATCAACAAATCTTTCATATCCAGAAATATATCATAATACTAGATCATGAAGCATATGAACCATTTAATGTCTTTAATTACACTAGGCTACCAATAATACAAAGAAATAAAAGACATAGAATAAGAGTTCACGCCCATCAATCAGAACTCTAATAACCTTACTGGAATCTAAGTGCATCTTGACAATCAAACCCAGATTGCTCCTTATGTGCCCTTCCCTGAACCATTACACTGAAATCCAACAGGAAGCTCAAATTTTTAGTCTTTTCAGTTAAAACATGTAAAAAAAACAAAAATACAAAAAAGGTGCAAAACAGAGTCAAGACACTTAAATGATATCTCAGTAGAAAGCTATACCTTCCAGGTGCTAAAAACTAGTAGGTATGAAAAAGATATGCTAAAAACTAGTTTACCAAGATAATACGAGTTACACTTCTAGTGAAACTATCAAGAGTTTCATGGTATGCATATTCAAGGGAAAAGGTATAATCAAGAACATACAACTGCCATATCCGTTGCAGTACACATGAGAAACAGAGGTAGTGCAAACCTAAAATTCACCCAAGCAGTAAAAGTCCATAAAATTCTTATGTTATTTTATTTTATTTCAAGTTTGGGATATTGATAGCACTTGTTAATCATATTCAGGTAAACAATTCTTAACAGATGCTTTGCGAAAAAGATATCATATGCATACCACATCACACTCTTTTTGGTTGGTGAGGCACACGAGCGTCAACAAGATGTGATTCCACCTTTGAACATGCAACTGAACCATTGAACTTGATGTTTCTCCTACAAGCTTCAACTGATACTACAAGAAGGAAAATAACAGTAACTCTTTTAAAGTTAGATGTAAAGGCTAAATCCAGCAACACCATAGCTATAAGTGTGCAAAATCTTACTCATAGCTAGGGTGAATGTCATTTACAGTTACACAAATAAACAATTAATAATCTGACTCTACATAGGAACTGCTGGAATTTTAGGTGTAGTCTAGAGGTAGAAGAAGGGAAAACGTGGTAATGGATGATACACCGTGCTAAAAAAACCCTTATGATGGCCATTAATACCCTGGTCTTCCTTATGCTAGGATAATCCTTATTTCAATTTCGAGAATAAAAGCCACCACCTACTTGACAACCCAAGGATGCAGCAACCATATAATTTCTGCACCATAACAGGTAGTCCTGGAAAAGGACCACAGCCTCAAACCCGAAGATTATAGACAACAGGATGAGAAAGAAGGAAAAATTGCAGAAAACAAACCAAAATTGATTGGTAATTGTACGTATTTTGATTTTGAATGGTAATTGTACAGAAGCAAAAACTGAAAATGATGAAAACAGGTAACTTCGTTGGTAATTGTACGAAAGCAAATTGAAAGAAAAGCGTAAACGAAATCAAGAAGATAGATAAAAAAGAAAACAAGAAATAGGAAGGGATGTGGCACAGGACAATTGAATATCTTCAAGCAATGAACAGATTTCACAGAGTACCAAATGACAACATGTAACACCAAATACCATCACCTAAGAAGATTACGTTGATAATCCACGTAATAAGGAGCAATCAATAAGCAGAACAGATCACATGGCATGATAGCAAGCTCTACAATTGCAATTAGTTCAGGCAGGAATGATCTTACAATTCAACAAGCAGAGTACAAGGAGCCAAATTCAAGTTCTTGTTCTTAAGCTTCCGAGTAGACTGTGTTTGACGAAGACGACTACGCTTCGCATGGTCCTGCTCAGAAAGTTTGGAGCAGCGAGGAAGCCAAGACCGGATGGGTCAAAATCACAACGTCGACGCACAAGGTGCGAGTCCACCTCTCTGAACCTCAAGATCTGGCTCAGCCACTTCATCTCCTCCGACGACCCGGCGCTGTCGTCGCCGATGCAGTAGCGCCACCTCCTTCGGTTTTGTCGCGAATCGGACCTCCATTTCCTTTCGCTTGAGTCTCACAGGAATCATGCTGATTGGAATTGGGGAAAGGATGCAATTTTGGGTTTTGGGCAGTCGATTTGGGGATTGGGGCATCTTTGATTGGATTTCTCCGAATTGAAACAAAAAGAAACTAAGGATGGAGAGAATTGCAGCGAAGAAGCAAAACCCTAATCAACCCAGAAGAAATTGACGAGAAGGCGAGAGAAAGAGAAAGCCAGGGTCGAGAGAATTGGGTTTTATTTTTATTTTTTTAATCGTGTTTCTCTATTAATTAAGTTTTTCATTTTCGTCTTGGGCACCATTTCTTTTTTCATTGCCACTTTGAATAATTCAATTTTTTTTTGGTTTTTTTAAGAGCCCGCTTTAATCTTTCTCTTTAGGGTTTAGGGTTTAGGGGATTCAAGACTTAGGTCACGACAATAGTTAACTAAATGATTTTCAGTTTGAAAAAGGTTTTGTATATACAATATAAAAATATAAAGTTTAGGTTTAGGGTTTAGAGATTAGGGTATAGGGTTTAGGATTTATAGTTTAGGGTTTAGGTTTAAGAGTTTAGGGATTAGGGGTTAGGTTTTAAGGCTAATGTTATGATAATGGCTAACCAAATGATTATTTTGTAAAAGGTTTTGCATATACAATCTATGTATGAAGATCCGAGTATTTTGCATAGACAATCTATATATAAAGATCTAAAGTTTGAACAGTTAGATTGTCAAAATTAAATTACATAATGTGTAGTGTCTAGAGTACAACCCCCTATGCAATCATATTTCACGGTCGTCACGCCATCGGTTAACCAAGAAGACATACAAGTGACGAAGATTGACCAATTCGATCGGATTCGAAAATATGGTGAAATTGGCTATATTTTTTACCAGATTAATAATTTATAGTAATAATCTCATCCAACGGTCGGTTTTTCCATTTTCTTTTAATTGATAGTGGTTGCTCTTTGAAGTCTATGATATATAAATATAGGTTTATAAGAGTAACTAAGTTTGACCTAGTTGACCTAATTTGAAACGAGAACTAAATTGGCTGGATTTTTTACAACCACCATAAAACATTACAATCTTCCATCGAGCAGTTGGTTTCTCCATATTCATTTTCCACTTCATGGTTGTTTTAGAATGAACCTCAAAAATTTAAATGCAATGTATAAATCAATACAACTTTAGGAGGCAAATTCGTATAAGCCAACGTCTTTATAATTAAAATTGAAATTTTTATCTTATGTCCACACACATCGATCAATGGAATATTTTACAGATGTGATGTCAAAAATAAACACGTTTCACGGTCGTCATGCCATCAGTCAACCAAGAAGACATAAGTGACAACAGTTGACCAATTCGATCGGATTCGAAAATATGGTGAAATTGGCTAAATTTTTTAACCACACTCATAATTTATTGTAATAATCTCATCCAACGGTTGTTTTTCTCATTTTATTTGAATTGGTAGAGGTTGCTCTTTGGAATGTATGATATATAAATATAGGTTTATAAAAAAATTAGTATCTTCAAAGATTTATTTGTAAATAAAACCCACAAGTCTAGGCCCAAAAAAACCTGCAAGGCCTTGCCTTTATATGGACGGGCTTAGATCCTTCGATTTACAATAAAACTCGGCCCGTTATTATTTAAAAAAGTAATAAGGCCCGGGCCGGGCCGTTGATGAGGCCTAATGCAAAGCACTTTGTACAACACGAACTTTTAGCAAAGAAATCATACTTTTGTCACCATTGAATTTGACGGGTTTTACATAAATTTTCGCCAAACTAATAATGACGAAATCGTTATTTTCTCGCTAATTGATGAGGAAATAGTTCCTCGTAAAACACGGACTTTTAGAGAGAAAACCATTCTTTTGTGCCATTGAGTTTGGCAGGTTTAACATAAATTTTTCGCCAAACAAATAACGACGAGATCATTATTTCCTCGCTAATTGCATCTTTTGACGAGGAAATAGTTCCTCGTAAAACACGAACTTTTAGCAATGAAATCATACTTTTGTCGCTATTGAATTTGACGGGTTTTACATAATTTTCCGCCAAACTAATAACGACGAATCATTATTTCTTCCCTAATTGCTTCTTTTGACAAGGAAATAGTTTCTCGTAAAACATGGACTTTTAGCGACGAAACCATACTTTTGTCACCATTGAATTTGGCAGGTTTTACATAATTTTCCGCCGAAACTAATAGCGACAAAATTGTTATTTCCTCGCTAATTGCTTCTTTTGACGAGGAAATAGTTCCTCGTAAAACACAAACTTTTAGCGAGGAAACTGTATTTTTGTCGCCATTAAATCTGGCAGGTTTTACATAATTTTCTACCAAACAAATAACGACGAAATCATTATTTTCTCGCCAATTGCTTCTTTTGACGAGGAAATTGTTCCTCGTAAAACCCATATTTTTAGCGAGAAAACCATAGTTTTGTCGCCTTTGAATTTGGCGGGTTTTACATAATTTTCCGCCAAACTAATAACGACGAAATCATTATTTGCTCGTTGAAAGTCATTTTCGCGATGAAAAAATTCCTCACTTGAGTCCCATATTTCCTCGCTAATAACATGTTGATTTAGGAGACCAAACTATGGTCACCTTTAGTGATGAACCGAAACATTCGTCGTAGAAAGTGGTGTACAGTGAGGAAAATATGTTTCTCGCAAAAAACCTAATGACATTTAGTGAGGAATAGAAATATTCCTCGTAAAAAGTGACATTTATTGAAGAAAATAAATTCCTCGTAAAAAAATTGGTCGCTAAAAAGACTTTCTATTGTAGTATAATGAATAATTTCATCGATGACTAGCAAACCTCAAGGACATTGTGCTGTCACATTGCCGTCAAATAACAGATGTTGGTTTAAACCATCTTGTCAAAAACTGCACAATGCTTGCATCCTGTCACATGGTTTATTGCCAAGGTATAACTTCTGCTGGAGTAGCCACCGTGGTTTCAAGCTGTCCCAACATAAAGAAAGTCCTGGTTGAGAAGTGGAAGGTTAGCCAGAGGACCAAAAGGAGGGCCGGCTCTATAATTTCTTATCTTTGTGTGGACCTGTAAAGTCCACTTACAGTTATCTACATTCACTGAAGCTGGCTTGCTGAATCCAGAACATGGAACAGGAAGACGTGTATAAGACATCTGGAGCCAAATCCTCGTTTCCCAAGTATAAGAGTAACCTTGCTTGGGTGTTCTGTATAAATTATATTTCGTTTCTTTTTTCCTTTTTGTTAATTTCTTTCGATTACATATGTTCCTTGTTTGTAAATCAAAATAAACGTTTGCAAGTGTAAGAGAATTTTGTCAGTTGGCATGAATAACATTATATCTTCTTCAGCTATGAAAGTCAAACACCTTGTTCAAAGACAATTTTTTCTTTTTTTGTTTCTTTTTGAAATGCTGTAGTTGTACTGTCCATTCCTCAATGTGGAGACTTAATATCTTTATGGAATGGGAAGAACTTGAATACATCGGTTTTTGCATTGTTTTTGTTAGAACTTGGTTTATGCTGATGAATGGTTCAGAATTTTTCTTTACATGATTCGGCAAAAAGAAGTGCAACTTGCTATTTAAACTTAACTCTTAAAATTCAAGCCTGTTAATAACCAATCTTGGGTCATAATGGGATATTGTATTTGCATTCTATTTTTTTAACAGAAATTGGGAGGGATTACAAAGTATCATGTGAGGCCCAGCTAATTCCTATTACCCTAAAAGAATCAAGAACATATTTGGCTATCTTCTAGTATTAGCATTGACCCCCCATCTTGATCTATACTTTTTGGGTGGAACTAGTGCTGCAATAAAATAAAAAGATCTGGCTAACAATTTTTCTTTCTTTAGATATAATCACAATACTAGTTTCCATTTCGTTAATGAACAGGAGGAGATCTGTAATATGCTGGTACTGTGGCAGGAAAGAACATCTGTCTAACTCCTTCACCTTTTATAATGGGGAATATGATGCCAGCTGCACTCTGAAAGTAGAAGACCAGAAAGATTTGTATAAGCAGCCAGTTATGTGTACATGAAAATGTGTAATTGACAAACAAGTTGATAAGAAAGTGGTGGAAATTATTTTCATTGCCATACCAAGATCAATCGAATCCCAAGCCACATGCGTTTAGGTGAAGGGAATGGAAGCATTAAGCGGCCGACACCATAGATGGCAACAGCAAAGAAATGGAGAAACAAGTGCAGTGGCTGAGGGTTAAGACCAGAGAGAAGAGATACTGGTCCGTATGAACAGATGCCTCCAAAGCTCAAATAGCCAAAACATGCTTCACGCATTTCCTGTCTTGCTGGATCCGGTGATGCACAAAACACTTTGTACAAAGCACCTGCCAATGTGTTTATGGTAGATGATACAGGCTGCAAAACCAAGCACACTATCAGCAAAGAAGAAATCAAAAACAATGTCACATTGTAACAGACAATGGCATAAAAAAAGACATTTTAGTTACCTTGCGCAGTGTGTAGAATGATTCAAGGTAATTGCACAAAGCAGGTGCATCATTGAGATCATGTAGGGGTCTAAGAAGATCACGGAGAAGAACAATGTCTGAAAGAGCAACGGTCATTCCTCCTCCTGTTAAAGGGTGCCTCATGTTGAATGCATCCCCTAATAAAATTGCACCAGGAGTAGGGACAGGATTAGCAGCCATGCTTTTGTTTTGCATTGTTCTGATGTTTCCCTTCTCTACTGCGGCCATAAAAGCATTGTGCAGCTGTGGGGGAATCTAAAATACAAGTAGTCCTCAGATTAGTTCAGTTCAGGTGGGTATGTGTATCAACTATCACGTGTAAACTAATCAAGTCAAGAAAGTTATTGAAAGATACCTGAGGAGCCACCACGGTTTTCAAATAGTTAGCCATTTCACCACTAGCTACTGAAGGTACTTTTGTTCCAGGTACATCCACCAAACAGCGAACCTCGGTGCTACTGATAGGATAAAAGAGGATGGGTGAAGGGTCTCCCAAAATCACATGTCCATGATTTGCGTGTGGAAGGTCACAGTTCTCCAAGATCAAACCAACAAAACAAGAGGGACTTTCAACCTGCAACAGTAACAAATAAATCTGTTCATTTCACGAAAGAACAAACACTCCTGTACGTGATAAATCTGAGTTCAAAATTGTTGATTTTCCCAAGGTTGGTACCCCATTGTTACCTTTGGTGCACTGAGAGACTTGCGCAGATTTGAAAAGCAACCATCACACACGATTGTTAGTGGAGCATATGTTCTCATCTCCTCTCCAGCCTTGTTCTTGTAAATCACCCCTTTGACAATGCCCTTTTCCTCGATTAATGTTGTCACTGATCCTTGTTCCAATTTTACACTGCAATGGAAATTCCATGGGACATGAGTAAACTATTGAAACTTGAAACAGGTTCCACCAAAGTAATCACATACAACAACTACTAAGAATAAAAGACTTGTACTATAGTTAGAGGGAAATGAGGATTACTTTGAAAGAGTCATAGCTTTTTCGCGCATTCTTTGGATGAAACGCCCATTGTGGAAACTTCTCCCAGCCACATCTGTACTGTATTTCTCTAAGGGATAAGTCAGTTTGGTATCCTTGCCATCTTTGTAAAGAGCATAGCCAAACACCTTCTGAGCATCAATTGACTCATTTGCACAATCTGCAGCCACAAATAGACATTGATTAAAACCGAATGTCTCACCACTTCATACTAAACATTCAATGAATAAACAAAGGAGTTCTAAATTGGCAAGGAGAGATTGCTCACCCTCGAGACCCAACTCAATCAACTTGAGATAACCCCCAGGCTGCAACAGCTCACCAACAATTCTGTCTGGCTCAGTCAAGTCTCTTTCGATGACATGTACACGACGACCTTCCTGTAACAAGAAGCGCACATATGCTCAACTCAAAATCCCAAATTAAAGATAGAGCTAATAGCTCAACCGCTACAGCAACACCTGAAATCTGAATTTGTCCACTTCAGTCAATGCCCACGTGATTCACACATTCTACTCCTTAAACCTTCTCAAATATTACTTACAATCAGGTACAAAATCTTAACAAAAGCTAAAATACTCCGGTCCTGTCTTACTACTGATTGTGAAGTATGAAACTTTCAGTACATTTTGGACTACACTACCAAATTATTACCCAGCAGACACAAATCCAAAGATGAAAAAGTATCCCATATTATCTATTGAAAGAAGCCTCATCTGTACCGAAAAAACAAGCCTCATCTATTGAGAATCAATTATAAACTGACCTTGGCAAGAGTGTAAGCAAGAGCTGCACCGGCAACTCCGGCACCGACAATGACGACATCGGTACTTTTCATCTCCATTTCCGGCTGAATAGCACTGTTCCCAAACCCATCGTTACTTTTTACACCTCCATTTGAAGCCTTGCATGGTTTCTTTCCACCCAAAGTAGTGCTGATGATCATGAAGAAAATAGAGCCCAGCAATGAAACCAAGACCCCACCCAAAATATACTCGTAAGACACCATCTTCAACAAAAAATGATGACGTTTGAAGAATGAAAATGCAGTTTGCTGGGTCTGTACGTTGCTTTGTGATCTCAGTTTTCAGGTTTTGGGATGTGCAGGACTTTTGGTTGTGGAGAGGTATGGAACTTGAATGGGTTTATATAGACAGAGAGAAACCCAACTTCCACGATGCTGTCGATCACTCCCAAGTCCAAGCCATGCCAGTAGTCAGTCTATGATATTGCTCTTGGAATTAAACTATGATTGGGGTCTCGTTGTAATCTTATAATATGATTAATTGACTACGTACGTATACGCATTTGTATGAAAGCTCAACAAGAAGAAGACGAAAATATATAAATAAAATGTAGCTGCTTGCTTGGAAATGGAAACCAGACGTATGCACCAATGGTTTCCTTGACTATATTTGGTCTCAATTGGAGAGCTGAACTTGCATCTAGTGACTAGTGATCACTGTCCTTGACTAAATCGCATGTGTTTTATATTGAACACATTCATCATCTCGGTATGAAATGAAATAAGAAAAATATAACAAAATGTTTTATTAAAGATAAATAAATTTAATTAGTATAACACTACTAATGTAACGTCCCGAACCTAAATTCACCGATTTACTAGTCATTTGGGCGGTAAACGACCTTTACTTTCACTTTTACTTTCGGTTTAGTACTTTTAGTGGCCCTAAAAGTTGACTTTTTGTTCGGGTCAAAATTTGAGAAAATGTTCTTCATGGAAGTTGTAGAGGACGTTAAACCGAGCGCGTGCATATGTGGTACGTAAAAATCGGAGCTCGTATGCGAAAGTTATGAGCGAAATAAGGAAGTTACTGTTCATGGTAAAATTTTTATAAAAATAGAAATATTACCGAGGTAGGTTTCCATTTCCGGAAACCCACCCCTTCCTCTTTCTCTCTCCTCTCCCCCGACCTCTCTCTTCTCCGTTCGGCCTTTTCTTTCTCCCTTCGATTCTTCTCTTTCCGGCCACCAACCGGCGTGCAACCTGTCACTAGAGGAGCGCCTCCTCCCTCCCATCACCCTAGTAACCTTGGTTTTCGACGATTTGACCGGAAAAGCTCGGATAGAAGCCAAATTTCCCCCGGCTGCAGTTTGAAGTTTTTGCCGATTTCCGGCGATACCAGCCACCTCTGGTCCCCATCTCGCCGTCGAAGGTTCGGTTTTCATCACTGATCATTTCCCCTATGGCCTTGTATCATGATTTGTTGTGTAGATGCCGAATCGACGAATTGAAATTCTAGGGTTCTTGAGGATTTCTGGGTTTTGTTCATTGATCGATTTCGGCCGTTTTTAATTGTTATTAGGGAATGTTGTAGTTGAGAAGTTGAATCAGTGTGTTGAGTAGGTGCCGCTGTCAAATTTTGGTGTCCATTGGAGTTGGTGGCAGTGGCGGCGACGCCGCCACTGTGGGCGGCGGTAGCGGCGGCTAGGGTAGCTTTTTAATTTCAATTTCTGGCTAGTTAAATTCTATAATTATCATAGAGCATATATGTGAAGTTTGGTGAATTTTGGAGGAGTTTGGAATTGTTTGTGAATTGTTGAAGTTTGGAGTTTTGTGGTGGAATTATGGGAAATCCGACGGTCGGATTTCCCTCGTTTTCATTATGGAATATGTAAATTGAGGAATTGGAATTGTGGAAGAGATTTGGGTTGAATTTGAGAAGTATTGGAGATAGGGATTTTCGGATTTCGTTTAAGTTCGTAATTATTTTATCGGATTACCGTTTATGGAAATATAATTGTGTACAGGGCAATGTCGCGAGCTACGGCTAGATGAAGGAACTCGTTTGCGTGGTTGCCCAATAGTACTGTGAGTGGACGTTTGTTTTAAATAAGTGATGCATGCATTTATTTATTAAAGCTTGTTCTATTTTATTAACGTATTTTCCGAGCATATAAAGATAATTGCGAATTATCTCATGGATTTACTTTTAAATAATGATTCTCATGAAGTATTTATGTTTTGTTACCGGTTGTGAGTTTTGGTTATGAAGATGTTATGCTCGGATTTGAAATTATAAATGATGTTGATTTTCGACGAATTGATTTTCGATGTGATTTTCGAGATTTATACTGTTTATATTATCTTTATAATCGTCGATTTGAGATTTCTGAAAGATTTTCGAAATGGGATTTCGATGGAATAAATTCTTGTTTATTTATTCGATTTTTGGCATTGGGAATGCCTCATTGACAATCTACTTACTTCTTTAGCGTGTGGGACACGCTGTTAATTTATACGACTCTTTGAGTATTTCCGGGTACGGTTGGGAATCGTACCCGTGTTGTCTTTATACGTGGGACATGGGGAAGCTTTATTGATTTATCGGTTTTTAACCACCATACCCAGGGTCGTTATATATATATATATATTACTGGCTAGCCTATTAGTACTCCTCCCTACTTACTATGTGTTCGTAGGTGAGTAGAGGAGAGCATGGGATGCTCTAGAGTGTGGGACACTCCGACCCGAGCCAATAAGGCTCCCTTCTTTTGTATGGTGAAACTTCTTCCCCATATTTTATCGTTGCTTGACTAGCGGGGCTAGTCCGATTTTCACTGTAGCCAGCGGGGCTGGTCTTATTTTATTGAGAAATGAGATTTCGGTTTTACGATATAGTTTTCAAATGTGGTGACTAGCAAGGCTAGTCGATTTATCGTTTTGGAATTCTTGGATTTAAAGCTAAATGTATTTTTCTAATTGTTGCATGCATCGATTATTAAAGAGAATAAATGTGGGAAAGTATGAAATCCTTTTTCCTTTAAATTGTTTATTTTTGTCCACTCACGCTAACGTTTTTCGTCTACTTTCCCCTGGGCCTTTCGGTTTCTATTGCCCAGTTTGCAGGCGAATTAGTGGAGGTCGGGCGTACATGACATTTGAGGCATAGTTGTCACTACTTCCGCAGTGTAGGATCACTTGATCCTTTACTCTTCTGTTATATCCCTGTGTATAGTAGTATTGCTCTGCTTAATCTTTGGGATTAGTATTTTTGAGTTTTGTGTTTTGTGAAAGTGGAGTTGTTGGTAATTGGGAGCAGGGTGGCTCCAGGAGTATAAGGTTGGTTTGCTTGTAGTGTTTTGTGTGTTTTACAGGTTTTGGGTAGTCCATTTTAGAGGTGACTCTGCCGAATTTTTGGTAGAGTTATCCCTAAGGTGGGCCGCACAGGGCCACCTCGGATTTCAGGGTGAAATTCGGGGCGGGTCCTGTCAACTAAACCAATCAAACTTCAGTGTTTTATATTTACGTACCCAATATCTACTCATGCTTACCACTGTTGTATTTGCTACTAACAAGGCATGTCTTCTATTAATATGGTCAATTCTTTTTTGATCTGGGACTATTAGGTATTATTCAAGTCATGACTTATTCAGTGAAGGAAATACAAAACAGATGAACCAAAAAAAATAAATAAATAAATAAACTTCTCTAATAGGACTTTATTTTTTTTTTCCTTTTTTGAAAAAAGCCCATGCGGCTGCTCTCATACCTTGGTTAGTGAAGCCATAGAATACAAAGGGGGGACATAGAGCCTAAAACCCATATTATAGTAAGCATGAAGAGAACGTCCCTAAATAGTATCAAGAGTCTTCGCTAAAGCTATGTATTCTAATCTGCACCAATTAACAAAAAGTATTCTACTGGTTACTCCATTTGCTTTAAATAGTAGTGACATAAAGAAAAGATAACTCTTACATGAAGTAACATCATTACAAATAACACAGTTTTCCTACTATGTTGTCGCTGAAAGCTAGAGAGAAAAAGACGAAGCAAATCTGGAAAGAATAAGATGCATCTCTGATGATGTTCAAGACATGAGGTTTACAGGTATTTATAGCAGTGAGCTGAGCACTTAGATGGCTTGCACAAATACACGTGTCAAGAATCCACAGCTTACTACATAACAACCACGCATACTGAATAACAAACTAGTAACCGACACAAGACTAATTAACAGAAGACTAATTAACAAAACTAATTAACTAGTAGTTAAACATAGGTGAACTAATTAACCCTAATTAACTCTACTTAACTGTATAATCCTAATACCCCTCCTCAGCTTGATGGGGAGTAAGCAACATCAAGCTGGAGCATAAGTAGGAGTGTTGAGGTGAGCAAAGGCCTTTAGTGAATAGATCAGCCAGTTGTTCTTTGGAAGTGACAAACTGAAGCCAAGTGAACCAGCTTTGACTTGATTCCTTGTAAAATGAACATCAACCTCAATATGCTTGAGTTTAGAGTGATAGACTGGATTGGTGGCCAATGCAAGAGCAGAGATGTTATCACAGTGCAAAACTGGAACATCAGCTAGAGTGATATGAAGATCATGAAACAAATGCAATAGCCACAAGATTTCTGAAGTTGTGTCTGCCATGCTCCTGTATTCTGCTTCAGTAGAAGAACGAGAAACAGCAGTTTGCTTTTTGCTACACCAGGAAATCGGTGCATCATGGAGCAGAATGACAAACCCTGTGGTTGATTTTCTATCATTTAGGTCCCCAGCCCAATCTGCTTCACAAAAGGCTTTAAGAGATGGCAAGCTGCTGCTGGGAGTACCCCTCCTAAAATATATGCCTTGATGCATAGTGCCCTTAACATATCGAAGTATCCTTCTAGCAGCATGAAGATGAACATCAGTAGGACAATGCAAGAATTGACACACAGAATTAACTGTATAAGCAATGTCTGGCCTGGTGAAAGTAAGATACTGAAGGCAGCCAACCAAGCTCCTAAACTGAGTGATATCATGAGACTGCAAGGGAATGCCAACATCCTTCAAAAGCTTAAGACCTGACTTACAAGGAGTGGCATGAATATGACAATCATCAAGACCGGATTTATGCAGCAGATCTCGAGCATATTTTTTGTGTGTAACAAACAAGCCATCTGACATATACTCAATCTCCAGGCCAAGAAAGAAATGTAGTTTACCCAAATCTTTCATATCAAACTCACTCTGAAGTGCAAGTTTGGCTGCAGTGATTAGGGGTTCACAATTACCAGTGATGATAATGTCATCTACATATAGCAGTAAAAACACATAGTTTGAATGACATTGTTTGACAAAAAGACTTGGGTCAGCATATGAAGCAGTGAACCCAATACTAGGTAGAAAATTAGTGAACCTTTCATTCCAAGCCCTAGGAGCTTGCTTTAGGCCATAGAGAGACTTATTTAATTTGCAGACAAACTTGGGAGCAGAAGGATCAACAAAGCCACCAGGTTGAGTCATGTAGACTTCTTCATTTAACAATCCATGTAAAAAGGCATTCTTGACATCCATTTGATAGAGAGTCCAGGCATGATGAGCAGCAAGACAGAGAATAAGTCTCACAGTTGTGTGTCTGACAACAGGTGAGAAGGTTTCATCATAATCGACTCCATATTCCTGACTAAATCCCCTAGCCACAAGTCTGGCTTTATGTCTAGCAATTGTGCCATCAGCATTTCTTTTGACTTTGAAGAGCCATTTGCAAGATACAAGGTTTTTGTTGGTAGGTAATGGAACAAGGGACCAAGTGTTTTGCTGCATAAGTGCATTATACTCTTCCTCCATAGCATGTCTCCACTCAGGAGTTTTAAGAGCTTCTCTGTAGTGCTGAGGTTCAATAGCACTAGGATCTAGGCTAAGGTGTGTAAGAAGGGCACTAAAACATTTCTTCTTGTGTATACCTCTCTTACTTCGAGTAAGCATAGAATGAGAATTACTGACAGAGGAAGAGAGGCCATCAATGGGATGAAGAATATTAGAGTCAGATACTTGAGCTGAAGGATTATAGGTAGAGTCACAATTGACAATCACAGAGATGTGACCATTACCAGGTTCAGCAGCTAAAGTTATAGCACCATCAGTTTCAGAAAATTGAATGACAGTATTAGTTAGAGGCTCAAATGCATTATGTGCAGTAGGATTATCATGAGAGGATGAGGATAGAATAATATTAGGGTCATTATCAACAAAATCACATTCAGTTCTAACAGCAGGAGACTCAGGAATTTCATTGTGACAAGCAGGTGTCATAACCTGTAAAGAGTTGGAAGGAAGATCACCTATTTGAGCATGTGAGGATGATGTTGATGAAGGAAGGACAGGTGCAGGCAAAATTTGTTGAGTGTTGGACTGAGTTTGAGTCAAACAAGTAGTCCCTGTAGCATTTTGAGGTTAAACATGAACTGAACTAGACTGAGTAGATACTAAAGTAGTCTTATTTTGCACATTCTGAACTTTATCATTGCAAACAGCATAGGGGAATGAATTTTCTTCAAAAAACACATGCCTTGAAATAATATATCTTCTAAGAGATGGACTGTAACAAACATAGCCTTTGTATCCTGTTGCAAAACCAATGAACACACATTTGACAGTCTTAGGTTGAAGCTTGTTTGATCGATAAGATGCCAGAAGTGGATAGCAGGTGCAGCCAAAGACTCTAAGCAATTCAATATTGGGCACAGACTGGTATAGTACTTCATAAGGGGATTTCATAAGCAAAACTGATGTAGGCATTCTGTTGATAAAAAAGGCAGCAGTGGCACAAGCATGGAACCAAAACTGATTAGGAAGAGAAGCATGTTGAAGAAGTGTGACTGTAGTTTCTCGAATGTGCCTATTTTTCCTTTCTGATATGTCATTTTGTTCAGGAGTGTAAGGACAAAAGATTTGATGAATGATACCTTTCTGAGCTAGGAATCCCTTGAACTGCTTACTTGTGTATTCACCACCACCATCACTTCTTAGAATTTTTACAGAAGTATTAAACTGAGTTTTCACAATAGCACACAAGGATTTGAAGTAACCAAAGACTTCATTTTTATTTTTCATTGGGAACAGCCAAGTGAATCTTGTACAATCATCAATGAACAATACAAAGTACCTGTAACCATCTAAAGAGAGATGAGGAGCAGGGCCCCAAACATCAGAATGTACAAGTTCAAAAGGTGAACCACTTCTAGATTGAGAACTAGGAAAAGGAAGTTTGTGAAACTTGCCTAACAAACATGGTTCACATACTGCACTATCATTTTCACCAGAATGTGCTATACTAGACTTCTCAAGCATGACTTTTATCACTTCATTGGTGGGATGGCCAAACCTCTGATGCCATAATGTTTGCTTGATTCTCTAACCAAGATAAGCTGAATGATGAGGTGTAGATGCAACCTTATTCTGTGACTGAAGACTTTTGAAAATTGTGGTAGAATTTGAAGTATTGGAAGTAATTTAAGTAGTTGCTGCAGCTTTTGGCAAATCAAATGGTATAGGATATAACCCTTGCTTACTCAGTCCCTGATATAAAATTTTGCCCTGCACCTTGTCCTGTATGATACACATAAACTCATCAAACCAAACAGAACAATTGTTCTGTTTGCACAATTGATAAATGGAAAGTAAGTGTGCAGCAAGTTCAGGTATTAACAGAACATTGTCAAGTTTAAGTAAACCCAGCATTGCATCACCAGAGTGTGTGATATTGAGCTGTTTACCATTACCAATTTGAACACCTTCATTGGTTGGATATGAAGTGATGTTGTTGAGAAGTTGTAGATTATTGGTCATATGATTTGTTGCTCCTGTGTCAGCAAGCCAGTATTGTGGTGCAAGGTTGGTAGCAGCAAGCATTGCAGTAGCATTAGTATTAGAATTCTCATCTTCATAGTCATTTTGCTGTCCAGGGAAGCCAATGATAAAATAGCATCTGTCTGCAGTATGTCCAGGTTTTCCACAATATTGGTAGCCACCTTGAGTGATCACATTGTGACCTTGTTGAGCATTGGGAAGAGACCTGCATGTTTTGTCACTATGACCAATCTTGTTGCACCATTGGCATGTAAGAGAGTTGCCATTATTGGCATTGGTCCTGAATCCACCATTCTGATTATTAAAACCTCTATTCTGCTGAGCATTGCCTCTCCCAAAGCTATTCCCATTGCTCCTTCCACCATTGTTGTTCAGCCTACCATTTCCTCTCCAAGCATAGAAGCCAGCAAATGCAGGAGGTGAGTTGAACACAGGAAAGGATGGAATAGATGTGAAGCCATAAGGCATGGCAGGGATTGACACATAAGGATTCTGGGCAGAAAGTGGGTAAGTAGGCAAGTTAGGAACTGAAAAGCCAGGTGGAACAGCAGGGACAGTAGAGAGCAAACCCTGAGTAGTATAACTCGAAGGAGCAGCAGAAGACACAACATGTTGCATGGATGTGGAGGGCCGTACTGATTGATTCTGTATAGTGGATTGAACTTGAGGCTGCATAGCTGAAGATGACTGCAAATGAGCTTGAGATTCTGATGCAGTGGTTGAGGGACTAATGCATGATGACTGAGCAGTAGAAGAGGATACAGCTTGAGTATTGAGAGCATTGAGGTTACAGTTTGCCAGCATAGCAGTAAGCAGGCTTTGAATGCCGGGAGCTTCATTGCTAATATCCATTTCGGCAGCTTTAAGCAAGGTCTTCAGTTGACTTAAAGGAGAACAGGTGAACTGAGCTCTTATAACAGTTTTGATGGCTGCAAAGTCTGATGGAAGACCATTAAGCACAGTTACCACAATGTCCTCATCATCAATTACAACACCAACAGTTTCAAGGGCATCTTTGGCTGCTTTTATCTTATCAAGATATGTCTCAATATCATCTGAGCCTTTCTTTATATTATGCAGGTTGGATTTCAGTTGCAAAATGTTTTGCTTATTTACATCAGCAAATTTCAATCGCAGTCTGGTCCATAAATCTTGAGCAGATTTGCTCCCCACAGCACAATTCATAGCAACAGCACTAAGAGTTTGTCCAATCATGTTAACAATGCTTTGATCCTGAGTCTTTCAAGTGATGTAATCGGCTGAAGTAGTGCTTGTGGTACCATCAGTGGAGATGACACACTGAGGTGGACAAGGAGTAGAGCCATCCACAAATCCAAAGAGATTTTGGCCTCTAAGAAAGGATTCCATCCTAAATAACCAGGTAGGGTAGTTTGATTCATCGAGTAGGATATTAGGTAGGTAGACTGTGGTTTGAGTGGTGTGAGAAGAGTTCTGAGTTGTAGAAACAGTCATGATTTTAGGTTGATGTGTGTCAAGATGAGTTAGGGCTTTTAGGTATTGCAGATCTAGGATTTGAGCTAGGATTTTCTTGTAGAACTCAAGTGAAATAGAATTTCAGTACACACATAGAAGTATGAAGCACAATTTTCAACAAATATGCAAGCTAGGAGTGTAAACTAGGGTTTGAGAGCAAGAAATTGTAGATCTAGGCAATTTTTTTTGCTTCGTTTGAGTAAAGTTAACACAAACCAGATCAGAATCAAGAACCACAGCTTCGATTCAAGTATTGAGTATCAATTATCATATAAACTTCTTCAAGGCAAACAGTAATCACAATCAAAGTTGATGATGACGATGAAGACTTATCTGAGTTGCAGAGCTGAAATCAAAGAAGAATAGCAGAAGAAAAAGATGAAGACTTATCTGAGGTAGCAGCCTGAGCTCTTGATACCATGAAAGCTAGAGAGAAAAAGACGAAGCAAATCTAGAAAGAATAAGATGCATCTCTGATGATGTTCAAGACATGAGGTTTACAGGTATTTATAGCAGTGAGCTGAGCACTTAGATGGCTTGCACAAATACATGTGTCAAGCATCCACAGCTTACTACATAACAACCATGCATACTGAATAACAAACTAGTAACCGACACAAGACTAATTAACAAAGCTAATTAACTAGTAGTTAAACATAGGTGAACTAATTAACCCTAATTAACTGTACTTAACTGTATAATCCTAATAGTCTCACATAGGGGTCATCATGGGCCGGGCTAGGGCCGGCCCTACCCTAAATTTTAGGGCTTAGGGTCGGGTCGGGCCGGGCCTAGTCAAAGTCAACAAAATTTAGGGCCGGGTAGGGTCGGGCTAGGGCTTAAATATGCTAACCCTTACCCGCCCGAAAAGCCCGATCCTTTAGGGCCTAAAGGGCCGGGTCGGGCCGGCCCTCAAATAAGGCCAAATAGGGCCGAAATGGGCCAAAAAAGGGCCTTATTTTGTTTAACAAAAAAAAAACATTATTTTTTTCTTCTCAAAATATGGCTTAATGGTATATATTGGTAATAAAAGACTCATTGTTTTTTATTAAACATATTTAATACACACACACTTGTAACTTATAACATTTATTAATATTAGTTAAGGTGGTTATATTCAATTAACTATCTATATAAATCTCTCAATATTAATTGTTGTGTAACAAAGAAAATAGAAATTAAAGAAAACAAAACTTATGAAATCAATTACAAAGAAATAGATAAATTGCATACTATAGAAAAAAGAGAAACATAATTAAAAAATAGAAAAAATAAAAAAAAATTAGGGCTTATTCGGGGCGGGCCAAAAATTTTGAAATTGAAATTAATCAATCTAACAATGGTCATATGCATATACAACAGTAGTAGCTATTGTGTAAAAAAATTATGTCGATCTGCATTAAATAAGGCACCAAACGGAGCGGTCAACACTTTGTATAAGCAAACTTCCGTAAGGGGAGTGGCACCTTTTGTGGACAAACATCCCCGTATTTTGACAGCAGGTGATAGACCCCCTCTCCATGAGAGTGTGGGAGCTGATAGATCAAAAAAAAAATTGCAAATTCTTGGTTATGAGCATATTTGTGTTAGGTTTTATTTAGGGTATGGAGTTGACCACGTCGATAGAGACCCAACCGAAGGTGGAAGTCACTGAAATTTTTACCACTACCATATATTCATATACGGACGACATCCAACATTGCATTTTTAAAAATTCCATTTCGTCCCCCATTTTGCTCATGGAGGATAACAAGCCTAATAAACGAGTTATACTACATTAATAGGCATATAAGGATTATATGTGATCCAAAAATTCTGAAATGGAAATCGACCAATCTGAAAATTCTCATATGTTTATACAACAATGATAGGTATTGTGTAAAAAAATTAGGCTGATCTGTCATGAATAAGGCGCCCAATGTAGCGGTCAATGCTTTGCACAAGCAAACTTCCCTAAGGGGAGCGGCACCATGTGCGGACAAACGTTGCGGAATTTTGACATTCATAAGTAGACCCCCTAGCCATGAGAGTGTGGGAGCTGAAAGATCGAAAAAAGTGAATTGCCAAGGACCGGTTAAGAGCATATTTGTTTTATGTTCTATTTAGGGTATTGAGTTGACCGGGTAGATCGAGGTCCAACCGAATGCGGAAATTGTTGAAATTTCTACCACTAACATATATTCATATGCAAACAACATCCAGCGGTTCATTTTAAAAAATTCCATTTCGTCCCCTATTTTGCTCATGGAGGGTAACAAGCCTAATAAACTAGTTATACTACATTACAAGACATATAAGGATTATGTGCGATCCAAAAATTTTGAAATGAAAATCGATCAATCGGAAAATTCTTATATGTTTATACAATAGTGATAGGTATTATGTAAAGAAATTAGGCTGATCCGCCGTGAATAAGGCACCTAACGGAGCGGTCAACGCTTTGCACAAGCAAAATTCCCTAAGGGGAACGGCACCATGCGCGGACAAACGTTGCGGAATTTTGACATCCATAAGTAGACCCCCTACCCATGAGGGTGTGGGAGCTGAAAGATCGAAAAAAGTGAATTGCCAAGGACCGGTTAAGAGCATATTTGTTTTATGTTCTATTTAGGGTATTGAGTTGACCGGGTAGATCGAGGTCCAACCGAATGCGGAAATTGTTGAAATTTCTACCACTAACATATATTCATATGCAAACAACATCCAGCGGTTCATTTTAAAAAATTCCATTTCGTCCCCTATTTTGCTCATGGAGGGTAACAAGCCTAATAAACTAGTTATACTACATTACAAGACATATAAGGATTATGTGCGATCCAAAAATTTTGAAATGAAAATCGATCAATCGGAAAATTCTTATATGTTTATACAATAGTGATAGGTATTGTGTAAAGAAATTAGGCTGATCCGCCGTGAATAAGGCACCTAACGGAGCGGTCAACGCTTTGCACAAGCAAACTTCCCTAAGGGGAGCGGCACCATGCGCGGACAAACGTTGCGGAATTTTGACATCCATAAGTAGACCCCCTACCCATGAGAGTGTGGGAGCTGAAAGATCGAAAAAAGTGAATTGCCAAGGACCGGTTAAGAGCATATTTGTTTTATGTTCTATTTAGGGTATTGAGTTGACCGGGTAGATCGAGGTCCAAACGAAGGCGGAAATTGTTGAAATTTCTACCACTAACATATATTCATATGGAAATAACATCCAGCGGTGCATTTTAAAAAATTCCATTTCGTCCCCAATTTTGCTCATTAAGAAGTTAACATTACATTGGTAAAATGGTTTCAACTCGACCAATTGATTATTTTTAGTTATGTTGATTACTTGATTTATTTCAAAATTGGTATTACATGAATATATTGTCCAATTTGAAATAATAGCTTTGTAATTATTACAGTTAATTAGTTAACAGTAATTATTGGTAAATATTAAAATACCCATAAGATTATATTAAAACTGCGGCATTTTTGCCGAATTAACGGTTAATTCTTAAAAAAAATTTATTTTTTTCTTCTCAAAATATGGCTCAATTTAAAAGACTCATTTCCTAATATGGCAAATTGAAATAATTTTCTACACTTCCATAGTTTTATACATATAACACATGTAATAGAAAATAACAAAAATAAAATATAAATTTTAGGGCCGGGTTAGGGCCGGGTCGGGCCTAGCCCTTAAGGGCTCAATCGGGCCGGGCCGTAGGGTAGGGCCGGGCTTTATTTGTGTGACCCATACCCTACCCTAAATAAAAAAGGGTCGGGCCGGCCCGCCCTAATGGAAGGGCCGGGCCGGGCGGGCTTAGGGCCCAAGGGCCATATGATGAGGCCTAGTCTCACAGAACCAAATAGGGAAAACATCACCAATGGTTAGTAAGTTATGACTTATTCGACACTTAACTCACTGTATTTTTCAACAATATCACTTAACTCACTCAGTTTTACATCCGTCTTTCACTTAACTCACTGTCGTTAATTTTGCTGTTAAAAGCTATTAAAATTGAGGGTATATTTGTCTAAACACTAAAAAAATTGCATTTCTAACTTTTTAAAATAAAAAAAAAGACAATTTTTTTTTTCAAATTATATTTAAGTTAATAAAATCATTTTTTATTAGAAATCTCAGAAATTGAAAAAAGCCTAATAAATGCAAATTGAGGGTATATTTGTCTAAACACTAAAAAAATGCATTTCTAACTTTTTTTTTTTAAAAAAAAAGACATTTTTTTCAAATTATATGTAAGTTAAAAAAATCATTTTTTATTAGAAATTTCAGAAATTAAAAAAAATTAAAATAAGTCTAATAAATGTAGTTTTTTTTTTTTTTTTTTTTAAAGTTTAAAATGATTTTTAAGTATTTTGACAAATATACCCTCAATTTTAACCGCTTCTAACGGTAAAATTAACAGCAGTGAGTTAAGTGAAAGACGGATGTAAAACTGAGTGAGTTAAGTGATATTGTTGAGAATACAGTGAGTTAAGTGTCGAATAAGTCATAACTCAGTGAACATTGGTGATATTTCCCCTTTTAAATAAATAACTGCCTCGTTATGCAGATAAGGTATATTGAGTGTGCAGCAATACATTGATATGGAATTATTGAAAACAAAAAACAATCTAGAAAAGTAGAAAAACATAAAAATAAATAAATTTTAGCTCAAATTGGGCCAAAAATTTGAATCCAAGCCCCAAGTTCCATCCAAATGGCAGAGAGACCCAGCCCACTAGCCTAAATCCGATCAAAAAAAAAAAAATTGTCCTAGTATCCTCACCAACATCGCACCCCTTTCCACCGGACCCCAACCATAGCTGAACTTCCACCACCGGCTCACCACAACTGTCGATAAGTTATCCCCCTGTTCATACCTGGTACCATATTGTTTATAAAAAAACAGATACGACACCAAGAGTAGCCACCCACCAATGGCAGTCGATCCCCACCGCCTTTCAACCTATGTGGTCGAACCCGATCCACCTACCATCACCATTAAGCCAGCCCGTCCTCGCAGCTAACCAATTCTCCCACCCTCGCTAGCCACCAAAATCCCCTTGACACTAACAAAACTAGTACTCAGACTAACAAAAACCCAACCCCAAAGAGGTGGAGGAGCCACGATCTAAAAAAGGGCCTGTATGATGATAGCGCCCTGGGGATGTGCTGTCAAACTGGGCAAGAATTTGCGACGAGGTGCTCAAGCATCTAAGGTTTGGTCGAAGGTAAAAAAAAATAAGACTATTTCGTGGAATATAATACGTAAATTTTTCAAAATCATTCACTAAATAAAGCTAGCCAAGGTGGATTTACCAATTCTTACCAAACTTTATTAGTCCTACTATACTCACCTTTTACATTTTATCACTTTTAGATCTTCAGTCTTGACTTTTGTTATCTTGTAGTAAAGTCTGTATTATATCAACATGACCAATTTTTTAAATTGTAGGACCCTAGCCTAACTTTTTCTGATCTACTTTGTGAAAGGGTGGACGAGCTTACTCAAAGGCTTATGTAGAATCGCTGTAAATCTGTATGTAATTAGGATTTTATTTAATTAGGATATCCTGTAATTATGGAAAGATTGTTTTCTATTAGAGTTAGACTACTCCTTTGTACTTATATATATACCCTCATTGTGGGATGAATAGAATCATCGAATTAACCCTGAATTGAAGTATTCTTTTATACTTGGTATCAGAGCAGGTTCAATCCTTTGAACTTGCGCTGCATCCTTTGAATCCTGAATCCTGAATCCCGAAGAACACCACAAACCGTGCTGGTACCACCACCGTTGAAATCAAATCATCCTGAATTTCAAACCACCATCACCCTACCTTTTTTTTTCAGACAAAAGAAACAAAAACAAAAAACTTTTCTGTTTCCAAAACATTCATATCCATCTTGAAACCCTTTAAAATCCAATCCTGCGAAAATCATGAATTCCTCAATGATGCAATCAGAGAAACAGGCTATGGGGCATTCGGTAACTACCGAATTTTCTGTTATGGCTCAATGCAAATAGGGTCCTCCTTCAGGCTTCTCCGGACCTTCTCCACCACCGTCCTCTAGGTAAACCAATCCATATGCAAACAAAAGGTGTATTATCTGTGGGGAATTAGGTCATAGCAAGGAGCGGTGCTATGAAGTGATTGGTTACCCTGATTGGACTTCACCAAGAAACCGCGAAAGAATTTGGGCAAGGCCGCTGTTGCTACTAAAGAGGAAGTTTACCTAGACAATGCCTCCGCTAATGTAGCGCAGTCAGGTATGAAGGGTAAGATTACTTTTAATAGTACATGGATAATTGATACAGGTGCATCTGACCATATGACCAATGACCCAAGTCTTGTGAAAAACCTTAGACGTTCCCCTCAAGACGTTGTCTACTGCTGATGGTACTCCAACTCCGGTCACTGGAGGAAGGTCTATTGCTTTATCTGATACCTTAACCCTTGAATCTGTCCTAGTTGTTCCATCTATAGCTTATAATCTCCTATCTATTGGTCAAGTTATTTTAGCTCTAGCATGTATTGTGACCTTCTATCCGTTTTTTGTGTGTTTCAGGACATTCTGACTCGACGGATTCTTGGTTATGGTGTTAGAAGGGGAAAATTATTACTATCTGAATCTGACAGAGACTGGAAAGAAACATAAGCATCTTTTGGGACTAGCTAATCAGATCAACGGGGTAGAGAATGCGAAGGAAGCTGTATGGTTATGGCATCGCCGTTTAGGTCATCTATCCTTTATTTATCTTAAGAAGCTGCAACCTCAATTGTTTTCAATTGTTAATGATTTGGATTTCCACTGTGACATCTGTGAACTGGCCACGAGTCACCATATTTCATATTCACCAAGTCTTAATAAAAGTCATGTTCCTTTTATGAAGATTCACTCCGATGTCTGGGGTCCTGCGAAAATTCCTTCTCTTTCTGGAGCTCGGTTTTTGTAACTTTATTGATGATTGCACTCGCATGACATGGGTGTCATTACTGAAGATAAGAGTGATGTATTGGAATGTTTACCGAATTTCACAAAATGGTGGCAACTCAGTATCAACAATCCATCAGAGTGTTTCAGTTGACAATGGTGGAGAGTTTGTGAATGGCCCTATGATTGAGTTTTGCCGGTCACATGGAATTCGTCATCAAACCTCCAATTCTTATACTCCTCAACAAAATGGTTTAGCAGAACGGAAAGAACAGGCAGTTGATGGAAGTTGTTCGTGCTTCCTTTGGCATGAATGTACCTAGGTCCTATTGGGGAGAGCGAGTAGTAGTAAACAGCAGCATAACTTATCAACCATACTCCTTCAGGTGTTTGAGTTTCAGAAGATTCATACACTTTTGGCCATCCCTTCTATGCCTAATTTGGAGCCCCGGGTGTTTGGGTGCACAGCCTATGTTCATATTCCCAAGCCTTAACGCAGCAAGCTTGATCCCCGTGCCCGTAAGTGTATCTTTATTGGTTATGCGACTTCTAGAAGGGTTATCGATATTATGATCCTTTTACTGGCACTATTACATGTCTCTCTTGATGTGCTTTTCGTGAATCCGAGCCTTACTACTCAGGGGAGCTTCTCAGTCTTCCCTTCAGGGGGGGAGAGAGGTTGTGAACGGAATCCTCGTTCTCGTTCTATTATTGATTTTTGATGTCTTTGAAGACTTGGAAAATTTGGAGGATAGATTTGCAAGTAGAAATTCAGAACAGAAAATGCAATTGCCGAACGAATTGAGATTTCGAAATAGACAATGCGACTGTCGAACAGAGCATTGTAAATATGAAATAGACAATGCGACTGCTGAAAGAGTGTTGCGAATTCGGAAACAGAAAATGCAACTGCTGAACAGAATGCGACTGCCGAACGAAGTGTCGCGAATTCCGAAATAGAAAATGTAACTGCCGAACAGAGTGTTGTGAATTCCAAGACAGAAGAGACACTTTTTTGGATAGTTTGAATCAAAATCAAGACATATCTGAAGCTCACACACAAGATATTTCCCCTTTTGCATCACCAACTGAAGACCCGGTCAGAATGATCCACCTCAGGTACCCCAAAACTATAATGAGTTCTTGGTTAGAAAGGTCGAACCTAGGAAATCACAAGGGTTACCAAGGGAATTCCTAAGAAACAATATGAACAGATATCAAAGCCAAAGCTAAATACCCTATAGCTAATTTTATGTCTAACCATAGGATTTCTGGGTCACATGCACTTGTTGTTGATCAATTATCTACTGTATCTATTCCTCGTAACGTGCGATGCATTGACGGATCCAAAATGGACAAAGGCGATGAATGAAGAATTGGAAGCTCTTAAAAGAATGCAACATGGGAGCTAGTACCTATGCCGATTGGAAAGAAGACTGTAGGAATGTCGTTGGGTATTTACTGTGAAGCTTAATGTAGATGGAACTATTAATAGATACAAGCGAGGTTGGTTGCCAAAGGATATACATAACGCTATGGGATTGATTATGAGAGACTTTTGCACCTGTGGCAAAGATTAATACTGTCCGGATTTTATCTCACTTGCAGCAAACAAAGATTGGCCCTTGCACCAGTTTGATGTGAAGAATGCGTTTCTTAATGGGAATTTGAATTTAAGAAAAGTGTACATGGATGTGCCCCCAGGTGTTAATTTACACCCAAGTGACGTTGGCAAGGTGTGTAAATTGAAGAAGTCTTTGTATGGCCAGAAGCATCTCCAAGAGCTTGGTTTGGAAGATTTTCAAAGTCCATGAAAGCCTTTGGATACAGACAGAGCAATTCTGACCATACCTTGTTCATCAAGCGCAAGAGTGGTAAGATTACAGCTCTTATTGTGTATGTTGATGACATGATTGTTACAGGGATGATCCAAGAGATAAATGAATTACAAAAGTATTTGTCAAGGAGTTTGAAATGAAGGATTTGGGATAACTGAAGTATTTTTGGGTTGAAGTTGCAAGGTCTAAGAAGGGGATTTCACTTTCACAGAGGAAATATGTTCTTGATTTACTTGCTGAAACGGGGATGCTGGATGCGGACCCATCGAGACACCCATGAGATGAATCACGGACTTGCTATCTATCCTAATCAAGTTCCAATGATAAAGGGAGGTATCAACGTCTTGTAGGAAAGTTGATTTATCTTTCATTTACTAGACCTGATATTGCTTATGCTGTGTAGTGTTGTTAGTCAATTTATGCATTGTCCTAGTGAAGAGCATATGGATGCAGTCTTTCGTATTTTGAAGTACTTAAAGATGGCGCCAGGTAAAGGGTTACCGTTTCAGAAAAAAAGATGAATTGGAAATTGTTGGGTACACAGATGCAGATTGGGCTGGTGATAAAACTGACAACGTTCTACATCGGTACTTCACTTTTGTTGGAGGGAACCTTGTCACTTGGTGTAGCAAAAAGCAGAAAGTTGTTGCCAGATCAAGTGCAGAAGCTAAGTTCCGAGGTATGGCACACGGAGTCTGTGAAATGTTGTGGATTCGTAATGTCTTGAAAGACCTGGGATACAAGCTTAAAAAGCCTATGGATTTGCATTGTGATAATACAGCTGCCATTGAGATTGCACATAATCCAGTTCAGCATGATAGAAAAAGCTTGTGTGAAGGTTGACCGTCATTTTATTAAAGAAAATCTTGACAGAAAGGTTATTCGCTTTCCATTTGTAAACTCAGAGGAGCAATTAGCTGATGTTCTTACTAAAGGAGTGTCAGGAAGGTATTTGACAGCTCAGTTGACAAGTTGGGCATGATAGATCTATGCACCAACTTGAGGGAGAGTGTAAATCGCTGTGAAATCTGTATGTAATAGGATTTATTAATTAGGATATCCTGTAATTATGGAAAGATGTTTCCTATTAGAGTTAGACTACTCCTTTGTACTTGTATATATACCCTCATTGTGGGATGAATAGAATCATGAATTAACCCTGAATTGAAGTATTCTTTTCTACTGC